>RPFO01000027.1:5786423-5948883 GCA_009746045.1 Mesostigma viride
ACGGCTGTCAACACTGGCCGCTGAGTTGCAAATATCCTAACATCCCAGCAAAAGTGGAGCAATCCCTGCAAACGCACATCTCAGCAAAAGCAACTGCCCACCTGCTTCTCCTCGTCCTCTAGTTTCTGCCGCTCCGACCTCGCCGCCCTCTTCTCCTCCATCTTCCGGCGGGTCTTCTCGCCCCGCCCCAGCCGTTGGCAGAGCGAGGCCATGCTACCGGCATCCCCAGCAACGTCCCTGCCCCCTGCCGACCGAAGCCCCGTTTTCTCTCCTCCCCCTCGCCCTAATCTGTCCAGCATGCGGGCGCGCTCGCAAAGGCCGCGGCCAAGGATTTTCTTGGCCACGAACTCAAGGGCCGAAAGGAGAACGGACGAGCTCGTGGCCTCGGCGCACGCGGGCGCGGCAGCGTTGCTCGCGCCGCTGTTCGACCGTGAGACTTGAGGCGTTAAGGCGGGCACGCCATCCCAATTGTCGCTCCCCGCATCGCTCCCACCTCCATCCCCCATCCCGTTCAGCATGCCGCCCTTTTCATCTGGTGGTTTGCTGGGAACAGCCATGGCGTGCGTCGTGTCTAAAGCTGGCCGCCTGCTGACATGGCCACACGCCGAGCACGTGTAGCGGCCGCCAAAGGGCGCCTGATGCTGGTAGGCAGCGAGACAATTCCTGCATCGTTTTATGGCCTGCTTACGAAGCCGCTCCTCCTCGGCTACGTGCATTTTGTGACGCAACCGGGATAAGCGGCGGGTCCTTGACAAGCGGTCGGTGTTCCATGGGACCAACAATTCGTAATATACAACGACGCCGAGCACGGAAATAAATACCGCCGTGACGGCAAGGAAAAAGTACACGTGCGAAATTGCCCACAGGCACAGGGCAATAATCACCACCCATGAGCAACCTATCAGGGCCCGCCGGCTCAGCGCCGCCCTTGCAGCACAAAACACGCACATCTAGTCCCAATTAAGGTTGTTTCCGATAATCTCCCCTTCCTGACGCTTCCTTTTCCCCACGCGACATCGTCACTTTAAAAATGGTTGCCATGCCGTGAAGTCCCCCGAGGCGTCATGTTTAGCTAGAAGGTTTTGATCTCTGACTGCTGACCGTCATGAGCCTGGCTCCATTCTACACAAAGACAAGAACAAAAGCACATTCGTTTGTCTCCGACAAAACGATGCCATTGCTTTGCCACTCCCGGTTCGGCCAAGTTGCCCCCCCATCCGTTCTCAGATCTTCCAAGTCAGCGCGTCAGTTCCGTAACCTGTTGGTTCAGAGCAAAGTATCTCGACCTCCCCTGGCATCCACGCTACGGGCAGTCCTTGCAAACGTTACGTAGGCTCCAATTTGAAAGTCAGCCAGACTCGAATAATATGTCGTAGGCCCAAGTCCCAACACAGACTCTGAGAGAGCATTGGCTTTCAACTTGGGGACTAGAGACTTCCTGATACAACAGAATTTTCAACTTTCCAGCTCCGTACCTGCCATCCAGGCAGCTGTTGCTGCAGTCCGGTTTGCCAGTCCAGTTTCGTTCCCCCAAGGATCCCGATATTTTGCCATGTCGGACAGAGATAGCAGTTAAAAGTTAAAGCGCATTCAAGGAAGCTTGACGGTCTCCTGTGGCCACGTCGCGCCAGGGAAGTGGCTCGTCTACTGTGGCCAGGGTCCGATCACTCCGATGCGGTACAGTACAGTGGCTGCCGACGCGGGTCGACAACTTGTTCTTGCGATAAACCTTTTTGCGAGCAGTTTTTTTGAGATGCCCGGCTGAATGCGTTTTCGACTTCCCATTTTGTGGGCTTGTTACGAAGATCCCGATTAGGCATGGCGGCAGCTGGGCGGCTGCCCTATATTTCCGACTCTTATTGCCGAGGCAAGTAATAAGCATTAGATCGATCGGCGCAGACGGATGCTGATGATGGAGGAGCTTGCGTAGGTTCGTGGCATTATGGGGAACCCGGCGATTGGCTAAGAAAGTCTCGCGTGACCCTGTATTGCAGGATCTCGGTTTAATTGGCATTCCCCTTTAATTACCTCCTCAACTGACTCCCCCCGGGTATCCAAGCATCGTCATGGAAGCTGCCATCCACGCAACCTCTGCCGTGTCCGGCCAGGCAAGCTTTGCTCTTGTGGGCCGACGTCGGTCGATGACAGCCAATCGGGAGGGAAGAAATGCTGTCAAGCACGCTAGGCCCCTTCTCTCTCCCGTCCGGGGTCGACGTATCACAAGAGTTGTAGCAGATCTCGATGTCGCAGGAATGGCGCGTGCCAAGGAAATCTCGGAGGAGCTTGGCAGGCTGCAGAGGGATGTCCAGAATTCCACTACGGGAACCGCGGGATCGCGAAGCACCTTGGTATGCATGCCCGCGTACATCTAAGCTGGAAATGAAGGCACTAGCGTTGGATGTTGATTCCATTTGTCGCTGTCGCTGCCGATTGCACCAGTTACCTAGTTATATCTTAAGCAGAAATAGCACACTGACATCTTTCCCAAAGCCTATTTGGATAGGTTATTTCGTTTTCCCAAAGTGCCGTATTGGCAGCGTTATATCGTTGCTGTCCAAGGCCATGCTACGCACGAATTCGAATCGCCTTGAAGCTGATCTGGGACAGCAATCTGCTACTACAACTCGCCTCAGTGCCATGAATACCGCTTCTGTCTGTGTAATATGCCGCTAGTGATCGTAATTAGTGAAAGGGACGGCCACAAACCACTGGGATGGCAATTAGGACGTTTTTTTATCCAGCATTGTGTACGTGAAGGACTAGCCTTCACGCACAAGCCAGCCATCACGCATCCACTCTCATTGTCTGTAGGGGTTGAGGGGATGGAAAGTTCTCGAGCGCCGCGGGTGCACTCGAAACTTACGACTTTAGTAACATTAACTGTAGATGTTTCTTGCATACATTTTGGGGCGTGTTGGCAGTGCCTGCGCTGGCTCGCATCGGGCATTGCATCGCATGCGTCGATGCGATCGGCTTCATGGGTCGGCTGCCGTGTGGGAGATGCCACATGTGTGATGGCTTTGTTGCTGTTACTGTTTCTGCTTTCTACATGCCGACCAGGGCTCGCGTGGGGAATATATACTGGCATTCACGCCTGAAGTTGGGTTCGAGGTTTTTGAGGGGTCAACCCAACTGAAGGCGTGAATGCCTGTACTGGGATGTGCTGTGATCCAGTGCTGCGTTGGTAATGACCTAGTTGTTGTCATTGTTGCCGCCGACCGTCACCGCGGACCATGTCTCCTCTGGCGCTTGCGGCGTGATTCTTTCGTTCCGCCGTAAGAGCAAGTTTTGCGGTGCGATCCTTTGGTACGGCCGAAAGAGCAAGTTTGGGGCCCGCTACGGTGCATGAAGCATCCGCCACGCCACTGTTTGTCCACGCACGGTCTTGCTAATGTTGTGTTGCACCCGCAACAACAGTTGTGCCCGGGCATTCATGCCGAGAGAGCATCCAGTGGTTTGTGGTTTGCTCCCCCTCCTGGCTGTAAGGGAAGCTAGGGCGCCCTCCCTCCCAACCTCGTCATGTTAGTACGGGTTGACAATTCCTTCATTGTGACCCATGTTACGTCGTCACATGCTTCTAATGTACTTTGCTCTGCGATCTTGCTGCCGTGTGGGTGATGTTTCTGTTGTTGCCACCCGCCGCATTCATCAGGGCATGGGCACCACCCAGCCGGCCGGCTTCCCTCAATGGAGGTATCCAGTTCCACCCCCGACGCAGCAACAAACGCAGCAACATGACCTGCCCCAGCAACCACAGCCACAACAACCACAGCCGACATGGATCCCGGCCAACTCCCCAGGCGTCGCCCCCCGGCCGGCCCCCTCCTTCTACCCATCGCAACAATCACCAACCCCTGCGGGCGCGTACGCATCAAACGCAGGGTATCCCCCCTCGCTGCCCCCGGGGGCCATGTCCCCCACCAGGCTGGCCCCAGGCTCAACATCTTATCCTGCCACCGCCACGGGTGTCACCGGATCTTCTCCTTATTTTGCCGCCGTGGGCGCTGGCGCCGTGCCGTACGGCGCACCCTTCAGGTCGGCCCCGCAGCCGCCGTTCAGCGGACTGTCCTCCTCGTCGCAACCGCCACCTGGCGCGTACCCGTTTGGCCAAACCTTCGGGCCGCCCCCCCCCCAGCCGCCGCTGGACCACGAGCTGGCGTCCCTGCGCGCGCGCCTGGACAACCTGTCCAGGGAGCAGCAGCAGCGGCAGGTGGCGGCCGGGTGGCAGCCCGGCCCAGTGGGGAATGCGCCCGCGTCCCCCACGTCTGCGGCGGGGTCCCTTCCGGGTGCGTTCGGTAACGGGTATGGTGCTGGCCGCAACGACATCGTCGCTGGCTTCCCCGGTGGTGGCTTCAACGGCGGTGTTGCGTATGGGTTCGCAAACGGCAGCGAGAGCGCCGCGCCGTATGGTGGCTTGACCAGCGCGGAGTATGGGTACCAGATCGGGGCGTACACGGGGGCCCCCGGCGGGGTGGCACCGGCGGGTGGCTATGGCAACAGTGCCGGCGCGGCCAACGGCTGGGGCGCGACATACCCTCCGCCGCCACCTCCACCGCCGCAACCATGGGCGCAACAGCCCACGATGCCTCCGCCCCCATGGCAGCAGAGCAACATGTCGGCGCCGCAGCAGTCGCCGGTGGGCCCTCAGGGACCCCTCTCCTGGGGTGGGGCATTGGGATACGGGGGGCCGGGGTCAAGGGGAGTCTCTCCCTTTGCAGGTCCGGGGGTGGCCGAGTCGGGTCCAGCCAGCGGGGGGCCGTCCTTTTCCTCGTCCCCCTCATTCCCGTCCTCCTTCCCCGCATTCCCTTCATCATCCTCCGTCCCCTCCTCCTCCCCCTCGTCCTCCGTCGACAACCAAGCGGACACGGCGGCCAAGACGGAGGGCCTGCTGCAGGTCCTCCGCGAGATGTACGGCTCGGGTGGGTCGACCGCGACGGGAGACAAGGGCAGGAGCGCGCCTGATGAGGACAAGGAGGGGGGTCACAAGGGGGCCGTGGGCGCGTCCAACGAACTCAATCGAGGGTATGAAGGCTACCAGGCCGCGGCACGACCATCGAATAACGCCCGACCCCGTCTCTCGGCTGAAGAAATTCTAGCCAAGTACGCGCCGGCGCCTGCTTCCCCCACGCCTCCTTCCAAAGGCAGGGAGTCGGCCCCTCCTTCCATGCCCTCTCCTTGGGCGCCCCCCACGTCCATGCCCCCTGCTACGGTGCCTGCTCCGAGCGGCAATAACACATTCTTCCCACCCAACCTGGGGGCGGAGGCGCCCTTCCCCCCCTTGCCCTACTGGGCCCAAGAAACCGCCACATCGAACGCTGGGGCATCCAACGGGGTTACGTATTCGGGGGGGGCATCCGCGGGAGTGTTTGGGCGCCCCTTCCCTTCTTTTCCGCCCCTGGTGGCACCTCCTGGTTCTTTCTCTGCACCGCCACCCTTGTCCCAGTCATCTTCGGCCGCCAGCAGCCAGTTTCCCTCAGCAGGCACCGGGAGCTTCCCTTCGCCAGCCAGCAGCCAGTTCCCTTTTGCTGGGAATGCAAACCAGTTTTCCTCGGCCACCGATGGCCACCGGGGGGCTGGCGAAAGCGTCTCCTTTGGGGTGTCCTTCCCAGGGCTGGTGGGTGGTCGTGCCGCAGGTGACAGCCTGCCGCAGGATGCCGGCGGTGACGACGATGCTGGAGCCTCAATCGCCGCCGACATCATGGCGGCAATGCGTGCGGTGGAGACAAGCGACGTGCTGGCGCGCGGCACTAGCACGCCACCGCCGACGACGCGGGCGAGTGGTAGGGCTCCCCATACGCTGCCGTCTGCAACGGCCTCACCGTCACCGTCACCATCTTCAGCGCCATCGTCTTTGGCACCGTCTTCAGCAGCGCCAGCAGCACAGGCATCCTCGTCCTCCTCCGCGTTTGCGTCATCAGCGACCGCATCAGCGGAACCACCACGGGCGGCAGCAGCGGCAGCAGCAGCAGCAGCAGTAGCAGCGCAGGCAGCAAACAGGGAGAGCGGTAGCACGCCCCTTTCGGCGGCCTCTCAATGGGGCCCTGTCCCTCCTATTCCCTTGGACGCCTCACCCTCACTGCTGGCATCCGCGCTGGCGGCCGCCGTGCAGACAGCCGCGGGTCCCCCGCAGCCGCTAGGGAACACGGCAGCACCAGCTACCTATGCTGGCATTCCATCGGCGAGCGCTGCTGGCGTCCCTGCAGCTAGCCGTGCTGGCGTCCCTGGCCCAGCGGGACCATCCGGACAGGGCAAGGACAAGTTGACCGATGCGGCGTTGGCGATCGGTAGTCAGGGCAGGGCATCCACGGTAGGCAGGGCTGCGGAGGGCGACGTGCCTCCTCACCGCGGTGGCGGGGACGAGAGATCCGGGACGGGCCCTCTTGGTGCTGATTCGGAAGCAGGGGAGGGTGTCTCGCTGGGCGAGCTGTTGAGGCAGCGTGACGAGATGGCGGCGCGGCTCGCGGCCGTAACAAGGGAGTTCGAGGAGTCGCAAGCTCGGAACCAGGAGGCGCTGCGCGTCGCTGAGGAGGAGGTCGCCCGCGCGCGAAGGAAGCTGGCCGAGGAGCGCAAGGCCTGTTTCGTGAACATGAGGGGTCTGGAGGTGGGCCAGGCGGAGGCGGCCAAGGAGGCCGCGGTGAAGGAGGCGGCGCTGCGGGAGGTGGAGGAGGATCTGCAGCGGACGCGGAAGAAGCTGGCGGAGGACCGGAAGGCCTGCTTTGTCAACATGCGAGGACTCGAGGAGAGCAAGGCGGAGGCGGCGGCGGCTGCGGCGGCAAAGGAGGCGGCGCTGCGGGAGGTGGAGGAGGATCTGCAGCGAACGCGGAAGAAGCTGGCGGAGGACCGGAAGGCCTGCTTTGTCAACATGCGAGGACTCGAGGAGAGCACGGCGGAGGCGGCGGCAGCCGCGGCGGCAAAGGAGGCAGCGCTGCGGGAGGTGGAGGAGGATCTGCAGCGGACGCGGAAGAAGCTGGCGGAGGACCGGAAGAATTGCTTTGTGAACATGCGGGGGCTGGAGGAGGAGAACGCCAAAGTGGCGGCGGCTGCGGCGGCGCGGGGGGGGCCGGGGGGTAGCAGCGGTGGCCGCGGCTTGCAGGTTTGTGGGTGGGGTGGAGGGATGGCAGGTTTGGGGGTGGGGGTAGAGGGGTGGCAGGTTTGTGGGCGTGGGTGGAGGGGTGGCAGGTTTGTGGGCGTGGGTGCAGGGATGGCAGGTGTGGGGGTGGGGGTGGAGGGGTGGCAGGTTTGTGGGCGTGGGTGCAGGGATGGCAGGTGTGGGGCCGTGGCTGGAGTGATGTTTGCTGCTCGATATCTCGCTACTCCAGTCATGGCTGTCCGATTGAATTAAAGAATAGGTCATGCATGATGTTTGTCAGCCGATTCAAAATGCAGCAGGTCGACCGTCTCTTGGAGTGGTTGGACCTATTCACGTTCAAAAGTCTTGTGGATGATTACGTTGACAGGTTATGCTTAAGAGTCACGTTCAAAAGTCATGCTACAATCAGAAAGTCGTGTTCAAAAGTAATGTTCGAGCCATGCCATGTTCAAGCATCAGATCAAGCGTCATCCTTAAGTGTTGTAGTCATAAGTAATGTCCGAGCCGTGCCATGTTCAGGCCGTGCCATGTTCAAGCCATGCCATGTTCAAGCCTGCCATGCCATCTCTCCCCTGTCATCTCCATAAAACAGTCTGCCCTGCCATCTATATAAAACAGCTGGCCCTGTCATCTCCATAAAACAGTTTGCCCTGCCATCTCCATAAGTCAGCTTGCCCTGCCAAACACCCCCGATAAGGCCGCTGGGCCGTGGCTGTGGCCGTGCCGCGGACAAATTGTATCCTCGTGTTAACACTGTCCTCCCTGCCTCGTCACATGTGTGCCTCCTTCCCACCTGTTTTCCTGTTTTCGCGAACCGACAGCTGGTCCTGCCCGAGGCTACCGAGGACAGCATCAGCGGCGGCGCGTTCCTATCGGCCGGGTCGCTCGACCTCTCCTCCGGCCAGCTGCTGCAACAGCTGCGTGCGCTTGAGGTCGCCAACGCGTCCCTGCTGACGCCCGAGGAGGCTCTCGAGCTCGCCAAATCGCTTGCGCAGGCGCAGCTATCGGCCAAGAGTGCAGCGCAGCCGCCCGTTGCCGATGCGGGGTCTGCGACGGCGGCGGCGGCCGAGAAACGCCGGCTCCAGTCCTCCCTTGACGCGGCCCTGCAGCAGGTGCGAGGGCTCGAGCTCGCCAGCAGCAACATGCTGTCCCCTGAGGAGGCCAGCCGGATTGTCCAGCAGGTGCAAAATGAGGCGGCCGAAACAATTCGGTCGCTCGAGGTGGCGTCGAGCGCGATGCTGGCGCCTGAGGAGTCCCGTGCGCTGGTCCAGCAGCTGAGTTCGCTCAAAGTCGCCGCCAGGAGCATGATGACCCGTGAGGACGCGGACAAGCTCCTGGCACGGTTGCGGGTGCTAGAGGTGGAGGCGAGCCGGATGGTGTCGCGGGAGGACGGGAACGAGTTGGTCCGGCGCTTGCGGGCGATGGAAGTGGAGGCGAGCAGCATGCTGACGCAGGTGGAGGCGGACGGGTTGGCAAAGGAGCAGTTACGGGGACTAGAGGTCGAGGTCAGTAACATGTTTACCCCTGAGGAGGTCACCCGGATGGTGAACGAGCGGTTGCGGGCGGTGGAAGTGGAGGCGAGCGGTTTATTGACCGCCGAGGAGGCCGATGCGAGGGCCAGGTCGGCGCTGGCTTCCGTCACCGCGTCGCACCGCCAGGCCACCGACACGCTGCTGCGTGAGTTGCGGTCGCTGGAAGTGGACGCGAGCATGATGGCCACGAGGGCCGAGTTGGCGCAGGTGGAAGCGGATGCCAGCAGGAGGGCCGAGATCGCAGTCGCGGCGGCACGGAGGGAGGCCGAGGAGGCGGGTAGGAGGAAAGTGGAGGTGGAGATGGCGGCGGTGAAGGCGGAGCTGGCGGCCAAGGAGTGGGTGCTTGTGTCGTCGGACGCCGCGATGGGGGTGATGGAGGCGCGGCTTGCGGTGATCAAGCGGGACGCGGAGAGGGCGGCGAGGGACGCGGATGCACGGGCAAAGGAGTTAATGAAGGAAGTAAGGGGCGTGGAGGCCGCGGCGGCGGAGATGGTCACGATGGAGGAGGCGAAGCAAGCCCTGGGGGTGCAAGAGTGGCAGGCGCGCGTGGCGGCGCTGATCAAGGAAGTGAGGGGCGTGGAGGCCGCGGCCGCGGGCATGGTCACGGTGGAGGAAGCCAAGGAGGTGCTGGGGGTGGGCGTGTGGGAGGCCCGTATGGCCGCATTGGAGGCTCAACTGGGCGAGTCGCGCCGCATGACGGGGGCGCTCCAGGTCGGTGTGGGGTTGGGGATGGGCCGGTGTGGGGCTGTTTGAGGGGTGTAAGTGATGCTACCGCGCGCAAGTGCTTGCGTATGGAGGGCTGGCCGGGGTGGGTGGGTGATGCTATGCCGTTCAAGTGCTTACTCGCTATTGTACCCCACCGGTAGCCCTGAGTGCAGGCGACCATGAGGCAGCAGCCGCCCAGTCCTGGGCCTTCCTCTGTGACCTATGTAGCGCTGACTTACGTTGTTATGTCCCCCACCGCCAAACCCTCATCGCAGGCGGCGCTGGAGAGGGCTGCCGCCGAGTCCAAGGCGACCAAGGACGCGACGGCGACGCTCGCGGCGCAGCTGCGTGCGACAGAGATCGATGCGGCCGCGCTGGTCACTCTGCAGGTACTGCATACCCACTCATGACGCGATGCTGGTACTGCATGTGCTCCATGTGCTGCTGGTCATTCTGCAGGTACTGCGTTGTGTATACCCACGCATGCCACGCTGCAGGTGCTGCATTCCCAAGCATGCCGCGATGCTGGTTGCTGTGCCCATGCCACGCTGCAGGTAGGTGCACCCACGCCGAGAAGCATGGTCGCCGGCATGCGCCACGCTGCAGGTACTTCACACAGTAGTGACTGTACCGTGCAATACTCACTCTGCGGGTATGATATACCCAATGCAGGTATTCTAATTGCGGGTATTATATACCCAACGACACCCACGCCGCAGGTATCATGTACCCAACTCACGCTGCAGGTGGCGGGAGAGGTCTGCCGTGCGAGGCTTTGCTTGCACCCGTAATGACGATGCTGGATCCTTCCTCAATTCTTTACTACCATTGTGGGTCATACCAATTAGCTACTGCCATGTTCTCTTCTTTTCTAAAGAGGGGCTTTGCCCTGGGTTGGCTAGAGGGTGTCTTGTTTGGCCCTGCCTAGTGTTTTTCTTGTCTTTTTGTCGTGGGGTGTTCACCCGGAGGCTTGGGAGATGCTGCGTTCTGATGCGCTTTTTTTGCATCCTTCCCACGGTGGATCATTCCTTTCATGCCTTCACGATGTCTCTTTCCTTTGCGATGTCTCATGGTCTTTTTGTGCACCAGGAGGCCCGCGCGGCGCTCGGCTCCGACGCGCTGGAGGGCGAGCTGGCGCGCGCCGACGCTGCTCTGGTATCCTCACGAGCCCAGGTGGCGGCGCTGCTGGCGCATGTGCGCGCAGTGGAGGTGGACGCGGCGCGCCTGGTGACGCCCGAGGAGGCACGCGCGGGGCTGACGCAGGACCCCAGGTGAGGGGGGTGCAAGAGGTAGAAGCAGCCATACAGGCCGAAGGCAAGGGGTGGGTAGGATTGGAAGAATGGGGGCACCATGGCTACATGGCAGCATTTCAAGCTTGTTCTTGTACGTGGATTACAAGCTTGTTCTTGTACGTGGATTGGAAGCACCGGCCAACGCTTGGCCGCCTGTCGACTGAGCCCCATGACCGCTCTCTGTAAACAAGACAAAAGAAGACTACCTGTAATGTTTTATTTAGCATCGCCTCGACCAAGGTTTCTCCCTGATTCCATGGCAGGTGGGTGGAGCTGCGGTGCCAGCTGGCAACCTTTCTATAGCTACTGTTTCCAAATCAACGACTTTCCACATTACCTGTTTTACGTCTCCACATCAGTTACTTTTCACATGACATTTTTTACGTTTCCACATCAATACCTTTCCTGCCCTTGTCCTCCCCTTGTCCTCCCCTTGTCCCATTTCATTGGCCCCGCAGGTGGGTGGAGCTCCAGCGCCAGCTGGCGGCAGCGCAGGCCTCATCCGCCTCCCTCCAAGCCGCCATGGACGCGGCCATCGCCGAGAGTGCCGCCGCAAAGGAGGGTCAGCGCCGGCTCCAGGCGCAACTGCTGGCGTTCGAACGCGAGGCGTCGGGCATGGTCACTCTAGAGGTGCGTGTGTGTTCGCGCTCGTGTGTGTGTGTGTGTGTGTGTGTGTGTGTGTGTGTGTGTGTGTGCGTGCGTGTGTGGTCACTTTAGTATTGTGTGTGTGTGTGTGCGTGGTGCACCAGAGAACTAGAAAGGGATGGTTATGCTAAAGATGCATATACTGCATATGTTTTCTCATTGATACTGTATACATGCACATTACCGCTGGCACACGCGTGCGCATGACAGCTCCCTAGGGGGATGCTGGTATGGAAGGGGATGGTGTGGGATGGTCACTCTAGAGGGTGGTATAGTGTATGCGGCACGCAGTGGAGCAAGGGGAATGATGCCATCTGAACTGGGGGCGGCGTCTGTGGTCACTCTAGAGGGGCGTGTGTGCACTCAACAAGGGGGTTCCACCTGGCCCGGTTGCATGCATGTGCCAACCCTTCTAGGCATATTTAACCAGAACAAACTAATGAAACTACGAAACCGAGGTAGAGCATGTTGTGGAAGTTCGTCGGCTCGTTCGTCTGCTCGTATTGCTCGGCGGTTGTGTCCTGCCCCAGCCTGTTGTTTCGCGCTAAAACGGTTGCATCATGCCAAGAGGCGCGCCATGCGCCCGTTGTTGTCATGACACAACTGCCAAAAGAAAGTAGTGACAAATGACAGAAATCGATCCCGTCCATGTGTGTGTCGTGTGCCTTCCCCCCCCCCTGCCCCCCAAAGTCATCAAATAATGATAATAACCGTAATTGTAACCATAGTCAAGGAGACAACCAGCGCAGGCCAGAAATCGTGGTAGTAACATCATTCATCATGATAATATTGGTCACAATCATAACAATCGTAACAGGAATCGGGCGCCTCGAACCCAGTTGGCCTGCGGATGGTGCTGTCATCTCCTAAACTAGATAGCCCTCTACTAACCTAGATAGTCCTTTACTAACCTGCTGTGATCTGGAGAGTAACAGTACAACCAACCAGTCCTACGCGAGCCCTCCTTGCCTCCTGGCCTTGATTGTCCCTCCAAATCATACAAAAATAAACATCAACAACAACGATCATGTCACAACAGGAGGCCCGCCTCGAGCTGGGCGTGCCCGCGCTGGAGGCCAAGGTGGCGTCCCTCGAGTCCCAACTTGCGTCCGCCACGCCGGAGCTGGCCCAAGTGAACGCCGCGGTGACGGCGGCCAGGGAGACGTCGGCGCTCGCCGAGGCCAAGGCGCACTCGTTACTGGCGCAACTGCGGGCGCTTGAGGCCAGCACCGCGTGGCTGGTAACTCCGGATGACGTCGCCGATGGCAAGAGCTTCGGCAGAGACAGCGGAGGCAGCGGCAGAGGGCTGGGGAGGCCCGGGATCGGGCAAGCAGATGCGTCTTTAGCGGCAAAGGAGGCGGCGGAGGCGGCGCGCAAGGAAGCCGAGGCGCGATGGCACGAGCGCGTCACGTCGCTAGAATCGGAGCTGGCCGCCGCGCTGGCGGACGTGGGGTCCACGCGGCGGGCGCTGGAAGCAGCGCGGGCCAGCGCGGCCAAGGCCACGGCGGCTGCGGGGGCGCTCACGTTGCAGATGCGGTCGTTGGAGATCGCGGCGGGGGCCATGTTCACTGAGGAGGAGGCCAAGGCGGCTGCACTCGCGGGGCGGTGGGGTGTGCTCCCCCTTCCCGTCGGTGGTGGCAATCGTGCTCCCTCTGGGGGCAATGCCTCTGGCACAAGCGACGCCCAGCCGCTGGCAGAGAGAAGGGCCGGGAAAGGGGGCGATAAAGGCACAGGGGCAGGGAATGGCGCGGAGGCAGTGATGGCGTCGGCCACGAGCGCGGCGAGCGAGGCATTGCAGCGTACGATGGGGGTCGGGCGCGAAATGCAGCACGCATTGGAGGCGGCGCGGCGGGACGCGGAGGAGAGCAAGGCGAAGGCGCGGGAGCTGCTGGCAACAGTGCGCGCGCTCGAGGGGGAGATGGCGACGATGGTGACAAGGGCAGAGGTGGAGGTGGAGCGGGGCGAGGGCCGCGCTCAGGTGGGTGGTTGGGAGGGTTGCCCGTGTGTATTACAGGTATTAGGTTGAGTTCTTGCATGGGTACGCCCAGATGTCTCTTTGTCGGTTTTCATATCTTTTTGTTTGTTTTTACTGTGTGTTGTGTGTTGCGTATTCTTTACAAATTGTCTGCATGTGCACCATGGCCAACCAGTCGCCTGATGCATTCTGAGTACGTGCGCCCGTATACTTCCTCATGCCGTTCCTGGTAGTTGTCTTTGCCTTGACTTGGGTATTTGTTTTTGTCTTGACCCTGAGATTGGGTATTTGTTTTTGTGTTGACCCTGAGATTGGGTATTTGTTTTTGTGTTGACCCTGAGATCTGTCTTTATATTGACCCTGGCATCTTGTGTTGACCCGCAGTTACGTGTTTATTAACTAATTGGCCTTGACCCCTTCCCCTCAGGGCCAAGCGGAGGCGGCCGCCATCAAGGCCGCGGCCGCCAAGTCCGCGTCGCTGGAGGCCGAGCTGTCACGCGCGCTCGCGTCCAAGGCAGTGCTAGAGAACGCGATCATCTCGGAGAGGAAAGAAGCCGAGGAGGCCAAGGCCCGTGTGTCCCAGCTGCTTATGCAGGTGCGTGCGTTAGAAGTGGAGGTGGCCGACGCGGGTGGCGTGGAGGATGAGGACGAGGACGGCGATGCCCCCTACCAGGGCAAGGGAGCCCAGGGCACCGACAAGGGGATTTCCAGGGGCAAGGGGAGAAGGGGCGACGAGGAGGAACGCGTCTCCGTCTCTTTCTTCGGCCGGGCGGACGCGGAAGCCGCGACGGCCTTGTCACAGGAGCTGCACTCGGCGCAAGAGGCCAGTTTGCGACACCTGCATTCGCTGCGGGCGCTGCAAGCGGAGCACGCGGAACTGGAGGGGGAGGTCGCGGGCCTGATCGGGCAGGTGCAAGCCATGCTGCAGCCATCGGCGGGTGCAGGGGACGCGTCCGGTGGCGTGACCGCGTGGCCAGGCGGCAGCAGCTCGGTGCCCGTCGTGAAGGAGAGCGGCCCTTTCTCGGGGAACGGCGGCGCTTCCTACTCCCACGCAGGGGATGCATCCGCTGCCTCCCGTGCTTCAAATGCTTCCAAGGGGAACCATGGGGCCAAGGGGCCCCATGCCGGCGTCAACGGCTCCTCGGTACCCTCGCCTATGGTGTCCTCGTTGCCATCTTTTAAGTTGCCGCCATCAGCGCCATCGGGGGATAGTCACTCCCACACCGGCCACACGAAAGCCGGCGCATCGCATTGGATGAGGGGCGGCGGCGATGCGGTTTCATCATCATCTTCTTCTTTGTCGGGCGGATCCTCCGGCGACGGCGCCGAGCAAGGCAAGGCACCGGGCCTCAGTG
Source organism: Mesostigma viride (assembly GCA_009746045.1). NCBI lineage: Eukaryota > Viridiplantae > Streptophyta > Mesostigmatophyceae > Mesostigmatales > Mesostigmataceae > Mesostigma > Mesostigma viride. The sequence goes on from RPFO01000027.1 coordinate 5,801,018, forward strand.
ACAAGCTGGGCGTGCTCTCTCGCGCGCTCGGGTCGTTACAACAGCAGCAGCAAGGCGCGGCGGCGAGCGTGAGCGCTGCGAGAGGGGAGCTGGCGGCCGTCACGTCGGCGTTTGAGGTAGAGCGTGCGCGGTGGATTGGCCAGGTGCGGGCGGTGGAGGTGGCGGCGGCGCTCGAGGTGGCGGCGGCGGCGGAGGGGGACCCGGACGCTGATGCGGTTTTGGTGAGTTGATCACGAGGGTGTTGTGTCTGGATGGTTTTTGTGGTTGATGCGGATGAAGGGGTTGAGCAGGGGAGCTTGAGAGGGATGCGGTGATGGGAGTGATTGGGATTGATTAGCCGGGATCCAGGTGCATCTCGTTTCGTAGAAGCTTATTTATATTCATAGAATGTATATTTTTTAATATAGAATAATGTAGCAGTAAAGAGCCAATGTACCAGTTTATATTTTAGGGTATTTAATTAACAGAATATGTGGTAGTACTATAGAAGCATATACACAGACGTGGCCATGGTGCGTGGCCCAGCGGGTTGTGAATGGGTTTAAAGCCTTGCCTTGGAGCCATACTGGTCACCGCAATCGAGTACTTCGGCCTCCTGCCCCCTTACACTTGCTACCTTCCCCCCTCCCCCCCTCCCTTACACCGGCAGCGGCAGCGTGAGCCGATAGCGGTGGTGGAGTGAACGGCCACGTCACGCGCATTGCATGCTCTCTGCGCCACTCCTCACACCTCAATCCTTGAACTGACACACCCACCCCCAGTGGCGGCAGCAGCAGCAGCAGCAGCAGCAGCTGTGGCAGCAGTGGCAGCAGCAGCAGCAGCAGCAGCAGCAGCAGTGGATGGGGGATCCCCTGATGGAAGGCAGTGTTTTTGCTAACGGACCGGAACCCCCCCACCCCTTAGCAAAAACACTGATGGAAGGGATTCTCTGGTCATCCCTCACGCCTGTGGCCCTGGCTGCACGCACTTTCCTGAAAGAACTTTCCTCGAATGAAAAACTTCTTTCGTTGCCAACCACTGCAACCGCAACGACAACCAGCGGCAGCGCGGGTTGGCAGTGATAGGATGGCGGCATTCTTTCCTTATCAATCAATCAGCTAGTTGGTTAACCCTTCACTCACACCTCGTGCCTCCCTCATTCTGTCCTCCAACCCTAACACCCCCCACCCACTTACCCCCCCAACAGCGGCAGCAGCGCGCGCAGATGGTGGTGATGGAGCAGGCTGTGGCGGACGCGGAAGGGAGCGCCGCGGCTGCGCTGGCCCGCCTGCAGGCGCAGTCCCGCGTGGCGCAGCGGCTGGCCAGCGAGGAAAGTGCGGCGCGCGCGCAGGCAGAGGCGCTGCTGGCACAGGTGTGTGCAGGGGAGACCATAATGGTGTTGGACTAAGCGACCGGACCTTTGGAAGGCCGTCGCAGCTTCCTTTATGTTTTTGTGCCTGCTGTGCTGCATGCTCAGGCAGACTCGTGGATGGCACAAATACCGGCTGGTAGCATAATCTAGCCCTACGCGCCTCTTGAGCCGGGGGACGTACTCCTATGTTTTTCTTGCTTTGCTGCTTTGCTGCGTTTTTCTTGCTTGTCTTGCTTCTCTTGGGGAGGGGTGGGGGCGAGCCCTATTCTTCCTCAGGGGGGAGGGGCGTACTCCTATGCCTCTCTCGGGGTGGGTGGGTAAGTCTAATGCTTCTCTTGGGGGGGGGGGGGTAGCCCTATGCTTCTCTCTGGAAGGAGGGGGGGGGTAAATGAGTTGTTAGCCCTAGTATCCTTGAGGGCGGCTCCTAGTATCCTCGAGGGCATGGGTGTACACCGTGGACACCTTGTTTATGGGTTCATGTACAAGGCATGAAGTCGATGGCATAAATCCCAGCGCATGCAGTTGAGCACTACAGCGCGAGCACATGCAGTTGAGCTACACTATCATAAAGAGAACGAGTTGGTAACACTATATGCAGTTGGTGGTAGACACCCGCAACGCCATCAACCCGAGCAAGGGGATGGTTGCCAAAGTTCAGTTTATATACACTTCACATACACTTCCGGCGGCTACGTGTAGACTTGCAGGGGCAGTAGGCAGTAATTGTCGATTGTTGGGGGGGACAACTTGGTGGTGGGGTGTGCCGAGATGTAGCCTGCGGCGATCGGTGAAGTGGTTCGTGGACGGCTTGTCTTCAGATTAATCAATCATGGTTTAGACCACTAGTGATGATGCAAGTAGTATATTAATGATTAATAATAATGGAAGTATATTCAGGTAGTATAACAAGGTAGTATATTCAGGTAGATAACAAGTTAGTATATCAGTACAAAGTACTTTCTACATCCTTTTTCTTCTGATTGCTATGATGCTGAAACCACATCGGTGCACCTGTTTCCCGGCCTGCCGCCTGAGATGTCTAACATCAATGCTTACTATCAATGTCTACTGTGCAGTGAGGGCATGTTCAAAATGTGATGTCACATATGACCCCCGTGCTCTCCCCCCTCCCCTCCCCCCCCCGGCAGGTGCGCGCACTCGAGGTCGACGCGGCCCACCTTGCTTCCGTCACGGAGCAGGAACGAGTCCACCATTCTACCAGCCCCCCGCCCTCAGCCACGCCCTCTGCCTCAACCCCCTCGCCCTCGGCCACGCCGGGCGGCCACCGGCTGATCGTCACCGACGCCAGCCCGGCCTCCAAGACAAGCGTCCCCTCCAAGACGGGCCCTGCCTCCAAGGCACCCACCCCTTTCGCTGTAACCGTGGCGCCGTCAGTGTCGGCGGCAGCATCGGTCTCGTCGCGCGTGGGGGCTGCTGCCGACCAGGTCTTGTCCGGTATCCCGCGGCCCCCCAGCGAGTACACTTCTGGCACCCGCGACGCACTGGCGCAGGCGAGGGCGTCAAGCCAGGCGGCGGAGGCGGCGGCGGAGCTACGGGGCAAGCTGGAGGAGGAGCGCGCACAAATGGAGGCAGTGCTTGGGCGTGCGAGGGCGCAGCTGGAGAGTGAGCGCGCCGAGATGCGGGCGGTGGTGGACAAGGAGAGGGCAACAATGGAGGCGGAAAGAGCGCACATGGGGAAGCAGCTGGAGAAGGAGCGCGCGCAGATGACGGCGGCGGTGCGCCAGCTGGAGATCGAGATCGCGAACCAGCCGCTGGTCCATGAGGGGGCGAGTGCAGTGGGGGCCAATCCCTTTGCTCAAGCGTCCACGCCGCCGGCATCCATTCCTCCGCTGTCGGCGCAACACCCTGCGTTCCAGCAGGCATCCCCTCAAGAGGGGTCGGGCCAAGAGGGGCTGGCGGTGGACCCCATCCGCGCGGTCTGGGACGGCAGCTTGATCAATAATGAGGAGAACGACGAGGCTAACGAGGCCGTCTGGGACGAGAGCCGAATCGAGGAGCTGGAGGACGAGGAGGAGGGTTTATCGGAGGATGAGGTGAGGGCAGCGTGGGCGGCGGCGGGCGTGGATATCGACCAGCTGATGGCGGGGAGGGCGGGTGGTGGGGATATCCCCGGCGGCGGCGGTGTTGCCTCGCAAGCCATCACAAGAGGCCCAGGGGGCCAGTCGCAACCTCAAGGCCCTTCAGCGGGGCAGGCGGATGCGTCGGCAGCGGCAGCGTCGACATTGTCTGCCCATGAGCAGCACCAGCACGGGCGCGAGATGAACCAGCAGCAGCAGCCGCCGCAGGAGCAGAGGGACCAGTCTCCCAAGGGCATGGCCCACGCGGCGGCCGCTCCAGACACGAGTGGCGCGGCTGGCTCGAGCGCGCCCACAAGCAAACACAGGGAAAACTTGCCTCCACCCGCCACGAGCGCGGTCAGCGAGGCGCTCGGCTCCTGGTCGCGCGTCGCCGCCTCCGTCGACGCCCGCTTCTCCGAGCTGCTCGTGTCCGTGCTCTCCCTCCGTCGCTCCCTCGCCAAGGCGGAGGCCTCGCTGAGCGGGGCCCGCGGCGCCGCCGTCGCACGCGACGCGGCGCTACAGAGACTGGTCTCTCTGCGCGGCGCGTTGCAGATGCTGGAAGGGGAGCTGGGGGGGTACATGGGCGCATGGGAGAAGGTGCGTCCGCTGGGGACCAGCGCGGCGCTGGCCTCTGCGTCTTCTGCGTCCTCGTCAGCGGGGGCAGCAGCGGGAGCATCTCGTCCTGGGGGTGATGCTGAGTCGTTGGTTGATCATGGTAAGGCGACGTCGGCCACCGGAGGTCAAGCCAAGTCCAAGGCATCTTCCAGCGACGCGGCCAAGTTGGCCATTGCGGTGGAGCGGGGCGTCGAGGCAGCGTACGCGGGCGCGGAGGCGGTGGCGGAGCAGTCGCGGCTCATCCTCGAGGAGCTCCGGGCGGTGGCCATGGGCGCGGGAGGGGGGTTGGGGGATGTCAGCCTTGGGTGAAAATAGATGACGAGAATCATGTGGCGGTGTCCATTTTGGGGGTACCCCGTGCGGGGGCGTCAGCTTTGAGTGCGGCATTGTCTGCCAGAGGCAAGTGACTGTGGCGATGCCTTTTGGAATGGTGTCAACGGGGTCATCAGAGTGACCCCCTGCATTCATTAGTCAAGATGCTGCCGGAGGGATGATCAGGCAAGAGTGCCAACAAAAAGGGCTGCATTCGCTGGTTCAGCACTGGGCTGTTACCTACATGGGGTGGGTGGGTACGGACTGCTTACGACCCATTTTTCCAGGTCCCAATGGGGGGGTGGGTACAGACTGCTTACGACCCATTTTTCCAGGTCCCAATGGGGGGGGTGGGTACAGACTGCTTACGACCCATTTTTCCAGGTCCCAATGGGGGGTGGGTACAGACTGCTTACGACCCATTTTTCCAGGTCCCAATGGAAGCACGTTTGTGGCTTGTTTGGCGGAGACCTCGGAGCTTTGGAACAACAATTGATGCAACCCATAGGGACCAGCGAGTGTTTAGCAAAGCTTGTGGCAATGAATTAGTGTACTGCTGTGTTTTTTTTAATAGAACGCATGTAACTGAAGCATTGTGCATCCTTCGCTGTCAAAGTTTTGGGTCCTACTCTGTGCAGCTGTGTGGAGATGATTCTGGCTTTGAGTTTTTCTGTGGCTGATATTATTTGCTCTGGAATAGGATAGCTCGTGTGCGCATGCGTGGCATTCGCAGGATCGATGGAAGTGCATGAGCCAGCTACTGGTGGCCAGTTTTATTTACGTACATGCACTTGAAAGCTAATGCCCGTAAATACTAATTAACCCGTGTTTTTTTACAACGCGATACATGGCGTTGTAGGGTTAGAACGCGATGTATCGCGTTGTAATCTGACACGTGGCAAACCTATTAAACATGCGATTTTTGGTCTGAAACTTTCAACATAGGTCAGAAACATCTCATAGAATTCAAGAAAAAATCCTGGTATTTTTGGTATTTTTTCGGTGATAGCTGCAAACAAATATGTACCACTGAAATCAGGCATTTTCGCGGGACGAAGGTGAAGACGACGGCGATGGCGGCAGGTAGATCTCGCCAGTTTTTGCGCGAATTTCAGTGGCTGTTGGGTGGCGCGACCATGATGATGCATTCAAAGGTTGATAATCAGGTTTCTACGAGTTTGTTGAGGTACTGGGGCAAAGGAAACGTAGTTTTTTCCAGTTTCTCACCCAACTTTCATGCGGAAACCCTGGAAACCGGCATACATATTATTACGGCATACATATTATTACTTACCCTCATGGGCCTGGTAGGTGAGGTAGAACTGCGTGGGTGCCACCGCCTTCCCCACTCACGGGACAAGGCGGCTCCCCCACCAGTCCTACTCACCTTCTCCTCCCCTGAGGATAAGCAGCGGTTCCTCTCTCGTCGCAAGCGGTTGCACGACCTCACCTGGACGCTGGATGACGACCTCACCCCCGCTCAGCAACAGCAGCGACGCGACCTGTGGCCGGAATACCTCCGCCATAAGCAGGACCCCCAGAAGCCCAAGGTGTACTGGAGGGGCGGGGACCTGATGATCAACCACAAGATGTGGACGCCCCCAGCGGGCTAGAATAGCAATAGCCCTAGCTTGTAACCATTGGCGTCACTGCCGCTAAGGCAGCCATGCCTAGAATGTTGCCTAGCTGTGCCAACACACCTAGTCACGTGCCGCCAACGCACGGTACACAACCAGCCATAGCCTTAGCCTAGTCCTAGTACAGCCATGCTACGCCCTGGCTATGTTCAGATTACTTGCCCACGCTCCTTGCTATGATATGCTCACATGGGTCTTATTGCACCCACAGTTTGCCGGATCGTTAGCCTGTCCTTTTAGCTAGCCGCGCCCGATTGCAGCTGTGGCATGCCTTTGGCATGAAGGAGACTGGGGGTCTCTGCCCTTTCTCCTGTAGTGCACACACAGGGATTAAAAGCACTTCGGTGCTCCGTGACTCCCCAACGGGAGCACGAGTTTAATTAATTAATTAATTAATATTATTACGGCAAGACTCGGGTCTGCTGCGGCACCATGCTTGGTATTTCCATGGTGTTTCGACTTCTTAACACATGTTTATTCATTCCGAACGCCCGGACTCTCGGCTAAACCGAGATTTGTGCAGACTTTTATTGGGTAGCTCCGGGCATGATGGTGCCTGCAAATAGCGTAAGGCGTGACCGTGGCTATTGCTACGGTATGCTGTATTTTCCTGGAAATGGCCTCTGCCACCGGCTCAATAGTGCTTGCAGGCGTAAGTATATCGTGTTTCTACCTAGTTTCTGCCAGTTTTCCACTTATTTCTACCGACCTCTGCCCAGCCTCTCTAAGACCAACATTCTACTCGACGTTGCTTGCATGTCAGCCATAGCAGGTTGCAGTTGTGCAGTATTTAGGTGCTGTATACGTCGTCAAGCCGTGCATATATCGTGAGGATTGGATGCCTGCGCTGGTTGTCTCTTTGATATATCGTGAGGATTGGATGTTGATGGTTTATACTGCGTTGATTGTGCAAGAAGATCAGCTAGGTGCCCATAATCATGGTGTATAATCATGTGTTGTTAGCATCTTGCCACCATTTGCTAGCATGCATTCCAGCGTCATCTTTGCCTGCATGTAAGCTCATGGATCACTCAACCTATCCAAGCCTTGCATTACACGTGCCTCTTTCTTTCAGTATTGCACGCGTTATGGAATGACAACCCAGCACCTCCGTTCCCACGAGGCATGTGCTGAAAACGTTGTGAGAGTGGATGATGCTTTGGCTATGGCTGCCTGATTCAGTCATATTAGGTTTTTATTCGTTACCCCGATATTCACAGTCTCCTTTCCCACACAGCAAAATATGGTGTTGTTCTTTCTCAGTTACATCGTTTTTCCCGTCTTTGTTCTTATCGTGTTGATTTCATCACGACTCTTGTTGAACTCTTGCAGCGTTTATTGGTCAAAGACTATGACCGAGCCATTATGCTCCGTCAAGTCCGATGTTTTTTGCAACGTCACCCACATCTGTTCGGTGCTGCCCCTTGGCACAAGCTCTACAAACAGGTCGTGGACCGGCTGGATCGCATAGTATCTCCGCACATCTGAACCCTGTGATGCCAGATCTCCTTTGCGGCCGTTCCGAGCTTGGCACTGGATTCGTTGTCCACATCGTCGCGTCGCTGCCGCAACACGATGTTTTCTGGCATCCGCGGGCTTTTGGTTCCCGCCGCACATTTGAAAGTGCTGTCCTCCGGCTTTTTGCCTTTGCACCGTGTGCAGTTCTTGGACGTTTGGAATCATGGCATGGCTAACGTGATGACTGACTAGCTAGACCTTTTCAGTGGTTTTCCATTTGCGGGTATTTCCTCGTAAATGGTGGGAGAGCGATCGCAGCAATGGTGCTCACCACTAGACACTCCCGGCCAGTTAGGCTAGAAACACACGCCCTGATCAAGCATGCTGTTTCCGGCCCCACCGTCTAGGTCATCTAGTCGCTCCACACGTAAGCCAGCCATAATTTCAATGCACAAGGATACACATTTCCATCACCATTCATCTTCATCATCCTGAACGACTCGAAAACGCGGAAAAGATAACGGCAGGCTCGAGCTACCATGGTCCGGATTCTCCCGATTTCTGGCCTGCGCTGGTTGTCTCTTTGATATTAGGTCATCCAGTCATGATGTTTGATGCATGTTTGATGCTGTATAACTTATACAACACCTATTTTCAACGTTTTGACCCTCCAAGCTCACTATGGCCCCGTTTATGGGGCTCGTGGCGTTGCGTCATGTTGTGAAGGGTTATCATTTTTCCCACTGCGTTGTACTGCGTTGTAATTGTGATGCTAATGAAAAATAGCAAACACAGGGAAGCACGCCAGACAGGTCCCGTAGGGTAGAGAGCTTAGACTAGAGTTGGCTTGATGTTGTAGATAGATTAGACCGGTAGGTTGTGGGTCCCCATCCATCGATCGAGGTTAATGCTCCGTGACTCCCCAACGGGAGCACGAGTCTAATTAATTAATGGGCTGGCAGAGAATATTGTCATGTGTTCTGAGAATGTTGAAATTAAATGGAAAATGAAAAAATTGAAACCAAGCCTTGTGCAAAGCACACAATGCTGACTCCACATTTCTCAGGGGGTGTGCCGGAAAATAGCCAAGGCTCCAACCAGAAATTGCAGGGATTCATGCAGCCCTGTGGTGGAGACGTCCATTATTCTGGGTATCAGACCTTATTCAAACTGCTCTCCAACAATAAAAAAACAGGAGCTGGCAAGACGGCAAAACAGCCACTGGTGGGCGAGAAATTCCAGTCACCAGCGAGAATCCCTGCACAACGGGCCGACACAAAACTTGGCCCACCAGCTGTCCTAACAAAGCATCCCAATGAAAAAAGAAAAGAAAATAGAACCACACATCGCCCATGCGATGCGCAACGGCTAGTGCTGAACAACCACATGGAAAGCCCCCTCCATCGGATGACCCAGGCCCAGGTCTCGAACTCCCAAAAACCCCTCACTGCAAGCAGCAGCGTAGGAACCTCCAGCAGGACAGCGACCTCGGACCCTCAATCCATCCGCGCTCCCAAGCCTGGCAGTTCTTCTCCGAAAACTTCCCCCCCCCCCCCTCACCACACTCCCATCAGGCTTGACACTGCAGGTCAAACCCAGTAGGTTTAGCGCCCCGGCCAGGCAAGCACAGCCTCGATAGGACCGCGCTTATCTGACCATGCCAGGCAAGACTTCCTCATCACTTGTGGCGACGCACTTTGGCGGCACCCTCCTCCCCGCCCGACGAAGACTCAGTGCCATCAGTGCCATCAGTGTCAGTCCCGTCCGAGAGAATGATCTCCGAGGGCTGGTTGGCATCCGGGGCATCGGTCAGGTCCTTACCCTCCTCGAAGTCCATCCACACGTAGTAGGTCAGCATCTTGGAGTTGTTGAACCCGTTGAAGTTGGACCCGGCGGACATGGTATACGCACCCATGTCGGTGAAAACCAGCCAGTCCCCGATCTCGAGATCCGGGAGCCAGTAGTCGCTCAGGACCTGGTCCAGACCGTCGCACGTGGGGCCGAACACGGTGGACAGGTGCATGGAGCCAGAGGGGCAAGTCGCGGGGAGGCGGCGGCCGTCGGGGGAGAGGCCCTTGGGGAGCCGGATCGGTCGAGCAAACAGGGTGGAGTGGTCGTACATGACGCAGTTCATCGACCCATACATCCCGTCGGAAACCCAGTACTCGTGGGTTGCACGCTCCGCCTTGCTGTGGGCGCGGATGCGGCGGCCGAAGACATTGCAAGCCAGGTGGGAGGACGACTCAGCGAAGAACCGGCCGGGCTCGGCAATCAGGCGCACCGAGTCGGGGTTGCCCTGGGGGAAGTACTCGTCAATCGCCGAGTTGATCACCGAGGCTACTACCGCGAACGACGCACCACCGGACGCGCGGCCGCCGCCCGAGAAACCACCGCCGAGGTCCAGCAGGGTCAAGGGAGGGAGGCCGAGGCGCACGGCGAGGTCAAACGCGTGCCGGGCCTTGCGGATCGCGTGGAGGAACGCGTCGGCGTTGCAGGAGCCGGAGCCCACGTGGAACGAGATGCCCACGATGTCCACACCGAGGTCCAGCCCAGCCTGGAGGAGCCGCTCGTGCTCATCGTCCTCAGCGCCGTACTTTACCCCGAGCGGGCAGCGGGCGGAGCGGTCGTCCGCGCGGATGCGGAGGACCATCTTGGCCGTCGGGTGGATGGCCTTGATCTTCTTGAGCTCGCACACGCTGTCATAGGTCATGTACTGGACGCCGTGGTCGCGGGCGAACGCGATGTGGGAGGCCATCTTGCAGGGGTTAGCAAAGATAATGAGCGAGGGCGGGACCCCAGTCGCGAGCACCTGCTTCATTTCGGCGAGGCTGGCGCAGTCGAAACCGGCGCCCTGGGACGCCAGGGTGGCGACCAGGGCGGCGTCAGGGTTGCACTTGACCGCGTAGAAGGCGTGGACGCGGGGAAGGTTCTTATGCCAGGTCTGGTAACGCTGGACGACGTGACCGAGGTCACAGACATAGAACGACTCCTCCAGGCCCTCATCCTCCACCTGGTCGGCAATGAACTGGTCCAGGATGGACTGCGTGCACGCACCGCTCCGGCGGATGGCGCCGAAGCGGTGCAGCACGGCCTCCAGCGAGGGTACCCCGCCGGCGGCTGCGAGTTCAGCCTTTGCAAGTGCCTTGAGATCCGCGATGCTCGGGCGCATTCCCTTCAGGGCGGCCACCGTCTCTCCGTCTCGCGGTCTCTCCGCCTCGTCCGACTCATCGCTTGGATCCACCGAGGCGGGGCCTCCGTGTTTCCACAGTTGCCGGCCATGGTTATCAATGCAGAGTGGTTGGGAATTTAATAATTGCTGAGGATTAACCACCTCTGCATGCTGCAGAGATAAGTTCGTACGACTAGTTTCCTGCAACGAGCAAGCACATCCGCAGAAGAAAAAGTGCGCAAGGCGTTAGGCGGCGTCCCGGCCCCCGATGCGATCTTTGGCAACCTTCGCAGCAGGCTTTGAGCGAAAAAAAAAAAAGCACCAGCGTCACTGCAGCAATTTCCGCTACAAACAGGCGGCCACGAGCAACAGCAAAACACAATGCGGGAACTTACGAGTGAAGGATATGTCATCACGCACCGCCCCAGCCAACCCAAGCTGAGAGAATGTTGAGCCTGGGCGCGCGGGGCGGGCCTCGCAAGAGGCCGTCACGGTGGAGGCGATGGGAATTTACACAATCCGGCACGGGTGGCTGGGCGCTGTGCGACCGGCAGTCCGCGTCGGACCCGCCCCAACGCGTTACCCGTTCTTTGAAACTGCAATTTCCGACTTTATCTATTAAGGTGGCCCTAGGGTACGATGCATCCAATGGATGGTAAAAATGAAACCCATGAATCTCGTTCGGGTTGGTGATCTCGATCTAGCAGCCAATGAGTCGCTGAAACCTTACCACTTCGATTGAGGGCTTGGGTTTCAGTGGTTTGACCTGATTGGTCCGACGATTTCGAATTCATGACTGCGCACATGGGGGCGAGATCACCGGCGCGATGCAGAGATGTCTATTGAGACCGAGGGGTAACGTGGCGAGATGCGCTCCCGCCGATGCATCGGGAGCCACAAAGGCGGCGCGATGGGTGCCGTCGATATGAGGGGAGCGTCAGCGCGTGAAATTTGCACCTCCATTCCAGTCGCCGCGCCGTCCCAAGACAACAACCGATGCGCATCTTCCCGGCCAGGATTCCAAAAAATCTGGGGAAAATCTGGCGCACCCCGGCCCAAGACATCAACCGCGTGAATGGCGAGGTCACTCCTAGCTCACTCGGGTCGCGTCGTATCTGGGCTAGGTAGGAGCCTTCAATTCGGTTTCTGAATTAACTTTCGTCATTAACTTTTTGCATGGTCATTAATCGCGTCAATGGGAGATGGGGTGATGAGGCGACCGAGTACTTAGGCGAGTAAGACTTATTTACGCCCCTTGGCTGGCAAGTGGCAACTGGCAAGTGGCAAGTCGTGCAGTTGTCAAATCGCCCGTGGAACCTGGGAAAAATATATCATGCGATTGTTCATTTGCTTGCTAGTGCTTTGGCTGCTTGCTGAACATGACATGCATAATGCAGGTGTTGTGCATAATGCAGGTGTTGTTATTTACGCCCCTTGGCTGGCAACTGGCAAGTGGCAAGTCGTGCAGTTGTCAAATCGCCCGTGGAACCTGGGAAAAATATATCATGCGATTGTTCATTTGCTTGCTAGTGCTTTGGCTGCTTGCTGAACATGACATGCATAATGCAAGTGTTGTGCGCGATATAGATCGAACGTATCTGTAAAAAATCTTATCAGTGTTCTTCCTGTGGCTGAAGGAATGATTACCCCTCACGCTGCTTGCTTGCTTTCATACCTGGGGCTGTATGTATTCGTCGATGTGACCAAAAGTTCACCGGGTGATGATAATTTGATTTGAACTCGATGCAAGGCCTGACATTGTGCCGCACAAATGACAACAAATGTTATATTGCACAACACCTGACCTGTTCGGCCTTTTTCTAATTCAACAGTGCTTCCTGTCACATTTGTGGATAAATCTTGGTGGTTTGCTAAGAGAAACTGTTAGGAGGCCTCGAATGCAAGGAATAGCATGCTGCAGTGCTCGTCGGGGCTGTGCGGAGACCGTCGGCCGAGACAGCACATTGTCTGCGTACCCCGTCGTTTTTATGATTTTATCTTTCAATGCCGGGTGTCTTCAACATCCGGGCTGTTTCTCGATTCCAATACTGCTGGAGTGTGCTGGGCCTAGCTTGAAGCTGAGTATCATGCCGTTTTCCTGCATGGTTGATTGTCGAGAAGCCACGCATGGGGGGCCACGCTTGTCAAGACTCTTTACCATCATGCTGGCGATGCGAGTGGCTACGTGCTGTGTGCCGAAAAGCAGCCACGCCCCCCTACTTTATAGCCGTTGCCCATCCGGGAATTCTTACGGAGACAGTATGGAATTTGTTTGTCTGGCGTAGTCCGTTAAATGAGAGCAATTATTGTTTTGTCTAGTTTCCTTGCCAAGTAATACAACCTATCAGCATCATGGATTGATCAAGCGTACGTGTTCTGCTGTGCGATGTGCAAAAGTGTCGCTGCGCCTGATTCCTCTAATCTAAAAGAACTGTTGTTGCCATAGCTGCCAAAGAGCTGTTGCAACAAATTCTGGCTATCATGATAGTTGTCCCGTTTGCAGTTCCCTTTCGACTCCATGCACAAGACACAAGGCAAACAAGCATGTTGTCATTTCGGACCAATCGTGCTATGGGCCACAAGGCGTGCGGCGGGAGTCTGTTATATTTTCTTTGTAAATTTTAATACCAGTCGCGGCCATCTGAGATCTCATGGGAGATGTCAACAGGAGCCTATATGTCAATGAGACAACCAGTGCAGGCCAGCTAGCTAGAAATATGGAGAATCCATATGTTGCATCTCTATCGATCCCCAACAACTGCACGCTGTCTATCTAGACTGCCGATGCAGGTGATCCTCCAAAGTCATTATTGTGAGATTATCATTCGAGTTGTGATGCGTCCATTTTCTGTATTCTCTGGGCTCATATACACGTTAGAACAGGTTAGCCAGTAATTACGTAGCGGCAAATCGCATGTGTGCCCTATCCCTAGTTCTGATCTAATTCACAGTACAGAAGCCGAGTAGTTCCACTGACGCTGGGGCGGGGACGTCCTGTAAGCTCAGCGCACAAACATATTTCTGCATGACCTGCGATGGTTGTCTCTTTGATGTAGTTGTCTCACCAGGGTGGTGTCACCCTTGTGCAACTTATCAAACACATATAATCAGGGTTATATCATACTCATGCTTTCTTTTTGTATAAGTATTTGCTCCATGGCCTCCGGCCCAGCGTAGGCATTAATTTCTTTCATGAATTACTATATTGACCACTAGTCTAGCTCACTGAGCACTGTTACGAAATTCCTTCATTGAATAACAATGCATCATCTTCTCCCTAACAGCCAACCCCAGTCTCTGATGGATCACTAGCAAGTTGGCCACTCCGATGAATCCAGCCACATTTTTATTGGTTGCCTTGCAATGCGTTAGTGCTGGTGTTGCCATGCATCACCGGTCATCGCCTACGGGGTCCCAACCCCGTGTTGCCCACGTTTCCTATGCTTTAAATTAAGGCAGCCGCTCGATTTCATGGCCACGTGGTGCATGCCCCGCCTCCTCCGGCTGCGGCTCAACCTGCGTGTCCTCGCCCCCGTGAGGCAGGAACTGCCTTGCCTCGTCCTGATCACGTGACATTGGCTCACCACGGCCCAGCTCACCATGGCCCAAACTAAAACTCGGCCGAGGGGGGCCGCCATCCCGCTCGCCACTGCCTTGTGCCTCGACTTGCGCCCCTACCTGATCCTGTGCTAGCCTCCCTCCCAGCTCTCCATCACGCTCGGTTTGCCCTCGGCTACCCGGTCGCCTCCCTCCCTGGCCCCCAGGCGGATTCCCCCCCTCCTCCCCTCCATCCACAACCCCTTCCTGGTCTGCCTGTGGCTGTTGTTCCCGGTCCATTCCCCCCTCCCGACCCCCCAATGGGTCATGCCCCCCATCCTCGCCTTGGTCACCGCCCCTATCTTCCCCTGGGCCACCACCATCCGATTGCCGCCCCCGATACACTCCACCCTCCACACCCCCAACTTGCCCGACCCCACCCCCACCATCCCCGCCGCTTCCTCCTCCCCCAGGCTCCCCTCCCCTCCCGCCATGATCCCTGCCGCCCCCACCCTTGTCATATGAGTCCCCGTGACTATGCGCCGCATGACCTGCATGATGTGCCCGCTCGCGTGCCAACTCGGCTCTGGCTGCCTCCAGCTCCCGTGTGACCTCTGCCAGCGCGGCCGCGTGCGCCACCTTCAGCGCTGCCGCCTCGCTTTCTACTTCGCGCTCCCGCATGGCGGCCGCGTGCGCCAGCTTCTCGAGTTCGAGCGTGTGTGCGTGCTCCCGCTGTTTGTGTAAATGCGGTGACAAGGAATTCAAAATATAATATTTTAGTATGTAGAGAGAGAAATGCTAGGTTTTATCAGTGCTTGCTCCTGCTGGGGGCGGGAAAGTAAAGAAAAGGGAGGCCGGCTGTTCATTTTTCTGCCTGACTCAAACGGGAGCTGGTGGTGGTGATGGGGTTGGGGGGCGGCTTGGGGGGGATAAAGAGAGGAAAGGGTCCTGTTTTTTCTTTCTTTTTCTCTCTTCTATAATGTGTAAGAAGGCTGCCGGGGGGGGGGAGGGGGGG
The DNA here is from genome assembly GCA_009746045.1 of Mesostigma viride. Lineage (NCBI taxonomy): Eukaryota > Viridiplantae > Streptophyta > Mesostigmatophyceae > Mesostigmatales > Mesostigmataceae > Mesostigma > Mesostigma viride. Next base: position 5,816,190 of record RPFO01000027.1, read on the forward strand.
GGGGGGGGGGGGGGGGAAAGGAAACGGAGGGAGGAAACGATCTTTTTGCATATAGGGATGAAGTTTTGAGTGGCGAGACGACAAAAACAACTGACGTGAAGGAAAGAGGACACGAGCAAAAGGACTAGAATCAGGCCGCGAAGGGTTTACCAAGAAAGAGGAGACATTCACTGAATAGAATTCATTTATTTAAGAATTCGATGATCATGCAGAGGGAGAATCAAAGAGTTGGTTGTGGCGAAATGACGTGCCAGCTGGCAAATCAGGGGGGACAGATTGCCCGCCATCTTTGCCTGCTCCATGTCGGCCGCCCCGCGTCTCACCTTGGCCCCTTGTTTGGTGAAACTACACCACCAAGTCTGTACTACTGCATAGTGTGGTATTCAACAATGATGAATCTCACACCCACGCACCTGCGCCATCTCGGCCAACATCCTCTTCACTTCGGCTTCTTCCTCGATGCCGATGTCGAGCATGCGCGCGGCCACCGCCTGGTCACGTTCCGCAGTGAGCTGCATGCAGTGACAAGGATTGACATTTAAAGGATTGGCATTTAAAGGATTGGCATAAAGGTTGAAAGTGGTGACAAGGTATGACATTAAGGTTCAAGGAGGTGACATGGTATGGCATTAACGTTCAAAGTGGTGTGAAGGTATGGCATGAAGGCTCAAGGTTGATGACATGGAAGTAGCGGCAAGGGGGAACCAAGCGAGGCAAGGGGGAAGTGAGCGAGGAATGGTGTGTGGGCGCATTCCGCCTTGAGCGGCACAAATGGGTGGCAAGTAAGAATGGACGAAAGGGGGTGGGGGGCAAGCAATGCAGGGGGGGACAAAACGAATGTTCATTTGGCCTGACGATGAGAGGAATGTCAGGTATACGATCACCGCTGGCCAAGGCATTCCTGATCGCGCTCTGCGGTGAGCTGCGGGTAAAGGTGATGGCCATGGCAGCAAGGAGGCTGGAAGAGGGTGGTGGGGTTGGCATGGGATGGATGAAGGGGATGGCACGGGATGGAAGAGGTGGAGGCGTTGGCAAGAAATGCGGATGCATGGAGGATGGGAGAGAGTGGTGATGACGACGAGGGCGAAGGCGTGTTTGCAACAGCAAGGACAGGGTATCCCATACATGCAGGGGTAGTATAGGCATGTCCAGTGTGTGCATGTCCAGTGGTTGTCCCGTGTAGTCAGGTCGGTCTATGTCCAACTACGCAGACGGCGCTAGCCTCACCCCTGCACGCATGGCGGCACCAAGCTCCGCATGTTGGTATCATACTGTTCATACTGACGTTATTCGAGTAGCACTGACCTAAGTTGCTGGTACTATTTACATGCTACTTACAACAAGTAACGCCTCGCCTTGATCGACACGTGTGCGGTGCAGCTTCTCCAGTCACGTGGCAACACGTGCTTTGTTTCTCGTGCACTAAGTATAGAACCAACGAACTCACCTTGTCCATGCGTACTTGGTACAGCTTCTCCAGCTGCGTGTGCTCCTGCAGTTGGCGCATCTGTGGGCGTTTCACATGGAGGGGAGAGGGGAAAAGAGAGCGGTGGCAGCGATTGGGAGAACGTTAGTAGTAGTAGTAGTAGTAGTAGTAGTAGTAGTAGTAGTAGTAGTAGTAGTAGTAGTAGTAGTAGTAGTAGTAGTAGTAGTGGTGGTGGTGGTGGTGGTGGTGGTGGTGGTGGTGGTGGTGGTGGTGGTGGTGGTGGTGGTGGTGGTGGTGGTGGTGGTGGTGGTGGTGGTGGTGGTGGTGGTGGTGGTGGTGGTGGTGGTGGTGGTGGTGGTGGTGGTGGTGGTGGTGGTGGTGGTGGTGGTGGTGGTGGTGGTGGTGGTGGTGGTGGTGGTGGTGGTGGTGGTGGTGGTGGTGGTGGTGGTGGTGGTGGTGGTGGTGGTGGTGGTGGTGGTGGTGGTGGTGGTGGTGGTGGTGGTGGTGGTGGTGGTGGTGGTGGTGGTGGTGGTGGTGGTGGTAGTAGTAGTAGTAGTAGTGGTAGTAGTAGTGGTGGTGGTGGTGGTGGTGGTGGTGGTGGTGGTGGTGGTGGTGGTGGTGGTGGTGGTGGTGGTGGTGGTGGTGGTGGTGGTGGTGGTGGTGGTGGTGGTGGTGGTGGTGGTGGTGGTGGTGGTGGTGGTGGTGGTGGTGGTGGTGGTGGTGGTGGTGGTGGTGGTGGTGGTGGTGGTAGTAGTAGTAGTAGTTGTTGTTGTTGCGTCATTTTGACTCCTCTTCAGAATTCAGACAGTGCACAAGTGACTCTTGTCATGGCTCTTGTTGTCTCTGTTGTTGGGCGGCAGTACCAGTTTTGGGATCGGTCAATGCTGGTACACGTCGCGTATCCTCATGCAATGCCGGCGCATGTAACACCCTTGCCAGCTTGTTGGCATAGTAGTGTGCGTGCTAACTCGGTGACCGTCTCTGGTGGAAATGTCAGTTCCTTAATGCCCGCCCACCCAGCTACCGACCCTCCACACTCACCTTTGAGGGAGGTCCGTTGGACCTTGGCGGCGCTTTCCTCCGCCTTGGCCCCCTGCTTCTTGAGGCATGCGCGCAAACCCAGCGAGCGCTCCTTGCATCTAGCTACGGCAGCTACCGACCCTCCACACTCACCTTCTCCCCATCGAGTGTCCGTTGCAGCTCCGCATGTCTTTCCTCCGCCTTGGCGAGCTGCTTTTTCAGCGCCGCCAGCTCCCCCTTGTGCTCCAGCAGCTGCTCTCGAAGAAACTTGGACGCGGCCTCGGCTTGTCCCTTAATGGTCTCAAGGTGGCTCAGGTCGCTCTGGCTCTGATGGATGAACAGCTGCGGGGGCGGGGGAAGCGAAGGGAGGCAAACGAGAAGGGAGAAGGAGAGGGGAAAACGCAAGGGCTTGGTTGTCATTCCGTGGCTTATATTGCCGCTGGCTCTGGTGGATGAACAGCTGAGGGGGCGGGGAGCCGAGAGAAGATGGAGGCAAAGGAGGAGACGCAAAGGAGGGGGAAGCAAAGGGGGCAGAGGGAAGGAGAGGGGAGAAGGGAGAGGGGAGAGGGGCGAGGGGCGAGGGGCGAGGGGCGAGGGGCGAGGGGCGAGGGGCGAGGGGCGAGGGGCGAGGGGCGAGGGGCGAGGGGCGAGGGGCGAGGGGCGAGGGGCGAGGGGCGAGGGGCGAGGGGCGAGGGGCGAGGGGCGAGGGGAAAAGCCGAAATGGAGAGGAGAAAGGAAAGGGTTGATAGTCATTCCGTGGCATAAACTGCCTCTGGCTCTGATCGATGGACCGCTGCATATTGGTGGACAGGGATAGCATGGCAAGAGGGGAAGGGAAAGAAGAGGGGCGGAGGGAAAGAGGAGGACTGCGAGCAAGAGCTTTGAAGTGAGTAGAGGAACGAAACACACTATGCTTGTGTTGCCCTGCCAAACACTCACACCCCATTACACTATCATTACTACAGTACTAGTTATAGTGACCAGCACACTGTACGTCTATTGCCCTAATAAACACGTACCGCCTTCTCGCCCAGCTGCTCCTCCGCCTTGTCCAAAGCAGTGCTCTTCTCTCGCAGCGCCACGATGAGCTCCTCGCACTGGTGTGTGTGTGTGTGTGTGTGTGTGTGTGTGTGTGTGTGTGTGTGGTGTGGTGAGTTGCTTGGTGGGGTCGCGAGGGCCGTGTGTGAGGCGAGGAAGAGGGTAGGGAGATTGCAAGAAACCAATCGTACGATTAGCTCTTCGCACTAAGGGGGGGTGGAAAAGGAAGGGGGAGATGGGGGGAGGGGAATGGGGGCAAGTGGGAGAGGTCACTTGCAGCAGAGGCAGCAACCATCACATGCAGCAGATCCCGCGATCATTGGTTGCCCATTTCTGAAATCGGTTCCCTATAACTTAAATCAGTTGCCTATTTTTAAAGATCGGTTATTACCACCTTGCGCTACCCACACTTCATGCCTGGTTGATTCCCCCCCCCCCCCCCCCCGCCCACCCCACCTTCCTTTCTCGCTGTTTGATGCGGATCGAATAAGATCTCTCTGTCTGCATTTCAGGATCTGCATTTTAGAATCTGCATTTTAGGAAATAGTTCGCCTCTTCGCTCTTGGGTGCCAGCTTCTTCCCGAGCTCCCCTGACCTGCTCGCTATCAAGTCACCAAAACCTATTCCGTTCACCCCCCCCGCCAAACACATCTTCTCACTATTGCCCGGCCAGCTACTTCTCGAGCTCCCCTTAACCACTTATTCTTTCCACTTCATTTCCTTCCCAAAGTCCCTTCATTTTCCCCCTTCGGCACGTGCGACGAACTCACCCCCTCTCGCTCTTCGCCGCCAGCTTCTTGTCTAGCTCCCCCTACCTGCCTCGCGTCTTTCTCTCTTTTCTTGTTTTTCTACCCTTCATTCTGCCGTTGGTGGGTCATAAAACTCACCTCCTCGCTCTTTGCCGCCAGCTTCTTCTCGAGCTCCCCCTTGGCCGTCGCTGCGACCACGCCCGCCATGCGCTGCTGGTAATGTAGCTCCTTGAGCGTGTGCTGCAGGCTGGTCACCGTGGCTTCCGCTTTCTCCAGTTGGCTCTTGAGGTCGAGGATCCGATGTTCCGCCCGCTGGGCCTCCTTGTCGTGCTTCTTGGCGCCCTCGTCGCACTTGGCGCGTAGCGTGGCGGCCTCGTGGCGCACGTCTTTGAGCGCGGCGTCCGCGTCGTGGAATTGGGTGCGCAGGGAGTCGGCTTCGGCCTTGACCTGGGGGGAAGGCAGCAGCGTGCGGAGTGTGGTGTTGGGGGAAGGCAGCAGAGAGCGGAGTGTGGTGTTGGGGGAAGGCAGCAGAGTGCGGAGTGTGGTGTTGGGGGAAGGCAGCAGCGTGCGGAGTGTGGTGTTGGGGGAAGGCAGCAGAGAGCGGAGTGTGGTGTTGGGGGAAGGCAGCAGAGAGCGGAGTGTGGTGTTGGGGGAAGGCAGCAGAGAGCGGAGTGTGGTGTTGGGGGAAGGCAGCAGCGTGCGGAGTGTGGTGTTGGGGGAAGGCAGCAGAGAGCGGAGTGTGGTGTTGGGGGAAGGCAGCAGCGTGTGGAGTGTGGTGTTGGGGGAAGGCAGCAGTGTGCGGAGTGTGGTGTTGGGGGAAGGCAGCAGTGTGCGGAGTGTGGTGTTGGGGGAAGGCAGCAGCGTGCGGAGGGTGGCGTTGGGGGAAGGCAGCAGCGTGCGGAGGGTGGCGTTGGGGGAAGGCAGCAGCGTGCGGAGTGTGGTGTTGGGGGAAGGCAACAGTGTGCGGAGTGTGGTGTTGGGGGAAGGCAGCAGCGTGCGGAGTGCGGTGTTGGGGGAAGGCAGCAGCGTGCGGAGGGTGGCGTTCGGGGAAGGCAGCAGCGTGTGGAGTGTGGTATTGGGGGGAGGCAATAGCGTGCGCGTGGTGTTGGGAAGGGAAAAAAAAAATGGATAGATTAAGGCGAAAGGTTCATGGAGCCAGGACACAAGCTGACCACTAACGACCCCCCTCCTTCCTCCCCCAAACCACTCTGGCCCCCCCCTTGCCCTTGCCCATATGGCTCCCCCACCTTGTACTGCGCCTGCAGGTTGTTGCGCATCGGCAGTACCCACCCACCAACTCCTTGCCCCAACCCTTGCCCCACCCTTGCCCCACCCACTTGCGCCACCCACCCACCTTGTTGTACCGCGTTGCCAAGTCTTCTGCATCGCCCTACCCACCTTCTTGTACCGCGTTGCCAAGTCTTCTGCATCGCCCTACCCACCTTGTTGTACCGCGTTGCCAAGTCTTCTGCATCACCCTACCCACCTTGTTGTACCGCGTTGCCAAGTCTTCTGCATCGCCCTACCCACCTTGTTGTACCGCGTTGCCAAGTCTTCTGCATCACCCTACCCACCTTCTTGTACTGCGCCTGCAGGTTGTTGAGCGTCTGCATGGCCGCCTCGAGCTTGCCGTTGATCAGCCGCCCGTTCAGCACCGCCTCCTCCCGCGCCTTCTCGGTTGCCGCCTCCGCCTCCCTTAGCTTGGCCGCCTGGGCCTTGAGGCCTGCCACCTCGGCCTCCAGCCGGCCGATCGCAGCCTGGGCATCGAAGAGGTCGTTGGATTTTGCTTGCAGCCGCAGCGAGAGCTGCTCGAACTCCCCGCGGCTGGCTTGCAGCGTCTGTTGGTGTTGTTGTTGGAATGAATACCGTCATAATCAAAATAATTTTTCAAGTCAGGGGGAAGCGGCTATCGTCATAAGCTTAGACTAGCTATGGCCTGCAGCGCCTGTTGGTGGAGGTTTTTTGGTTGGGACACCTGGCAGAAGAAGCAAACAAAATGGAGGATGCATTGAGTTTCCTAGTGCAGGTAGGTCAAAGGACAATACGTGCCAACAGGATGTTGTTAACGCAGACAGCTGGCCTGCAGCGCCTGGTGGAGGGATTCTGTTGTCGCAGTGGTTTCAAAAGGAGGAGAAGGTGACAAAATGGAGGTGACGTTAAAGATAAAAGGCAAGGCGGTGTGGTTATCATGACTTAAATGGCATCATGACTTGAGGTGGTTATCATTATCATGACACAAAAGTACCTGTTGGCGATGCAATGGGAATGCATACAAGCCGGGGGGCGCAGTGGCTACCATTAAAAAAAATCATGACATGAAGCGCCTTTTGTTGGAATTCTTGGTTTGGCTGGGTGTGGTCAGCGTAGGTATTGCCGACAAAGAGCAGCAAACAAAGGGAGGGAAGGCTACAACTCAAGCAAGGAGGACCTGGCATTCAATGCCACGCCCTGCGGTGCCCCATCGCTCTGCGGTGCCCCTGCCCTGCCGTCCCCGTTGGTTATAACTGGTGACGCAGACGTACCTCCCTCTCTCGTAATAATCCTTGCAGACGAACCGCCCTCTGCTCCGCGGATACTTGCAAAGGGTTTGCTCATACCTCCCTCACTCGCAATCATGCTGGCCAACCTAGCTACCTCTCTCGTTATCATTGCCGGCTTACCTCCCTCTCCTGCGCGAGCTCCTGCAGCAGCCGGCTTTCCGAGACGGTTCCGTGGGCCAGGTTCTGGATTCGATGGGCATGAATGCAAGCAAACACAGGGGTGCGGGGACGGGGATGGGTGAGGTGTGGTGGGGACAGATGCAAGCAAACACATGGGGGCAAGGACGGGGATGGGTGAGGTGTGGTGGGGACAAATGCAAGCAAACACATGGGGGCAAGGACGGGGATGGGTGAGGTGTGGTGGGGACAAATGCAGGTCATTGCAGGGGGACCGGGATGGGGATGGGTAAGGTAAGGTGAAGTGGGGACAGATGCAAGCCATTGCAGGGGGACGGGGATGTCCTTTGGACCTACTATGCCCCCGCTCCCCCCCATGCCCACTACGTCACTTGCCCCTTTGGCGTACCTACTTCACCTAACCTGGCCCTAACAAGAATCCCTGCACTGACCCCAGTTCCCCCCCTTTACCCCATCGCAACCCAGTGTGGCAGTATGGGTGTCAGTTGCTTTGCTAGGCAGTTCAGCTTGGAGCAGTTCCCAAGCTAGGCAGTTCAGGCTTAAAGTAGCCCGCAGGCCGGAATCCGTATGTCAGCCTAAACCACTCGGCTAACTAACCCCCCATCGCAAAACCCATCACCTGGTCCTTCCGTCATTCTTTCTTGATGCCCCCCTTTGCCCCCCCCCCCCTCCCCCTTCACGCGTTCCTTTTGTCTCGTGTTGGACGCGTTCCTCTTGTCTCGTGTTGGACGCGTTCCTCTGGTCTCGTGTTGGACGCGTTCCTCTTGTCTCGTGTTGGACGCGTTCCTCTTGTCTCGTGTGGGACGCGTTCCTCTTGTCTCGTGTTGGACGCGTTCCTTTGGTCTCGTGTTGGACGCGTTCCTCTTGTCTCGTGTTGGACGCGTTCCTCTTGTCTCGTGTTGGACGCGTTCCTTTGGTCTCGTGTTGGACGCGTTCCTCTTGTCTCGTGTTGGACGCGTTCCTCTTGTCTCGTGTTGGACGCGTTCCTCTTGTCTCGTGTTGGACGCGTTCCTCTGGTCTCGTGTTGGACGCGTTCCTCTGGTCTCGTGTTGGACGCGTTCCTTTGGTCTCGTGTGGGACGCGTTCCTTTTGTCTCGTGTTGGACGCGTTCCTCTGGTCTCGTGTTGGACGCGTTCCTCTTGTCTCGTGTTGGACGCGTTCCTTTGGTCTCGTGTTGGACGCGTTCCTCTGGTCTCGTGTTGGACGCGTTCCTCTTGTCTCGTGTTGGACGCGTTCCTCTTGTCTCGTGTTGGACGCGTTCCTCTTGTCTCGTGTTGGACGCGTTCCTCTTGTCTCGTGTTGGACGCGTTCCTCTTGTCTCGTGTTGGACGCGTTCCTCTTGTCTCGTGTTGGACGCGTTCCTCTTGTCTCGTGTTGGACGCGTTCCTCTTGTCTCGTGTTGGACGCGTTCCTCTTGTCTCGTGTTGGACGCGTTCCTCTTGTCTCGTGTTGGACGCGTTCCTCTTGTCTCGTGTTGGACGCGTTCCTCTGGTCTCGTGTTGGACGCGTTCCTCTGGTCTCGTGTTGGACGCGTTCCTCTTGTCTCGTGTTGGACGCGTTCCTCTGGTCTCGTGTTGGACGCGTTCCTCTTGTCTCGTGTTGGACGCGTTCCTCTTGTCTCGTGTTGGACGCGTTCCTCTTGTCTCGTGTTGGACGCGTTCCTCTTGTCTCGTGTTGGACGCGTTCCTCTTGTCTCGTGTTGGACGCGTTCCTCTGGTCTCGTGTTGGACGCGTTCCTCTGGTCTCGTGTTGGACGCGTTCCTCTTGTCTCGTGTTGGACGCGTTCCTCTTGTCTCGTGTTGGACGCGTTCCTTGCTTAGCCAACATTGCCCACACCCCGTTCCTTGCCCCTTTCGCCTCACTCACGTGCCCCCCTGCCCACACCCTGCCTCCTGCCTTTTCATCTGCGCATTCAATCCACTATGTGCGCATTGAATCCACCATCTGCGCATTCAATCCAACATCTGCGCATTCAATCCATCATCTGCGGATTCAATCCAACATCTGTGCACTCAATCCATAGTCTGCACTCTCAATCCACCGGTTCCTTTAACCAGTATAGGGTTTCACCAGTTTGTGTTAAGCCACCTGGTCCGCCCTTAAACCAGGTTAGGTTTTTACCAGTTCGTGTTTAACCACCCGTTTAGCCCTTTAACTAGTTTAGGTTTTCACCAGTTGGTGTTTAGCCACCTGTTTAGCCCTTTAACTAGTTTAGGGTTTCACCAGCTCATGTTTAGCCACCTGGTCTGCCCAGCTGGTTCTTTGCTGTATCTGCGCATGGAGCACTTTCAGCGACTGCCCCCTGCTTCGCCAGCTGCTGCAGCAGCCGCGCGTCGTGCTCCCACAGAACACGCACCAAATGCCAGACGCGCCCACCCTCACCGCCATGTGTCGTGCACCTGGTCCTTTTTTTTCTTGCTGCCTTGGTCCCCCCCCCCCTCCCCCCCTCCTCCTTTTGCTGCCTTGCCCCCCCCTCTCACCTGGTCCTTCTGCCGTATCTGCGCATTCAAAGCGTCAATGACTGCCTCCTGCTTCCCCAGCTGCTGCTGCAGCCGTGTGCCATGCTCCGTGCGCGCCGCCGCCTCCTTCTCGGCCTTACGCAGCCGCTCCTTCGTGTCACCCAGTTGCAGCATCACCGACGCCAGCTCGCCCTCGAGGGAGGCAAGACGTTGGCGGCCAGAGGAGAACTGGCATCCGGCAATCAAGGGAACACATAACGAGTTCCGAGGAATAAAGAAGGAAAAGAAGGTTTACCATGATCAAACCATTGCTTAAAGGAAAGTTTACTTGTGCCAAGGAGAGTTGACCATGATCAAACCATTGCTTAAAGGAAAGTTTACTTGTGCCAAGGAGAGTTTACCATGATCAAACCATTGCTTAAAGGAAAGTTTACTTGTGCCAAGGAGAGTTGACCATGATCAAACCATTGCTTAAAGGAAAGTTTACTTGTGCCAAGGAGAGTTTACCATGATCAAACCATTGCTTAAAGGAAAGTTTACTTGTGCCAAGGAGAGTTTACCATGATCAAACCATTGCTTAAAGGAAAGTTTACTTGTGCCAAGGAGAGTTTACCATGATCAAACCATTGCTTAAAGGAAAGTTTACTTGTGCCAAGGAGAGTTTACCATGATCAAACCATTGCTTAAAGGAAAGTTTACTTGTGCCAAGGAGAGTTTACCATGATCAAACAAAAGTGAGCACACAGGGAACGCGGTGGTGTTATGTAGAAAAAAATGGGTAGGAATAAAACTCGCCCTCCAGGGAGGCCATGCGCTCGCGGCCCAACTGGGCACGCACGGGGCAACAACATATTTACAATCGAAAGGAAGCGGGGCAAGACAGGAAGCACAAGGTGGGCATGGACACGACACGTTTTCTGTATGCTCACTATCTCTACTGTGGCACGTCATGTTGAGGCGCGAGCAAGGCCAGTAGTGATATCGGCGGATGGCAAAATCCCAGAGAGCGAGAGAGAGAGAGAGAGAGAGAGAGAGAGAGAGAGAGAGAGAGAGAGAGAGAGAGAGAGAGAGAGAGAGAGAGAGAGAGAGGAGAGAGAGAGAGAGAGAGAGAGAGAGAGAGAGAGAGAGAGAGAGAGAGAGGGAGGGAGAGAGAGAGAGAGAGAGAGAGAGAGAGAGAGAGAGAGAGGGAGGGAGAGAGAGAGAGAGAGAGAGAGAGAGAGAGAGAGAGAGAGAGAGAGAGAGAGGGAGGAGAGAGAGAGAGAGAGAGAGAGAGAGAGAGAGAGAGAGAGAGAGAGAGGGAGAGAGAGAGAGAGAGAGAGAGAGAGAGAGAGAGAGAGAGAGAGAGAGGGAGAGAGAGAGAGAGAGAGCACCACCCATCTTGGCTTGGGATCCCCCATCGTGATCTCCCCAAACCTGGAGTCCCCTGCCCGGATCCGAGGGGTTGGTGGCGCCGAGGGTTTGGGGTTGGGAAACACGTCCACGTTAGGCCATGATGTGCCACGCCATCTCCTTCAATTGGCTTGCCTTTGGGCATGAGGGACGACAGGTATCCCTGCCCCCTTCTCATTGCGCAACAAACAGGGATGGCAAGCACTACACGTGCTCCAGCAGCTCCGCGGCTCCCCAACGGGGCTGCGTGACTAATTCATTAGATGATCGATCCCTATTGTGGCAACGGCTACACCCGTCAATTCTAGAAAACTACACCCCGTCCATTATAGAAAACTACACCCCGTCCATTATAGAAAACTACACCCCATCTATAGTAGAAAATTGTTTCCATGCACGCATCCTCGGCCCGCTACACCCCTTCTGTTATAGACAGCTGTTCATAGCCCCCGTCTATTATAGAAAACTTTTTCCACGAGGACCCCCAGGGCGCACCTCGGCCTGCGATGCCTCCAGATATGCTGCCGTGGTCCTCCGCAGGATCTCCATGGTGGCAAACCCTACACCTAGCGCCCGGCAGGCATCCTTCTCATCAGCCAGCGCCGCGCTGTCTCGTCGCAGCGCCTCGGACAGGCGTGCCGACTCCACCCTCGACGACCCCAGCTCCGCCTCCAGCCAGGCGATGCGGTCCTGTGCGGCGCGCCGTTCGCTTTCGTTCCTCTCCAGATTCTCCAAGTACTCCTGGCGCATGAAGCAAAAAGTCAATAAACTAAGAAATCAGAAGAGTAAGAGAAATGGGGCAAAGGTTGGGCCCTCTCCTGGCGTAGGAAGCCGGAAGTGAATAAGCAAGGAAAGAAAGAAAGAAAAGTGTTTTGAAGGGGGGTATTGTATGTAATGTACGGTCATGTAAATCAGGATAGTGGATAAAAAAGGAGACCTCGCTGGGTTCTCCACGTACTTCTGATGGGCGGAACAGGAAGTGCGGGGGTGGAAAGGGAGGAAGGAAAGGGGGAAAGGAAAGGGAGGATGGAAAGGGAGGATGGAAAGGGAGGAAGGAAAGAGAGGAAGGAGAGGGAGGAAGGAAAGGGAGGATGGAAAGGGAGGATGGAAAGGGAGGAAGGAAAGAGAGGAAGGAGAGGGAGGAAGGAAAGGGAGGAAGGGAAGGAAGGGAAGGGAGGAAGGAAAGGGAGGAAGGAAAGGGAGGAAGGGAAGGAAGGGAAGGGAAGGAAGGAAAGGGAGGAAGGAAAGGGAGGAAGGAAAGGGAGGAAGGGAAGATATGATCCTTGTAGCAACGGTCCCCGCAGTATTCCTGGGGTTGGGGGTGGAGGGTGCGTTCAGAGGGAAAGAGGTTTAGGGTTTAGGGTTCAGGGTTTAGGGTTTTAGGGTTTTAGGGTTCAGGGTTTAGGGTTTAGGGTTCAGGGTTTAGGGTTCAGGGTTTAGGGTTTAGGGTTTTAGGGTTTTAGGGTTTTAGGGTTTAGGCTCTGCCCAACCAACCTCCCCCCTCCTCACCTTCTCGTACGCGGCTGCGCAGTAAATCAGTTCAGGGTTCAGGTTTTAGGTTCTGTCCGACCAACCTCCCCCCCCTCTCTTCAGCCCCCCCTCACCTTCTCGTACGCGGCTGCGCGGTCGATCAGCTCGTGCATCTCTTCGAGCTCCCGCCCGCAGCGCCGCGCCTCCGCATCTGCACAAGCGACCATGCGAGGGGGGGGGGGAAACCAGTGCACCGCAGCCGGGGGGCACGCCGCCACCACGCGAGGGGGGGGCCAAACCGGCGCACGGCACGGGGGAGCAAACAGCAATAATAATAAATTAATAAACCAATCAGCATCGGGCATGCCCCCACAAGGCGGGGGGGAACGGACCAGTGAGCAAAAGAGGCACGCACCCCATCAAGGTGCAGTTGCTTGCGTTCACCAAGAACACAGCCAACCACGCCATGTTTGGTTGCTCGCGTTCACCAAGAACACAGCCAACCACGCCATGTTTGGTTGCTTGCGTTCACCAAGAACACAGCCAACCACGCCATGTTTGGTTGCTTGCTTTCACCAAGAACACAGCCAACCACGCCATGTTTGGTTGCTTGCGTTCACCAAGAACACAGCCAACCACGCCATGTTTGGTTGCTTGCGTTCACCAAGAACACGGCCAACCACGCCATGTTTGGTTGCTCGCGTTCACCAAGAACACAGCCAACCACGCCATGTTTGGTTGCTCGCGTTCACCAAGAACACAGCCAGCCACGCCATGTTTGGTTGCTTGCGTTCACCAAGAACACGGCCAACCACGCCATGTTTGGTTGCTTGCGTTCACCAAGAACACAGCCATGTTTGGTTGCTCGCGTTCACCAAGAACACAGCCAACCACGCCATGTTTGGTTGCTTGCGTTCACCAAGAACACGGCCAACCACGCCATGTCTGGTTGCTCGCGTTCACCAAGAACACAGCCAACCACGCCATGTTTGGTTGCTTGCGTTCACCAAGAACACAGCCAACCACGCCATGTTTGGTTGCTCGCGTTCACCAAGAACACAGCCAGCCACGGCATGTTTGGTTGCTCGCGTTCAGCAAGAACACACGCCATGTTTGGTTGCTTGCGTTCACCAAGAACACAGCCAACCACGCCATGTTTGGTTGCTTGCGTTCACCAAGAACACACGCCATGTTTGGTTGCTTGCGTTCACCAAGAACACAGCCAACCACGCCATGTTTGGTTGCTCGCGTTCACCAAGAACACAGCCAACCACACCATGTTTGGTTGCTCGCGTTCACCAAGAACACAGCCAACCACGCCATGTTTGGTTGCTCGCGTTCACCAAGAACACAGCCAACCACGCCATGTTTGGTTGCTTGCGTTCACCAAGAACACGGCCAACCACGCCATGTTTGGTTGCTCGCGTTCACCAAGAACACAGCCAACCACGCCATGTTTGGTTGCTTGCGTTCACCAAGAACACGGCCAACCACGCCATGTTTGGTTGCTTGCTTTCACCAAGAACACAGCCAACCACGCCATGTTTGGTTGCTTGCTTTCACCAAGAACACGGCCAACCACGCCATGTTTGGTTGCTCGCGTTCACCAAGAACACAGCCGATCACGCCATGTTTGGTTGCTCGCGTTCACCAAGAACACAGCCAACCACGCCATGTTTGGTTGCTTGCGTTCACCAAGAACACGGCCAGCCACGCCATGTTTGGTTGCTTGCGTTCACCAAGAACACAGCCAACCACGCCATGTTTGGTTGCTTGCGTTCACCAAGAACACAGCCAACCACGCCATGTTTGGTTGCTCGCGTTCACCAAGAACACAGCCAACCACGCCATGTTTGGTTGCTCGCGTTCACCAAGAACACGGCCAGCCACGCCATGTTTGGTTGCTTGCGTTCACCAAGAACACAGCCAGCCACGCCATGTTTGGTTGCTCGCGTTCACCAAGAACACAGCCAGCCACGCCATGTTTGGTTGCTTGCGTTCACCAAGAACACAGCCAACCACGCCATGTTTGGTTGCTCGCGTTCACCAAGAACACAGCCAACCACGCCATGTTTGGTTGCTTGCGTTCACCAAGAACACGGCCAACCACGCCATGTTTGGTTGCTCGCGTTCACCAAGAACACGGCCAGCCACGCCATGTTTGGTTGCTTGCGTTCACCAAGAACACGGCCAACCACGCCATGTTTGGTTGCTTGCTTTCACCAAGAACACAGCCAACCACGCCATGTTTGGTTGCTTGCTTTCACCAAGAACACGGCCAACCACGCCATGTTTGGTTGCTCGCGTTCACCAAGAACACAGCCGATCACGCCATGTTTGGTTGCTCGCGTTCACCAAGAACACGGCCAACCACGCCATGTTTGGTTGCTTGCGTTCACCAAGAACACGGCCAACCACGCCATGTTTGGTTGCTTGCGTTCACCAAGAACACAGCCAACCACGCCATGTTTGGTTGCTTGCGTTCACCAAGAACACAGCCAACCACGCCATGTTTGGTTGCTTGCGTTCACCAAGAACACAGCCATGTTTGGTTGCTTGCGTTCACCAAGAACACAGCCAACCACGCCATGTTTGGTTGCTTGCGTTCACCAAGAACACGGCCAACCACGCCATGTTTGGTTGCTCGCGCTCACCAAGAACACAGCCAGCCACGGCATGTTTGGTTGCTTGCGTTCACCAAGAACACGGCCAACCACGCCATGTTTGGTTGCTTGCGTTCACCAAGAACACAGCCAACCACGCCATGTTTGGTTGCTCGCGTTCACCAAGAACACGGCCAGCCACGCCATGTTTGGTTGCTTGCGTTCACCAAGAACACAGCCAGCCACGGCATGTTTGGTTGCTCGCGTTCACCAAGAACACGGCCAACCACGCCATGTTTGGTTGCTTGCGTTCACCAAGAACACGGCCAGCCACGCCATGTTTGGTTGCTCGCGTTCACCAAGAACACGGCCAGCCACGGCATGTTTGGTTGCTTGCGTTCACCAAGAACACAGCCAGCCACGCCATGTTTGGTTGCTCGCGTTCACCAAGAACACAGCCAGCCACGCCATGTTTGGTTGCTTGCGTTCACCAAGAACACAGCCAACCACGCCATGTTTGGTTGCTCGCGTTCACCAAGAACACAGCCAACCACGCCATGTTTGGTTGCTTGCGTTCACCAAGAACACGGCCAACCACGCCATGTTTGGTTGCTCGCGTTCACCAAGAACACGGCCAACCACGCCATGTTTGGTTGCTTGCGTTCACCAAGAACACGGCCAACCACGCCATGTTTGGTTGCTTGCTTTCACCAAGAACACAGCCAACCACGCCATGTTTGGTTGCTTGCTTTCACCAAGAACACGGCCAACCACGCCATGTTTGGTTGCTCGCGTTCACCAAGAACACAGCCGATCACGCCATGTTTGGTTGCTCGCGTTCACCAAGAACACGGCCAACCACGCCATGTTTGGTTGCTTGCGTTCACCAAGAACACGGCCAGCCACGCCATGTTTGGTTGCTTGCGTTCACCAAGAACACAGCCAACCACGCCATGTTTGGTTGCTTGCGTTCACCAAGAACACAGCCAACCACGCCATGTTTGGTTGCTTGCGTTCACCAAGAACACAGCCATGTTTGGTTGCTTGCGTTCACCAAGAACACAGCCAACCACGCCATGTTTGGTTGCTTGCGTTCACCAAGAACACGGCCAACCACGCCATGTTTGGTTGCTCGCGCTCACCAAGAACACAGCCAGCCACGGCATGTTTGGTTGCTTGCGTTCACCAAGAACACGGCCAACCACGCCATGTTTGGTTGCTTGCGTTCACCAAGAACACAGCCAACCACGCCATGTTTGGTTGCTCGCGTTCACCAAGAACACGGCCAGCCACGCCATGTTTGGTTGCTTGCGTTCACCAAGAACACGGCCAACCACGCCATGTTTGGTTGCTCGCGTTCACCAAGAACACACGCCATGTTTGGTTGCTTGCGTTCACCAAGAACACGGCCAACCACGGCATGTTTGGTTGCTTGCGTTCACCAAGAACACAGCCAGCCACGCCATGTTTGGTTGCTTGCGTTCACCAAGAACACGGCCAACCACGCCATGTTTGGTTGCTTGCGTTCACCAAGAACACAGCCAACCACGCCATGTTTGGTTGCTTGCGTTCACCAAGAACACGGCCAACCACGCCATGTTTGGTTGCTCGCGTTCAGCAAGAACACAGCCAACCACGCCATGTTTGGTTGCTTGCGTTCACCAAGAACACGGCCAACCACGCCATGTTTGGTTGCTCGCGTTCACCAAGAACACGGCCAACCACGCCATGTTTGGTTGCTCGCGTTCACCAAGAACACGGCCAACCACGCCATGTTTGGTTGCTTGCGTTCACCAAGAACACGGCCAGCCACGCCATGTTTGGTTGCTTGCGTTCACCAAGAACACAGCCAACCACGCCATGTTTGGTTGCTTGCGTTCACCAAGAACACGGCCAACCACGCCATGTTTGGTTGCTCGCGTTCACCAAGAACACGGCCAGCCACGCCATGTTTGGTTGCTTGCGTTCACCAAGAACACAGCCAACCACGCCATGTTTGGTTGCTTGCGTTCACCAAGAACACGGCCAACCACGCCATGTTTGGTTGCTCGCGCTCACCAAGAACACAGCCAGCCACGGCATGTTTGGTTGCTTGCGTTCACCAAGAACACGGCCAACCACGCCATGTTTGGTTGCTTGCGTTCACCAAGAACACAGCCAACCACGCCATGTTTGGTTGCTTGCGTTCACCAAGAACACGGCCAGCCACGGCATGTTTGGTTGCTTGCTTTCACCAAGAACACGGCCAACCACGCCATGTTTGGTTGCTCGCGTTCACCAAGAACACAGCCAACCACGCCATGTTTGGTTGCTCGCGTTCACCAAGAACACAGCCAACCACGCCATGTTTGGTTGCTTGCGTTCACCAAGAACACAGCAAACCACGCCATGTTTGGTTGCTCGCGTTCACCAAGAACATACGCCATGTTTGGTTGCTTGCGTTCACCAAGAACACAGCCAACCACGCCATGTTTGGTTGCTTGCGTTCACCAAGAACACAGCCAACCACGCCATGTTTGGTTGCTTGCGTTCACCAAGAACACGGCCAACCACGCCATGTTTGGTTGCTCGCGTTCACCAAGAACACACGCCATGTTTGGTTGCTCGCGTTCACCAAGAACACAGCCAACCACGCCATGTTTGGTTGCTTGCGTTCACCAAGAACACAGCCAACCACGCCATGTTTGGTTGCTTGCGTTCACCAAGAACACAGCCAGCCACAGCATGTTTGGTTGCTTGCGTTCACCAAGAACACAGCCAACCACGCCATGTTTGGTTGCTTGCGTTCACCAAGAACACAGCCAGCCACGGCATGTTTGGTTGCTTGCGTTCACCAAGAACACGGCCAACCACGCCATGTTTGGTTGCTTGCGCTCACCAAGAACACAGCCAACCACGCCATGTTTGGTTGCTTGCGTTCACCAAGAACACAGCCAACCACGCCATGTTTGGTTGCTTGCGTTCACCAAGAACACAGCCAACCACGCCATGTTTGGTTGCTTGCGTTCACCAAGAACACAGCCAACCACGCCATGTTTGGTTGCTTGCGTTCACCAAGAACACGGCCAACCACGCCATGTTTGGTTGCTCGCGTTCACCAAGAACACACGCCATGTTTGGTTGCTTGCGTTCACCAAGAACACGGCCAGCCACGCCATGTTTGGTTGCTCGCGTTCACCAAGAACACAGCCAACCACGCCATGTTTGGTTGCTTGCGTTCACCAAGAACACAGCCAACCACGCCATGTTTGGTTGCTTGCGTTCACCAAGAACACAGCCAACCACGCCATGTTTGGTTGCTCGCGTTCACCAAGAACACAGCCAGCCACGCCATGTTTGGTTGCTCGCGTTCACCAAGAACACGGCCAACCACGCCATGTTTGGTTGCTTGCGTTCACCAAGAACACAGCCAACCACGCCATGTTTGGTTGCTTGCGTTCACCAAGAACACGGCCAACCACGCCATGTTTGGTTGCTTGCGTTCACCAAGAACACGGCCAACCACGCCATGTTTGGTTGCTCGCGTTCACCAAGAACACGGCCAACCACGCCATGTCTGGTTGCTTGCGTTCACCAAGAACACACGCCATGTTTGGTTGCTTGCGTTCACCAAGAACACAGCCAGCCACGCCATGTTTGGTTGCTTGCGTTCACCAAGAACACGGCCAACCACGCCATGTTTGGTTGCTCGCGTTCACCAAGAACATACGCCATGTTTGGTTGCTTGCGTTCACCAAGAACACAGCCAACCACGCCATGTTTGGTTGCTTGCGTTCACCAAGAACATACGCCATGTTTGGTTGCTTGCGTTCACCAAGAACACAGCCAACCACGCCATGTTTGGTTGCTCGCGTTCAGCAAGAACACAGCCAACCACGCCATGTTTGGTTGCTCGCGTTCACCAAGAACACGGCCAACCACGCCATGTTTGGTTGCTTGCGTTCACCAAGAACATACGCCATGTTTGGTTGCTTGCGTTCACCAAGAACACAGCCAACCACGCCATGTTTGGTTGCTTGCGTTCACCAAGAACATACGCCATGTTTGGTTGCTTGCGTTCACCAAGAACACGGCCAACCACGCCATGTTTGGTTGCTTGCGTTCACCAAGAACACAGCCAACCACGCCATGTTTGGTTGCTCGCGTTCACCAAGAACACGGCCAACCACGCCATGTTTGGTTGCTTGCGTTCACCAAGAACATACGCCATGTTTGGTTGCTTGCGTTCACCAAGAACACAGCCAACCACGCCATGTTTGGTTGCTTGCGTTCACCAAGAACACAGCCAGCCACGCCATGTTTGGTTGCTCGCGTTCACCAAGAACACAGCCAACCACGCCATGTTTGGTTGCTCGCGTTCACCAAGAACACAGCCAACCACGCCATGTTTGGTTGCTTGCGTTCACCAAGAACACGGCCAACCACGCCATGTTTGGTTGCTTGCGTTCACCAAGAACACGGCCAACCACGCCATGTTTGGTTGCTCGCGTTCACCAAGAACACAGCCAACCACGCCATGTCTGGTTGCTTGCGTTCACCAAGAACACACGCCATGTTTGGTTGCTTGCGTTCACCAAGAACACAGCCAGCCACGCCATGTTTGGTTGCTTGCGTTCACCAAGAACACGGCCAACCACGCCATGTTTGGTTGCTTGCGTTCACCAAGAACACAGCCAGCCACGCCATGTTTGGTTGCTCGCGTTCACCAAGAACACGGCCAACCACGCCATGTTTGGTTGCTTGCGTTCACCAAGAACACGGCCAACCACGCCATGTTTGGTTGCTTGCGTTCACCAAGAACACAGCCAACCACGCCATGTTTGGTTGCTCGCGTTCACCAAGAACACGGCCAACCACGCCATGTTTGGTTGCTTGCGTTCACCAAGAACACAGCCAACCACGCCATGTTTGGTTGCTTGCGTTCACCAAGAACACAGCCAACCACGCCATGTTTGGTTGCTTGCGTTCACCAAGAACATACGCCATGTTTGGTTGCTTGCGTTCACCAAGAACACAGCCAGCCACGCCATGTTTGGTTGCTTGCGTTCACCAAGAACACGGCCAGCCACGCCATGTTTGGTTGCTCGCGTTCACCAAGAACACGGCCAACCACGCCATGTTTGGTTGCTCGCGTTCACCAAGAACACAGCCAACCACGCCATGTTTGGTTGCTCGCGTTCACCAAGAACACAGCCAACCACGCCATGTTTGGTTGCTTGCGTTCAGCAAGAACACAGCCAACCACGCCATGTTTGGTTGCTTGCGTTCACCAAGAACACGGCCAACCACGCCATGTTTGGTTGCTTGCGTTCAGCAAGAACATCGCAACCCATGGCATCGGGTCATAGGTGAACAGCAATAGTTGTCATAGTCGAACAGCAATAGCACATCCCATGGTGCACATCGTCGAACAACAATAGCACATCCCATGGTGCACATCGTCGAACAGCAATAGCACATCACATGGTGCACCCTAATGGCCTCTATGGGACCGCAAAGACGAGCCAATCGCGGCGCCCACCGGCGACATTACTTGCCCCCCCCAGCCCTCGCTCACCGCGCATCTCCCCTCCTCTTTTGATCACAGCAAACCTCACACCAAGGCATCAGTTGCCTCGATATGATTCCCAAAGGCCCGCTGCCTAGTGCTGCCCACCGGCCGCCTCCCCCGTGTCCCCACGTCCCCAACCAGCCGACCAACGAAGCCCCACCCACCGGCCACCTCCTTGGCCTCGCGCGCGGCTGCCATCTCTGCGTTGATCTGCTCTTTCTCCGCCTGCAGGTTGGCCACGCTGGTCTCCCGCTTCTTGTTGTCGCGCTGGAGCACCCGGATTTTCTCCTCCAGGCTGCGGACCAGCTCCTGGCGATGGAGCGACGGGGCAGCCGACAAAAGGACACGCGTTTGAAGATATCCAAAGGGACCAGGGCAAGTGTAAGTGTTTCATGATGTCGAAAGGACAAAGGCAAGGGTAAGCGACAGCAGGCGAACTCTTCATTTTGACGCCACGCACACCCTACTGAAGACCCGGCAAGGGGAGACGCCCAAAACAAAGGCAGCAGCAGGAATTAACGCAAGGGGTGGCATGGGAATCTTCTTTCCCAGGCTGTGCATCGGCTCCAGGTGGCACCATCGGGTTGGTGCATAGGTGCATAGGTGCATAGGTGCATAGGTGCATAGGTGCATAGGTGCATAGGTGAATAGGTGCATAGGTGCATAGGTGCATAGGTGCATAGGTGCATAGGTGGGTGCATAGGTGCACAGGTGCATAGGTGCATAGGTGCATAGGTGGGTGCATAGGTGCATAGGTGCATAGGTGCATAGGTGCATAGGTGCATAGGTGCATAGGTGCATAGGTGCATAGGTGGGTGCATAGGTGCATAGGTGCATAGGTGCATAGGTGCATAGGTGCATAGGTGGATAGGTGCATAGGTGCATAGGTGAATAGGTGCATAGGTGCATAGGTGAATAGGTGCATAAGTGCATAGGTGCAACGAGATGATGTCCATACGAAGGGACGCAAGCATCAACCGAATAATAGCGGATGGACCTTCGCATTATTATGTTGCTAACCACTTTCGGTCCGCACACGACTAATTGGCCATGGGGACAAGCCTCTGCGCATGGTGCGCACGTACCTAGTATTGGAGTGCCCAAGGGACAGGTGTCAGGAGACAACATCTGCTTTAGTGGCCAGGGGACAGGTGTCAAGAAACAACGTTTTTGGAGGCTAACCGTATTGCCAAAGCCGTAGGAAGGCCAGCATTCGGAATGCCAGCATCAAGGACCGGCAACAAATGGCGGGTTTCCCGCACCTGCACCTGCATCCCCTAGTCCCAAATCCTTTCACGGCCCCGTCCAACAAGAGATGCCCGCACCTGCATCCACGTTTACCCTAGCCTGGCCCAACTACACATGCCCCTCCACCCACCCGCCGCTGGTGGTGGTCGGCCTGCAGGAAGCCCTTTGCGCGGACCTCCGCCTTGTACTTGTGCGACTCCTCGTCACGCTCCCTCGTAACGATGGCCAGGCGCTCTGGGGGGATCCATAACAAGATAGAGGGAAGAAAGAAAGGAACGAAAAAAAAAAAAAAAAAAACAGTACTCATCATAGTCACTATAGCACTAGACTCCTCGTCACTCTCCATCGTGGGGGTGGGCAGGCGGTCTGTATGGGTATGGGGTCTACGTGGGTCTCCAGAGGAACTCTTAACAACGCAAAAATGCACAGAGGAGCAGGCAGTAAGTGTTGAATATAGGGGGTTCAGACTGCTTTCGCTCCTGGCAAGGAGGTGGCATGGCGGGTGGTGAGCAAGGAGGTGGCATGGCTGGTGGTGAGCATGGCTGGTGGTGGGCAAGGAGGTGTGCACGGCCGGTCGGTCTGTACCGATAGCCAGGGGAGCAGGCGAGCAGGTAGCCTGGGGGAAGGCAGTACAGTAAATAACGGAAGGGAGGATAAGAGACAAGTGGTCACTACCTGGTCAGCACGGCCATATAATCAAGAGAAAGCGAAGAGACACGCGTGATAGCTACAAACCATGTGCTCGTTTATGGTGACACCACGTGCGTGTGAGGCAACCAGCACTCACCATTATTGCGATCGTAAAAATTGTTGCTGCTATGGGGTTGTCAACCATCGTCACCCTCAGGCACCGGCCAAGGAGGCCTCCAGCACTTTGCTGCGTGTGCACGTAGACCCCACCACTTAAAGGACCCCAGCTCGTGCTCATTGGGTTGACTAGAGTGAGCGCGTGGGTGTGCTTCCCCTTCACCGTACCCGTGCACTCGTTTCAGGTGACCACGTGCTTGTTGGGTCTAGGCAGCCACGATGGCCCAGAGATGTTTGGGGAGATTAACCGCTCTCTGACCCCAGCAGTAGTAGTAGTAGTGGTAGTAGTAGTAGTAGTAGTAGTAGTAGTAGTAGTAGTAGTAGTAGTAGTAGTAGTAGTAGTAGTAGTAGTAGTAGTAGTAGTAGTAGTAGTAGCAATAGAAGTAGTAGCAGCAGCAGTAGTAGAAGCAGCAGCAGCAGTAGTAGTAGTAGTAGTAGTGGTGGTGGTGGTGGTGGTGGTGGTGGTGGTGGTGGTGGTGGTGGTGGTGGTGGTGGTGGTGGTGGTGGTGGTGGTGGTGGTGGTGGTGGTGGTGGTGGTGGTGGTGGTGGTGGTGGTGGTGGTGGTGGTGGTGGTGGTGGTGGTGGTGGTGGTGGTGGTGGTGGTGGTGGTGGTGGTGGTGGTGGTGGTGGTGGTGGAGGTGGTGGTGGTGGTGGTGGTGGTGGTGGTGGTGGTGGTGGTGGTGGTGGTGGTGGTGGTGGTGGTGGTGGTGGTGGTGGTGGTGGTGGTGGTGGTGGTGGTGGTGGTGGTGGTGGTGGTGGTGGTGGTGGTGGTGGTGGTGGTGGTGGTGGTGGTGGTGGTGGTGGTGGTGGTGGTGGTGGTGGTGGTGGTGGTGGTGGTGGTGGTGGTGGTGGTGGTGGTGGTGGTGGTGGTGGTGGTGGTGGTGGTGGTCGTAGTAGTAGTAGTAGTAATAGTAGTAGTAGTAGTAGTAGTAGTAGTAGTAGTAGTAGTAGTAGTAGTAGTAGTAGTAGTAGTAGTAGTAGTAGTAGTGGAAATTGTGGCGGTCGTAGTAGTAGTAGTAGTAGTAGTAGTAGTAGTAGTAGTAGTAGTAGTAGTAGTAGTAGTAGTAGTAGTAGTAGTAGTAGTAGTAGTAGTAGTAGTAGTAGTAGTAGTAGTAGTAGTAGTAGTAGTAGTAGTAGTAGTAGTAGTAGTAGTAGTAGTATCGTCATTACCGGCCATGGAGGCCTCCACGACTTGCTGCGTGTGCACACGCACGTCCTCCACTTTTTGGATCCAAGACTTGACTTCTTCTCTGTGGTGGGGGACAAAACAAGGGGACGAGGGGGCGAGGGGGCGAGGGGGCAAGGGGGCGAGGGGATGAGGGGGCGAGGGGGCAAGGGGGTGAGGGGGCGAGGGGGCCAGGGGGCCAGGGGGCCAGGGGGCCAGGGGGGCAGGGGGCAAGAGGACAAGGCAGGCAAGTACATATGGAGGGAAGGGAGCTGAGTGAGCTGAGGGGAAGAAGGGCGGCTACTCACGAGAGGCAAGGTGAGGACGGTTGGGGCATCCGCGTGACGCAATACTCCTACTAGATTATAGCAACGACAATACCGGCTGTCCATGCAAGGTGAGAACGGTTGGGGCATCCGCGTGACGCACTACTCCTACTAGATGATAGCAAACCACAATAGTCTCCTACTAGATGATAGCAATGACATTACCGGCTGTCTATGTCCACCCCCAAACCTCAGCCCCGTGATGACTCACCTCAGCGCGCAGCCTCTATACTCGTCGGCCCCCATGAGGTGTCAAGTCGGCCCCCATGAGGTGTCAAGTCGGCCCCCATGAGGTCTCAAGTCGGCTCCCATGAGGTGTCAAGTCGGCCCCCATGAGGTCTCAAGTTGGCCCCCATGAGGTCTCAAGTCGGCTCCCATGAGATCTCAAGTTGGCCCCCATGAGGTGTCAAGTCGGCTCCCATGAGGTCTCAGGTAGGCTCCCATGAGGTGTCAGGTCGGCCCCCATGAGGTGTCAAGTCGTCCCCCATGAGATCTCAAGTCTGCCCCCATGAGGTGTCAAGGATGAGCGAGTCTCCCTCGAGCCCAGCTGCGTCAATTAGCCCCTAACAGCCACGAACCAGCCCCCTACCTCACCACAAGTTCAGAAGCCAACCCTTGCCCCCCTGCCTCACCACAAGTGCGGAAGCCAACCCTTGCCTTGCGAAGAGATAGCAACCCAGCGATGACGGTCCGTGACTACTCCTTGTCCATGCCCGCCTGCATGAGTGATGCTAGACCTAAGAGCTCGATGATTTAATTCCACCCCCCTACCTCAACCCGGCGATGACGGTCCGCAACTCCTCCTTGTCCACGTCCGCCTGCATGAGCGCCCGTCGGTTGGCATCCAGCTCCTCCATGTGGGCCAGCACCGACGTGCGCAGCGCCAGCACCTGTCAAAAATCCACGCCACCATGAACATCATGACGAAATTACCAGAAAAAAATCGCAGCATTAGCACGCTGGGGTACTAGAGCATGGACCAGCAACTGCTATGCGCCAGCAACTGTTTCGAACCGGTGATTTGGCATGGCACGGCGTTCAGGGGAGCGTACTACAAGCTCAGGGTCGGATTGTGAAGATGTTGCAAGGAACAATCGCAGAGAGAAGTGCTGCGAGGAGATGACAGCACCGCCTAGCGCAGCGCCAGCACCTGCAGGCGTGACAGTGACCACCGTGACAACTTAAGTGTGAGCCGCGATCCGGAGGGAGTGGGCATGTGGACTAGCGCGCCCGCCGTGCGCAGCGCCAGCACCTGGTCCATGGCAGCGACAGTCGCCATGGTAATACGAACAGCCACAGTAATGAGGATGGCTGAGTGCAAGAGGGCATGAGCATAGGGACCAGCACCGGTTGGCATGCGACCGCGTTTCAGGATAACAGACGCGAGAGCTAATATCACCGACGCCTGTCAATCATGATAATCATGATAACGTAGTGCTGATCAAGTTCAGGCCGCACCGGTCGCAAAAGGTATGTCATGTGCACCCTATCTCCTAGCTATAGCGGCTACCCTTCCATCTCAAGGTAAAGAAACTATGCTCAGAGAACCACGATGGCTGTTGTTGTTACTGATACTTTTACAAACCGGGAGAGCTCTTGTGTTCACCGTGACGAGGAACATGCATTAAGAGTTTCCCGAATATAGTTTAGTTTTACTAAGGGCGCCAGGTTGTCCTCCCTCCCAGCGCGCATGATAATCCACACACATGCAACTCATTCTCGCATACGCGTGCCGCTTACCTGGGAGAGGAAAGTACTAGTACCTAGTCGTAGCAACTGTGGGCGTAACCTGCCGGCTGCATCTCGGTGCGGTGGTCTGGCTCCTCTGTGCGCCCATGACACTATACGCCATACCATACAAGTCCCATACTTCCTACCCATCCACACTAGAAGCAACGGCCTTGCTCCCGTTGCTGCCAGGGGAAGCAACCTCCTTTCTCACCTGCCGCTGCATCACAAAACAACGTGCGATTCACGACCTATTAATAGTTTAGGTGATGGAATTCATCCCATAATGTTCTCACCTGCCGCTGCATCTCGGTACGGTGCGTGACCTCGGCGACGTACTTCTGCACCGCGTGCTCACGCGCGGCCTTCTCCTTGTCCAGCACGAGCTTGAGGCTGTCCACCTGTTGTGGGTGGGTGGAGAGACCGTGGGTGGGTGGACCGATCGTATGTATACATACACCACAGCCAGAATTAGCAACGCAAAGCTCCATGAGCCTTGTCAAGCACAAGTTTCAGGCTGCGCAACTGCGGGAGTAGCACCGGGCATATCCATCAAACACAGCCAGCGTTAGCCTCGTGAGGCCTTGGCCTAGCGCGAGGCGGTCCACCTGTAACGGGATTGACGGTGGGTAGAATAAGAGGCTCGCGCCAATCAACCAAATGTGTGTCCTTATCAAGCACCACGTCCAGGCTATCGACCTGCGGGTGCCAGAACCAGAATACGAATCAACACAGCTTCCTTCATGTTTCAGCCACCAGCCGGGTGGTGAAATCGCGTGGGTACACACTTGTAGCCACCATCCTGGATGATACTGTACTAGAGGAGCGATAAGGGAAGGTGACGGATCCGGCAGGTCCCAATGATGGCCGTCACGGACCCGGGTAGCGTTGCATGAACTAGTTTATAACAAAATGCATAGACTTGATTGTATGATAGCTAGTAATACACATGGCTAGTAATACACATGGCTAGTAATACACATGGCTAGCAAAACACATAGCTAGTAATATACATGGCTAGTAATACACATGGCTAGTAATACACATGGCTAGTAATACACATGGCTAGTAATACACATGGCTAGCAAAACACATAGCTAGTAATACACATGGCTAGTAATACACATGGCTAATTATACACAGCATCGCGTGATACCGCGACCATGGGGCCGCGCTCCCCATCCCACCCCACCCCACCTCACCATACTGTACTATATTGACCCCACCCCACCCCACCGTGCCCATGGGGCCATGCGACCACCATGACGATCACCCACGAGTGCCAGCGGCGGTTCTGCGATGACCTCAAAGACAATCAAGGAACACAGCTATACCGAACTTGACCAAATGATTTCTGGTATATGTGAAGTCAGCGAGACCCTACCTGTGCCTGCAGCTGCGCCGCCCACTGCGGACCACACTCCCTACTATTACTATACAACGCTGGCACGCATATGCCTATATACACCCGCATACGCAACTATGGTAGCGCAGTGGTTCTATAGCCGTGCATGGCCCAAGCAGCAACAACCCTACCTGTGCCTGCAGCTGCGCCGCGCGCTGCGGACCTCCCTCCTTCAGAATCGCGTTCAACCGCGCCACCTCCGCCTGCAGGGCCGCACTGCGCTGCTTCTCTTCAGCCAGCGACCGCTCCGCGTTGAACGCACGCACACGTGTCTCGCGCTCGACGTCACTGAGGGGGGGGGGTCCGCGAGCTGCGACTCAAATGTCACCTGGTGAGGAGGGGGAGGGTAGAAGACGAGGAAAAGTCCGAGCAGCAGCAAAAGACAAGTGCGGACAGTAAAGGACATTAGTCGGCTACTCCAACATGTCCTGTCTCGACTTGCCGCCGCACCAGCATCCGCACAATTGTACACCACATGGGCTGTCACCTTTATCTTTACGGACGCCTCTTCCCTACCATGGAAATCGTTCTGTATAGTTCCCCTAATGTTCTCTAACATTCTCTATTGTTCTCTATCGCTCTCTATCGTTTTGTATAGTTCCCCTAATACTCTCTAACATTCTCTATAGTTCTCTATCGTTCTGTATAATTCCCCTAATGTTATCTATCGTTCTCTATCGTTCTCTATCGTTCTCTATCGTTATCTATCGTTATCTATCGTTATCTATCGCTCTCTATCGTTCTCTAACATTCTCTATCGTTCTCTATCGTTCTCTATCGTTCTCTATCGTTCTCTATCGTTCTCTATCGTTCTCTATCGTTCTCTATCATTCTCTATCATTCTCTATCGCCCTCTATTGTACTTTGTTATTTTTCTATATAACTACTGTCGTCTCTACTGTTGTCTATTGTTCCCCTAATCTTCCTTTACGGGTCCTGTGCAACTTCCCAGCATATACTTCCTTGAACAGCCAAGGCAATGCCACACCCATCTTGAGAGATACCTCGCCGATGTGCAGCGACACGGCCCAGGATTGCCTTCCACCTAATGCTATCACTCCTACGATTATCGCTGCCACGATCCACAGCAGGGGCCTCCAAGGCCCTCCAAGGCCTTGGGGGGTGGATGAGGAAAACATTGTCCCACACGCACCTTGATCGATGCTTCGCCGATGTGCAGCAATGCCGCCCAAGCACGCCGCACAAGGGAGACCCGCGTGGGCACCGCGACAATGCGCGACAGTATCTCACAGAGGGCCTCCTCGAAGCCCGAGGAGTAGATGTACAGACAGCGGTAGAGGCGGTCCACGATGGGGGGGGGCACGCCGTCGCGGGTGAGCTCGGAGCGCGAGAGCCCAAAGTACTGTAGGCCGGTGGGCACAAAGGGGGCGTCACGCACACTGTGTGTGTGTGTGTGTGTGTGTGTGTGGTAGTGGGGTGGCAGATGCCGGGTGTAACACGCCCGATAGATGAAGAAACGATCCGTGGCAGTACGGGAGGCCGGTGGGCACAAAGGTCAAAGACTTTGGGGAATATTTTCAGTAGATAATGCCACATTAAATCGTTTTTATAGCTTTCACTTTTTGTTGCCTGTTATTATTGAAGGGGGCGTAGTGCATGCTGCTTTGGGGGGGGCGGAGGAGTAGTGTTCAGAAGCGAGTAGAGGGGGCAAAGGTACAAGAGATGCTGTCAAGAAGCGAGAAGAGGGGACAAAGGTGCAAGAGATGCTGTCAATGGCGAGAGGGGGCGTCGCACACGCTGCTTTTATGGGGGGGTGGGGGCCGGGGGGGAATACACAATAAAGCAGAGAAGGCGTATAAAACACTGCTAGTGTCAGGTGGGGGAGCGTCACGGACGCTGCTTTTGAGTGGGGGAGGCAGGGGGCCAATGGGTGACAAGGAGTGGGGGGGGCTGGGGGAGGAGCTGTGTATAGGCACAAGTATTCGCAATGACCCGTTTCCTTCGCCTACCGTTTGATTCAAGGTTTATGGACACTCCTCTCAACGACCACTGTCACCCTGCCATCTGTGCCTTGTATGGCTGGGCAAGGCACCCCTTTTCCAAGGGGGGTGGTGTCTGATCTTGTAATCTCTCTACCCACCCCCACCCCCACCCCCACCCCCACCCCCACCCCCCTTCCAAAGGAGCGGCTGGTCCGCGACCATGTAGACCTGTTCGCATCACGTTGCGACAGGGAAAGGGGTGGGTTTCCGACCACATCAACCTATTCCGATCATGTGGCAACAGGGTAAGGGGGTCGTATCCGATCATGTTGCTGCGTCCACCCACCGTGTGTTGGTAGCCCCCAGCACGGGCGATGCCACACCCCCCCGGTTCTCCACCCCGTCCCCGGCTGTCGCCGCTTCCTTGGGTGGTTTGAGCACGTCGTTCAGCCAGACCTCCAGCAACAGCTGCTCCGGCGTGGCCCCCGATTTCTTCTGCCGGGCGACGAGCGCGGCGGCCGCCCGCGACGTCTCCCTCTCCTCCATCTCCTTCAATGCGCGCGAGCCGCGTGCCACGTTTGCAACAGCATTCGGGCTGTTTGGGTAGTTCGGGCTGTTCGCATAATGCGGGCTACTTGGGTTATTGTTCGGGTTGTAACTAGGACTAGTTGGGTTGTTGAGAGGAGTAGCGTGGTTGCCACCTGCACTAATAAGGCTGCCCTCTGCCCCACCACCGGCAGAGCCACTACGAGGTCTGCTGCCATACGCCACACCTGGACGAGGGGACCCCAAGAATGACGCGGCCCCCGTCCCGCCACAGTGCTCGCATCGGCCAACACCACCACCACCATCACCAACACCACCGCCGCCGCCGCCAGGAGGGACAGGAGGTCCGGCCACCGTGGACCCACCAGCGGGAGGAAAGGGAGAAGTGGCAACCGTAGAGCCACCAGCGAGCCAGCCAGGGGGGCCCACTGCAGGGCCGGATGCCAGCACAGCGCCACTGTCCCGATCCTGTCTCCCGCCCCCTCCGCCCCATCTTGCAGGATCGCCCTCACTTGCTGATGCGGGCGCAGCTCCTGGGCTGGGACTCGCAAGGTACCCTCCCCCCCCGCCTCTCCCCTCTCGTTCCCACCCCCTCCCGCCCCCACCCCCTGCGTGGTTGCCTTGTGAGGCCGTGGAAGCACCTACCCTTTGCGAGGGAAAGTAGGCGATGGAAGTGTCTGCCCTTTGGGGGGGCAAGTAGGCATTGGAGGCATCAGCCCCATCGCGCTCAAACCGACTACCGTCACTGGTCACGTATCCACCGCCCCGCCCCCCCCACCAGGCACATACACTCCGCTAGATCCCCCGAACGCGCCCCCGCGTGCCGTGAGAGATCCACCAGTGGGCACATACCCCCCCTGCTGGGGGCTGCGCGGCATGGCCGTGGCCCCTAACGGACCCCCATCGCTGCCCCCC
Source organism: Mesostigma viride (assembly GCA_009746045.1). Taxonomy (NCBI): domain Eukaryota; kingdom Viridiplantae; phylum Streptophyta; class Mesostigmatophyceae; order Mesostigmatales; family Mesostigmataceae; genus Mesostigma; species Mesostigma viride. Next base: position 5,846,656 of record RPFO01000027.1, read on the forward strand.
CCCCGGAAATCCCCCCCCCCAGGGTTGTCACGAGGCGTGCTCGGCGTGGACCGGGAGTGGACAATGCGGGGGAAGAGCTGCGTCGCCCAATCCGACCGGCCACCTCCGCTCGTTTGGGCATAACCCCCCCCATGACCCCCATGATTCGTGTGACCGTGACCCCCCGCTCGATGGGTGCTGCCGCCACCCCCGATTGGAGACCCATCGCCCGGCCCCCCTCCCCCTCCACCATGAGGGCTCCCAGAGCTCCAAACGACCGTCATCGCCGGAGGGTGGACACCAGCACCCGCACCCGAAGAGACCAGGCGACTCGCGAACGAGCCGCCGCCCTGGCTACCCGGGGGTATGCTCGCGGATGACACCGCACCGGCAGCATTTGTGCCGTGATAGGTGCTGTTGCCAGTCCCCGCACCGGTGGGGTATCCCCCGGCAACCATGCCCCGGTGGGCTGATTCTGACACCCAGTGGGCTGACTCGTACCCCCTGTGACTCGCTGCTGCGGACAAGGGGGACTCTGACACCCTGCCAGGGCGCGGGGACGCCAGGGCGGGGCTCACGCTGGGGCCGTCGGGCAGGGGGCTGCCAGCATCCGCTCCCTCCGAAGAGATACGGGGGAGCGAGATTTGCTTGGTGGGGGGACTGGGGGCCCGCGGTTGCGGTTGTGATTGTTGTGTTGAAGATCCACCCCCACCCCCACCCCCGGTGGATGCCAACCTTTCTTGCTCCTGGCCCTGGTCGTTTGCCCCACTTGAGGCCAGGCGGGTGGGGGGGTCATGCGCAGCAGACGACGCGTCGTCCTTACTTGCCCCATCCCTGGCGTTGGTGGCCCCATCCCTGTTCCCACCGTTGGTGGGGGCGGTGGAGCCAGAAGCATCCCGGCCCCCCCCCGCCCCCCCTTTCCTGCTGCTACTAGCATTCCCACCACGAGCACTGCTGGCGCCATCCCCCTTGCTCCCGGCGCCAGCATTACCGTCGCCACCCCGCGGCGTCCCATGCCCACCATGCGCCTGTCCACTGGATGACTGTCCACCGGCCGATGGACCGCTATACGACTGGCCCAGCACGCCGAATCCCTGGGCCGTGGCCGTCCCAAGCGCCAAGTGGGGCACAATGATGCTGACCCTCACGCCGCCGCCGTCACCGCCGGGTTGCCTAGACCCGCCGTCGCCGCTGGCCACCTTGGGGGGGTCACCCCGACTTGGGGGGCCAGCGGGCACGCCCCCGCCGGCGGTGCCTGCTTGCAACCGCGACGCAGCCCCCGAGGATGAAGAAGAGGCAGCAGCAGTGGATGAAGAGACGGCAGAGGATGAGGAAGACGCAGCGAGGGCGCGGCGAGGGTGAGATCGGGCGCTCCCGTCTGGGGGGAAGGGGGACCGGGGGCTCTCGGGCACCTCGGGGCTGACTACTGGTGGCGACACCAGGTGATGGTGGGAGGATGCAGCCATCCTGGGGGAAGGAGAGAGTGGGTTTAATGCTGCTGAACGGCAAGCAGGTGGCGTTGCCCCAGTGGCGGTGTCCACATGGCTCTCGCCCCAGGAAATGAAGCCTTACATAGAAAGCGATGCCAAGACGGCGGCTGTAGCAGGGGGGACAGTCGTGGCTCTCGAGAAGTGTATTTTATTTAGTCCTCGCAACAGGCTTTTCTGTTGGTTCGAATAAGAGTTATTGTGCCCCGGAGACAAACATGGCCCAGACAGGTGTACAGGAGTGCTTCTCAGAAGGTCGTTCGTGCAGGCGTCGATGGGCCCAGTGCTTCCGTTCCGCCTAGCCCGTCATGGCCGATTGGGGGGGGACGTAAGGCGGACGGGCTGCTCATGGGCATGCGCGTGATTCCATGTACAATTACATTCACAGATGGATTCGGAACGATGCTTCGTTTAGGATCCAGAAAGGACCATTAGGGAATGGAAACCAACATGCCAGGACCAGCACGTGAATATCAAGGTGTGTGCAACGGCCACCCGCAACGAATGAATGACAAACAATGATGATAGTACACATCAGCCAGGGTTATTTACTGTCATACATCAAACTGGGTGGTTTATTAACCAGTGTGAGTGCTAAAACTATGATTGCTAACGCAGCAATAACAATACCAAAATTTCACCTTCTGGAATCTACACCACGTGCAAACCTGATATGCAAGTTGCCAACATAATTGCCGCGAGCAATTGTGTTGTCTTTTTTTTTTCACACGAGCAGAAGTACGTAGAACTTGCCTGAATTCGGCCGTGTAGCTTTATGCGGCAGTCACAGGCAGTCGCCCCCGTAATTAAAAAAAAAAAATCGATAATCTTAGTTTCGAGTTAGCATGGCAGGTTCCATGGCATCCGGACTGCATGCAGAATACAGCCTTCATCGAACGCCTGTCGAGATGACACGCTCCTTCAACGACACCGCCACCATAAAGATTATTCATTCCATACTGAACGGCTAAATTACCATCGTCCATTATCATAGGGTCTTTGAAAAGGTCAGCTCCTCCATTATAGGCATGCGTACGCACCAAGCTTATTATCCGGCGGAGCCCATTTTTAATCCCAGCTTCGTCATAAATAATTAACACAGTGAACACACGTTTTGTCACAATGCTCGTCATGGGCCAGGTTTACAAGCGAGTAGACTTGAGTAGACGGATAAATTTGGACGATTCCATGTGCGGCCGCCCCATTCCCGCAGTACCACCCGCGGTTACCGGAGCTACCAGAAGAATACGGAGGTCAATTTGTTTCTTCCCAATCATGCCAGCAAAAAAAGGAGCGGGTAACTCGGTACTAGCGAGTAGTGAACCACTGACCATAGTGCATACTGGCGCCGTATCATCTTCGTAGCAAGTGTTGAAACGTCGCGAAACTCGATCATGTCTGTCAAGACTCAAGACTCCAGACTCAAGACCCGAACTGCCCATGTGCGGCGTGGGCAACAAGCCAACAACAACAACAACAACAAGACACGAAGTGGCTTGAGCTCTCACCTGCTCTCACACAGAGGGAAAAACAGAACCGTCAGGACGAAAGGAGCATGGCGGTCTCACTGCTCACAAACAGGTTGAACTTTTGCAATGTTGCGCAGTGGCACATCTGCCTCATTACTGATGGTCATGATAAACTAAAAGCGATTGTATATAACATGCATGTGCGGAGCCATATCCACGCTTGTTGTGCAAAGGTGAGCTCAGGGCCAGGGGTGCCAGTGATGCCAAAGATAATTGAGCGAGTAGACACCGGTATGATAGGTTCAGACGTCCAGGCTGCCCATAAACCAATCAACCAGGTCCAAACTCCCTGGAGGTTACACCATAAAAATCGGTGTTCCACCGTTTCATTGGGGTTGGTACATAAACATGTGGCAGGATGTTGAAATCGCCGGTGGAGGATCTCCCCGACCCCGATGGACTGGTGCATCAAGAGGTGTTGTACGTCGGTCGCGCGGCGGTCGACCAGCGGGTGGTCAGCAGCGAGGGTGATGTTGCGGACCCAGGTGTGGCCAGGCCACTCAGTAGCGCCCCAGCGTGTCCGTCCGGGGTGGAATTGATGGTTTTTATGCAAGAGCAATGTGTAGCCCCACTCTGCCGTGTACTCGTAAAGGCCTTTTACAATTCTGCTGTCACCCTGATTTAGCACCCAGCCAAATTCCACTGGATCCAATGACAACATGTCAAGGCGGGTTGATCCCACATGTAGCCAAATAATAGCAGCGTCGGGAAGGTTGGGGTTGGGTTGATATACACATGATTGCTCAAGGGACCAAGGTACAACCCGAATCCGGTGGCATAGCTGAGTGGGGAGGAGCACAACTGCAGTTGTAAGTTGAGCCAGATAGCCGTTATGGCCGCTCAGCGGCGCCAGTAGTTGAACGTGCAGGGTTCCAGGGGGAAGTTGTGCGATCACCTTCCCCGAGCATGTTGCGGTCGTGCTGTCTGGACAGAAGCAGCACCATTCACCAGCTTTATAGGGGGCACGGGGAGAAGTCATGAGTGTGTGCCAGCGGGGGGGTATGGCTTGTACTAGCGCGGCCCAGGCAGCATAAGTAGGCATATTGGGGACCCAGGCAGCCAATTCGTTATATGTTAGGAGGCGGTAGCAGTCACCGTGGAGAATATACAGGTGGAGAATAGTGGTTACAGGGTGGGGGGATGTTATGAAGCCTTCGTATGGGTTAGGGCCACTTAAGCATCCAAAGGGGCGATTAAGGGGGTTGAGGTATATATCATTAAAGAAGAGGGGTTGGCGTGCAACTTCCTCACGTAGAGTGGGGAATAGTAGGCGGTCGGGTTTGAGTGCCATAAAGCCTTGCCATATACGAGCCCAGTACCAAGGAAGACCTCTGGTGAGTTTGGGGGAGGGGAGGCGAGCAGTAAGCAGTGCGGCTCCAGTGTGCCAGGATATACCATTGGAGTGATGAGTGAGACGTGAGAGGGTTACACGTGCCAGAAGACATTCAGGGTGTGGGTTGACACCAATGTGGGCAGAAATAACTTGTTTGGCATACACAGACCATAAACGCCATTGCATATTGTGTAAGCCTAGTCCTCCAAGAGGCCACGGCATAAAAGACATTGCCTCTCTGATCCATCCGTGTACCTGGCGGTTGAGATCGCTCGATTTTTCCAAACAAAGTTACGCCCCAATCGTTGAATAAGCGAAATGGTGTGTTCATCCGGTGGGTGGGCCTGACCGAAGTACAGCAGCTTGGAAAATAGCAGCTGGTTCGTAACGAGGACCTTGCCCCGGAGGCTGAGGCGGTGTACGCCAGCCCAGCGGTTGGCCACCTGTTGTACACCAGTAAGTTTGCCCAGTTGTTGTGATTCGTCGTATAAAAAGGTTTTGACTTCCAATAACCTCCCTTCGGCTGTCCGACCGATAGGGCAGTTATGTAAAAGGTGGTATCCTCCCGGCGGGACCCATGTCACCGCCAGGTTAGTAGGTTGGAGAGTCGGGTTGGTTGTTCTGCCAATATGCAAGCCCGTGGACTTTTGCACGTTGCAGCGTTGTTGGGATCGAGGCGGTACAGTATGTAGATATGTAACAAGATCGGGGGCTCCGCCCCCGAACCCCCGCTACTTGGCAGATTCTGTGCCTCAACGGCTTTTTGTGCCTCAACGGCGAGTACCAGCACAGCCGTACACTCCCGCTTACACAGCCCGCCCACTAGCAAGACAGCCGAACCTGTACGGCAGGCCACAGCCTTGTGATTCCATGGATTACGCCACGATTCCATGCAAACTCATGGTGCCGGACGGTTTGCTGGCCTATTTTGGGAAGCCGGTGGCTGAACCGAACCGCACCTAAACCTGGTCTGTCAGCACGTCAGGTCCGTCCGTCAGCTTTATCACTTTTTGCCAGCAACCGCCAAATACCCCTTGAATCGGTCCTCTCCTCGCCAATTTCCCTCGTCCGTTCCAAGCACCTAGGTCAATTTTCAAGCTGAACTTGGCCCGCAAAATTGTGCATCGCTCCGGCGCTGAGCTACTCGGGAAAAGTTCACCGTTATTTCCGTTACGAGCGTTTATCTGTCATTCCCGCCTTAAACGAGCGCCCCAACGAAATGATTCCGTTTGTTTGGCTACTCGTCTTAGAAGAGTTTGGGCGCCGGACGTTACGCGGTGACAGGCCGCTAGAAAGCCTACGGATGGGATCTGCTGAAAGATTTTGTGGAAACAAATTGTGCGTTCTGATTTTTGCGCTACTCGGGTACGGACAACGTTTGCCGGAAGAGTTTGCGGAACAAATGGGCCGACATAAAAGTAGTATAAAGGGCAATAACAGGGGTGGTTTTTGATATAGCTGGATAACAGTGTGCCAGCAAATGCCAGCTGTGCTACTGACGGTGTAATGCAATATAGCGACGACGAGGCCAGTGCGACTGTGCGACAGTGTGCAGCCATTTTCGATTTGCAGCCATGAAGAAGAAAGGGCCTGAATGGGATTTCGTTCTCGAGAAGAAAGAAGCAGTCACAGATGCTGTTAGTAACAAAACACAGTTTGTGTCGAATAAGTTCTGCTCATTTTGCAACAAGAAGTTCTCCTACAGGGCGGGGGCCGGCAATCAGCGTATTCCGAGTCCGTGCACACTTTGCCGGAATCGCAGGGGAAGGGATGTTACCCTGCGACAAAATTCCACCGAATATCCGGAGCAGGTTTCTCAGGATTGCTAACAACAAGTTGCAGAAGTCAGACGCCAAGAAGCAGCACAATTTGAACAGGGCAATGGCGGAGATGGGAGGGGCTGCGCCGGCTGACTTGTCGTCGGTTCCCAGCAAAGGCCAGCTGAGCATCACCAAATGGCTGGTTCCCGTCGACGAGAAAGGTGTCCAGCTGCTGGCTGCCGAATTTTTTTATCGAGAACGGCATTGCCTTCAATGCGGCTGAGAGCGCCTCTTTCAAGCAGATGGTGGCCGGCATGATCCAGTACAAAGGAGGGCACGTCACCCCTCCTTCTCGGAAGTTGTTGGGTGGCGAGCTTCTAATGCATTTTGTCAATGATGAATGTGTGTGCCCATGTGTGTATGTGTATGGAGCTTGTTGTGGGATCCTTGAGAGTGCTCAAGGTCCTTGTGTCTTATATCCTCTGCTGTTGTGCATTTTGTAAATGATGAATGTGTGTGCACATGTGTGTATGTGTATGGAGCTTGTTGTGGGATCCTTGAGAGCAAGGTCCTTGTGTCTTATATCCTCTGCTGTTGTGCATTTTGTCAATGATGAATGTGTGTGTATGTGTATGGAGCTTAGAACTTGTGGGATCCTTGAGAGCATGGTCCTTAGTTGTGTCTTATGTCCTCTCATGCATTATATAGTGGATGGCTTTCCTTACAATTAATTAATTGATTCCTTACCATTCCCGTTGCAGCCTGCTCCCCCCTGCATTTAACAAATCATAATCAGATAGGATTGCAGGGCATAAATGGAAGATGTTAATAAATAAGCATATACACCAAATTTCAGTTGCAATAACTGCATGACCATCATCAAGGAGCATGCTAATTGGGTGACTGACAATTAATTAATTAATTAATTATCAACATCACTCCTGTAACTAGGACCTAGATAGCTTATACCATCCATTCCATCCCATGTTCCCCTCCCACTGAGGACTTATGCTCACGTGACGCAGTCACGTGTCTATTAATTAATTAATTAATCACTCCGTTGGGAGTCAATGTAGCACATATCCCTGAGAAGGGGCATATGGCTTTTAATACATTCTAGGCTACTTCCTGCAAGAGTGGAATGTAAGCAGCACTTGCTCTAGGTGCCTCAAGGGCACCGGCACCCTCATGATCTTCACACTATGCCCAGCTAAGGGGGAGTATGTCATGTGGGGGAAGATCATCATGGCTATACAAGAGCTAGGGCATGGCTTCTCGACAGAGAGCATCTCTCTGCATGGCATAGCATGGCTAAATTCTTAATGCAACATCCATGGGGGTCCCATTATAGACAAAGCATGGCTAAATGTTGAAGGCATCATCCATGGGGGCCATTATGGGCGCACATGCGCGTGGGCCACATGCTAGGCTAAGCCTGACTAATCTACACTACTGGTATCAAGGAGACAACCAGCGCAGGCCAGAAATCGGGAGAATCGATCCGGACCATGGTAGCTCGAGCCTGCCGTTATCTTGTCCGCGTGTTCGAGTCGTTCAGGATGATGAAGATGAATGGTGATGGAAATGTGTATTCTTGTGCATTGAAATTATGGCTGGCTTACGAGTAGAGCGACTAGATGACCTAGACGGTGGGGCCGGAAACAGCATGCTTGATCAGGGCGTGTGTTTCGAGCCTAACTGGCCGGGAGTGTCTAGTGGTGAGCACCATTGCTGCGATCGCTCTCCCACCATTTACGAGGAAATACCCGCAAATGGAAAACCACTGAAAAGGTAGCTAGTCAGTCATCACGTTAGCCATGCTGATGATTCCAAACGTCCAAGAACTGCACACGGTGCAAAGGCAAAAAGCCGGAGGACAGCACTTTCAAATGTGCGGCGGGAACCAAAAGCCCGCGGATGCCAGAAAACATCGTGTTGCTGCAGCGACGCGACGATGTGGACAACGAATCCAGTGCCAAGCTCGGAACGGCCGCAAAGGAGATCTGGCATCACAGGGTTCAGATGTGCGGAGATACTATGCGATCCAGCCGGTCCACGACCTGTTTGTAGAGCTTGTGCCAAGGGGCAGCACCGAACAGATGTGGGTGACGTTGCAAAAAACATCGGACTTGACGGAGCATAATGTCTCGGTCATAGTCTTTGACCAATAAACGCTGCAAGAGTTCAACAAGAGTCGTGATGAAATCAACACGATAAGAACAAAGACGGGAAAAACGATGTAACTGAGAAAGAACAACACCATATTTTGCTGTGTGGGAAAGGAGACTGTGAATATCGGGGTAACGAATAAAAGGAATTTGCTGGTATTTAGGATCCTTGCGCTTATCATAGACAGCCGTACGCCAGCCCTTCTTGTTATGGGTAATGTTAAGATCGAGGTAATTGCAATGAGTATCCTCCGACGTGAGCTTTAATGTGAGGGGCGCTTGCGGGTAGATGCCAGGCAGACCAGCGGTGATATACAAATGGGTTGCGAAATCAGGGTTGTCGAAAGCGATGACATCATGGTATATATATTCCTAGTCTGATCGAGGTGGCAGGAGGGGGCTGCCAGGGCTTGTGGTCAACGTGGATGACCGCCCCCCTCCAGTATACCGGCTTCCCCCTTGCGCTCTGCCGGAGCTGAAGGTAGGTCGGCCATAGCTCGCGTCGCCGCTGTTGCTGGGCCAGGGTCAAGTCGTCGTCCAGCGTGAAGCGAGTCTCCGAGAGCTTCTTGCGGCATTTAAGGAACGCCAGCTTGTCCGCCATGTACTTAAAGGTGAGGAGCACGGGTGCCGGGCCAGCCTTCCCCCGCGCGCGGGGGAGGCGGACAGCCGACATGTCCAGCTCACCAGTGAGTAACATGGGGGCAAGAATGGCGCGCTTAAATGCTTCAAGAAGGCTCGTGGAGGTCTCACCTGCCTGCTGGTCGAAGTGCTTGACGATGACATTGTGGCTGCGCCGGGCGATGTCGGCTTCCTCGCGAAGGTCGAGGGCTTGTTGCTTGAGTTGACTGACAATTAAAAATTAAATTAAATTAAATTATAACATGCCTCCGTGGGGAGGTCATGTAGCACATATTTCATGATGGATGGGGTGGAGGAAGCCGCGTGATCGAACTATCCTAACTCTATCTAGAAAAACCTAACTACACTACTCATCAAAACGCCTCCTCCGCTTGGGGGGAGGTGGCTTGCCCACAGGGTCGGGCGTGTGCGCCTTGACAATCTTCTTCCACCGCGTCTTGTCCTGCATGGCAGTCCAAAGACGGGAGAGAGAGTGGATGCGGTGCTCAAACTGGGCTGGGACCACTAGGTCGTCCAGCAACATCTGAACGTAGTTGGTGACAGGTTTCCCTACCCTTTTGGGAATGTCCTTGGGGCCAGGCCAGGTCAGAATGTGCCGCCCTGGCTGTCCAAGCCGCTGGGGGCCGGCCAGACCAAGGGTGGTGTCGACCTGGCTGGTGCGGGCAAGGTGTCCTACAAATGCTATCCTACGCTGCCTAATCTCGTCCGAAACACGAGGCATGCCATGATACAGAGACTCTGATGACGGACGCTCGGAAAAACCTACATTAAGGACCTGCCGGAGCATCCTGTAAACTGTGCCGTCGAGCCGAGCTGCCAGTTTGGGTGGGAGGGTCCACGCCTCGGCGCCATACGTGAGCACCGTGAGGTCGACGAGGACCTTGAAGAGCATGCGCTTGCGGTGCCCGTCCAGGCCCTTCGAGCGCCAGTAGGGTGTGAGCGAACGGAGCTTGGCCCAGGCAAGGCCGATGCGGGTGTCCACATCGTCGGCGGTGTCAGGAAGCCAGCTCCCCAACAGCTTGAAGCGGTCGCGGAGCGGGACCTCCGTCCCGTCGAGCAGGCGCGGCATGCAGCGGTGGTTTACTGGAGGCCCCTATCACCATTGCCTCAGTTTTGACACTAATCTCCAGCCCGGCCACCGCCCGCGCCTCCAGGCCCAGGCAGTCCAGCCAGGTCTGAATGTGCTCGGGGCTCTCGATGAGGGTGGTATCATCCGCATAAATCAGGTCGGCAAGGCGGTAACCAGGTCTAACCCCGCCGTGCTCTTTCACGTTAAGGATGTCCAAGCCTGGCTCGAACCCCTTAAGAGCAGTAAAGCGCGCACGTGCCCGGCGCATGACGTGATCCACGACAATAATGAACAGGTATGGGGACAGGACACAACCTTGCCACACCCCGTGGTGAAGGGGGAATGGTGGAGTGGTGCCCTCCGCAGTCCGCACTACTGCCTGTGAACCCTCATACAGACGGCGAATGGCAGCAATAAACGCAGGTGGTACCCGATCCAGAGCTAGGATGGCCCAAAGAGCCTCCCAGAGAACCGTGTCAAAGGCCTTGATATAGTCAACAAAAATGAAGACCAGCGGCAAACTGTCAGGGGGAAGTCGACGCACCTCCTCCATCAACCGGCGCGCGACAAACACAGCCATGACAGTGTTACGACCACGACGGAAACCCATCTGAGACTCACCCAGGTGTGGGTCCAGCGCGGCGCGGAGCCTGTGCAGCATCATGCGCATGAAGACCTTCAGCGCGGCGCTCTGGAGGCAGACACCCCGGTAGTTACCGGGGTCAGCAGCAGAGCCCTTCTTGTACAGCATGACGCGGATGGCCGTCTGCCACTCAGCAGGCGGAGGCTCGTCAGAGAGCAGGACACGGTTGCAGAACGCCAGCAGAAGATCCCTAACCGCCAGATCAGGGGTCTTCAGCAGCTCAGCAGAAAGGTGGTCGGCACCGACCGCCGCATCGTACCGCAGGCGAGCAAGGGCGCCGTCCAATTCCTTCAAAGTGAAGGGGGGACGACGTCGTCAGTGGCAAGGCAGCCCTCCTGCAAGGCGGGGACTTGGTAGTCCGCGGCCGAGGAGGGGGGCGCTGGCGGCGGCGGGGGTCCGGCGACCCCGAGGCGGGCGGCCGTCTCGGGGTGAAGCGGCGGGGGGGGGCGCGAGCCCCACCGGTCAAGGAAACATTGTGGGCCAACCAGCGGTCAAGGCTTACCGGCGCCGTGCCGTCCCCCGTGTGCTCCACCGGGGTGCGCTGCCGCCGGCCGCCGAGCCGGTCGAGGTGGTACCACATGTCCTTGCCCTGGTTGCGAGCCTGGCAGGCCTTGGCATCCGCGATGCACTGGGCCGCCTCCGCGTCCTGAGCGTGCTCGTAGGCCTCCACAAGGGCGGCCTTGAGCAATGGTTTCTGCAGCGGGTCCCGGTTACGCTTGAGGCGGTGCCGGGCGGCCAAGACCTTGGGGTCCTGGCGGTAGAGCGGGCCGGGGCGGCGGCGGGGCATGACCGGCAGGTGCCGGGCCGCCAGCAACGGGGCACGGGCCGCAAAGCCCGCAAAAATGGCTGCGTTGGGGGCACCATTGTCCAGCTCGTCGACGTCCGCCCGGGCGTCCAGGGCCGACAGGTACTTCCGTCGGCACCAGTTCCGCTCGTGCTCGGCGTCCGTCCAGTCCTCAGGATCTCCCTTGACCGGACGTAGAGCAGACCAGTCAGGGCGGACCACTGGGGCGCGGCGCGCGGGGACGTGGAACCGGAGCCGAAGGGTCGCGCGCACCAACCGGTGGTCAGAGCACACCGTCGGCGTGTCAAACACTCGGGTGTCCAGGACCGAGGTGCACCTGGACTGCCGTACCACCACGTAGTCCAAACAGGCCTGACGGCCGTTAGGGCCACGAAAAGTGACCAAGTCCTGTGAGGGACGTTGGAAGTGGCAGTTGACAGCAACCATCCCGCTATCCCGCAAAAAGGCAGAAAACAGGGGAGTGTTGTCGTTAGCAGTAGTGTCAGCAGGCGCAAAGCGGCTGCCAGCAGTGCCCACGGGGAGCGTGGCATTGGCGTCGAGCAGCATAACCAAAAAGTGGCGGGCCGGGGTGACCCTCTCAAGGTCATGCAAGGATTCGAAGAACTCCTCACGGGCCGACTCAGGCCGGTAGACCACTGTGGGGTGCGTAGCCCACCCCCACCGTGAGGTGGTGTTTAGACCTCCCCTCGACAGAGGTGAAATGTGCTACCATAAGGCGTGGGGTTAGAAACTTAAGCGTGCTGAGGCTAGCAACTGCCAGCGGCGAACACAAAAGACCAACACCACCTTGGCCAGACGTATACCGCTGCCAGCAAAGTAAAACCTCCAGCCATGCACCCGCCAAGCGATCAGTGCTCACCATGCCAAGTGGCACCGTGCGGCGGTGTTCCTGGACGCCTAATATAGATACACGATGCTCAATGCAGAATGCGACTAGCTCCTCTACCCGGCAGCTATGGTCGTCATCTAGCAGTGTGCGGGTGTTAAAAGTGGCAAGGGCCAAGGATGCCTGCTGGCCCACCAGGGGAGGACGACGATGGATGATGGGGGTGGATGCGGCGGGGGGTGGAGGTGGGGGTGAAACGGAGGGGGGAAGGGAAGCGGTAGAAATAGTGCTTTTCATCGCATTTATTTTGTCCTGCAAGCGTAGGATGCGAGCCTGCCGCTTGCTCGGGGTATTCGGGGTTGGGGCTGATTGCACAACGCCGAGGTGTAGGTAATCTAGCAAACGTTGGGTTTTACGAATCTGACATTTGACAGATGAGGTTGTGGCCCGAAATACCGGCACCACCATGGCTTTCACCCGACGGTTAGGTCGAGGCATGGTAGTGGAACGGGACTGTTTAGAGGCTGTCTCCGAAGCCTGTTAGCCGCGAGCCGACGAGGAAGGTTGTCTACCTACTAGTCACCACCAGGGGCAGCACGCTTCTCACCACGAGACTCACTACGAGACTCTGCAACCGTGGTGTTAATCTCAACACCGTCAAAGGAGGCAACCCAGCGACCATCCGACTTCAAACGCATCTGCACACGCTTCCCTCCCTGTACGTACCCATCCCGGATGGCCACGACCTTCGCGTGATTCCAGACCTTGCTCCTTGCCGCCAGCTGTGCAGGGGTGTAGTCCTCGTCCATGCTGATGAGGCTGCCCTTGAGCAGGCGACGGGCGCCCATGACCCGTTTCTGGTCGTTCACAGTGGCCATGGTGACCAGGACCAGGCCACCTGGGCCTGGCAGGCGGATTGCCCTGTCAATGGTCACGTGATCGCGCAGCTGCATGCAGCAACCCCAAGAACATGGGGCCCCGCAAGGCCTCGGTAAGTGCTTGTGCGGTGTCATGCTTGCCCTCCACATGCTTGAGAATGATATTGCGTTGGCGGAGCTGAGCCACATTCTGTGACGCGACTGCGGTGGCAGCTGACTTAGCCGCCTGGGCGACTATGGCATCCAGGTTCTTCCCCGCCGCATCCGCGAACGTGACCCGCTTGGGGGGGGAGGTGGCCATGGCCGCCTTTAATTCCAGCAATGTGGCTTGGGTGACAGCAGAGTTAGCAGCCAAAGACTTGAGCGCACCTTGCACAGACTTGAGCTCAGAGGTGAGCGCCTGCAGCTCAGTGGAGTCGGCTGCGCCGGCAGGGGTGTCGGCATCGGCCGAGGTGTCGGATGCGGCCGCGATGGGCGCCAGCGGTTTGCAGAGTTCAGGGCAGCATGTAAAGAGGCAGGAGGTGCGTAGCTGGTCGTCGCCCCAGTGCTGCCACCCTCGGGGGGTCATCCACAACTGCGCCGGTGTTGGGGTGGCGGATGGTCTCGTCGGCGGCGTATCGAAGTTTGAGGATTTGCAGCACGTTGCCACCGGCATGGTGAAAATTGCCGCAATGTCGGCCGGTTGCAGGCGATCGAGGCTTGTATATTTGGTTAAATCAGACGGTGAGGGCGGTGAAGTTTCAGGCGTGGGGGTAGCCTCGGCGGCCATGGAAGTGATTTCCGTGGTACGCGGCTTCTTGGGAGCGGCGGGAGCGGTGCCGACGAGGGGGCTGGCTGCGGCAAGAACGTCTTCCAGCGAGCGGGTTCTCGGGCGGCAGGTGTCGTAGCAGTCTCCATAGCTACGGGGAAGATGTCGAATGCTGGGCGGGGGGCGCAGGCGTGCTGTTCACGAAGAGAATGCCGCCATATCGAGTCGAAAATAGCGATATCTGCTGGGCAGGCCGAGGTCGAGAACGTACGAAATCGGGGACGATAGCTGCCGGAAATTATACCAGCATGTTCGTCGTCAAAAGACGAGTCGAATGCAACAAACCCGACTAAATTTCATGGCCTGAGTCGAAAGTTATGAGCATTCTCGGCAGCCATAGCTCGGCATAATTTTCGCGCCTATTTTCGAGACTGACAATTGGACCACAAAAACTGTCGCGTATTTTACCGCCGCGTATTTTACACCCCCACGTATAATACGCGTATTTTAGGTCCGCGTATTATACCCCGTACACGTATTTTCTGATCACGTATTTGCCAACCCGGCGTCCATCCATCAGGGTTAATGCTCCGTGACTCCCCAACGGGAGCACGAGTCTAATTAATTAATTAATTAATTAATGTAATCCCAATGGAGATCTGTTACAATTTAATAATCTAGTGAAAAAATAATTCCCTAGATGCTATGAAGTGTTCTATAAATAGCTCGCAATGCAATATATCACGTTCTATGAAAAAAAAAACAAAAAACACGGGTTTATTTAATTTTTAAATTATCAGCCACAGCTTTCGTCAGGTGCCCATCCTTGCCGGGGATAGGCAATAAGGTCAAAAAGTAATTTGTGGCTATGCACACAGATCCGCAAAGGATTGCGCTGAGTCATCCATTAGAAATGAATGGCTTGCAACGAATGTCGCACTAAGCGCAATTATGAGCACACTTGTTCCATAGTAACGAGCGCTGCCACATGCCAGCAATAAAGACAAACAGGTGCGAAAAACCTGGCGTATCTCACAGTCAACGCCACTCACAGTCGGCACTTACATGCCTTACTCCATACTACATCCAATCTAAATCTGAAAAGAGCGTCAGAAAGCTTGTTATCAACTCTATGTCACTAGTGATGCCTAATTGCAGCAAAGATACCAGTCGTATATTTGCCGCTACCAGCGGCGTTTCTCATGCGACACTGTCAACAACAGTATAATACAGGTGAAAGAGACTAGGGCAAAATAGGTCAGTTACCACAATACACGAAGGATGTGGTAAACTGCCTGTACAACAGTTGCCCATGTTTGTCACACAAACGATGGCTACTCCCGACAGCACACGTGGTCAGTGATGCACCTCCTTGTCATTGAGCCGTAAGAAGAGCCGTAAAAAGAGCCGTCAACGGAGCCGTAAAAAGAAACTTTCCTTTCAGTGCCATCCACGACGTTGCGAGGTGCGGTGAAACGAAGAGCTAGTGACAAGAGCACACTGAATTACACCCTTGCCGCCCCGCGCTTAGACCGCGGCACGAACTTGGCAAAGCGGCAGTCGGCCGCGAACATGCCGCTGGTCGCGTAGTCCTCGTCAGTGCCCTCCATGGGCACCTCTGCGCCCTGCTTGGAGAAGGACTGGCCCAGGATGCCGTGGACCGCACCCGCTGCCTCGAACTCCTTGACTTGGAAGTTCTGTGGAGTTGAAGCACGCCGAGCATGTTTTTGGATTGGATGGCATTAGTTGGCTGCCAGCAGAAGGAAAGTTGATCGATGCTTTGGCAAAAGAATGTCTTCTATATATGCACTGCAAGGTTGGCATCCCATTAGGGTCTATAACGTGCATTACTACTATGAACCTGCACTGAATGCGGCTGCAGTTAAAACTGCGAAGTTATCACAAACAGCAAGAGTTGTCCCACCATGAACCCCCAGCGATGGACACGGAAGGAGCTGGCATGCATGCAAACACGAGCTTTGAGGCATGCAATACAATTAAGCCCACAGAGAGCATTTAATAACAGCAAATGCAAACCTTGACTAACGATATTTTTCTGAAAAGGAAGTGCTTGTGACCCCACCATTCAGGGCAGAAACATGACGAAACTAGACATGCTCCGCATCATTCTCATCAACCCAAGTTATTTCTATCTGTAATCTAAACAGCTTTTACTTTCTATAGTTGATCAGTCTGAGTGCCTGCCGGCACCTAGAACCTCGCATGAAGTGTCTTATACTGTGCAATGATGAGCGAGTATCCAGCATGCCTGCTATCAGCCATGATCATGCCTAATATGAGACCAAAGTGAGATGGGTCCTGCAACGTTTGCATAACAAAGACAGAGCCAAGCAATCTTGACCGCTTGCTTGCTCGCAAGAGCAAGGCTCTGTGACACCATGCAGCGCGCGGTCGAGGCATATTTTGCATAATAAGTGCACACTATTTCCAATGGGAGAGCTGCCTGAAACAGAAAACGGAGCCTCAGCATCACCATTGGACGTGAGTGCTACTCCAACGTGGTGGATAAAAGACAAGGTTTTGGCATCTGCGGCTCAAATTTATGATGCCCTACAGGGTCCATCCATATGTGCCAGCACAATGCCAGGCTTAGCTGCCGAGATGTGCCCGGCGGGCGCCCACCCACTTCATTATGCTTTTACAAGAGTGGCCAAGTTCCACAAGCTCTTGTTAACTTAATGCTGATATTGGGACAGGATTGGGACCACCTATTTGCCCAGCTGCACCTTGTCTGTTTCATGTCCACACTACTATCCTGCCGTCCCCACTCCACCATATAGTGTCGAAAACGGGGCTCGAACCACACCATGATTCAACCCATCCCATACAGGCAGGCGCCTGGGACCGGTTCCTTGATAATGGGGGGGGGGGGGGGATAAGGGGGGGACGCCCCAGCTAAACTGCTCACTCCAAATTAGGTCCGACGTGGCTCTGTCAGACATGAAGCGAGCGCCAAAATTGCCCCGGCGCCAGAATTATTCAAAAGGTGTGCGCTCAAGTTGGCTTTCTGAAGACGGCGGTAGGTTAATAGAACCCGAGTGCGCTCGGCAAACATACCTGGCGCCTGGTGAGACTAGGGATACATCGATATTGGTCCAGCGCTTTGGCTTACATCCCAAAGTGAGGTACTTGTGGAAGTACTAATGCACATATATGTTAAAAATATAATTACTTACAGCAGAGTGAAATCACTCAAACCAAAGCAAACGCCCAGCTATAAACCTATATACAGAGCCATGTCAAAGCTCTATGCACATATATGTACTACGGTAATCATACGGAACATAATTTATAGGACACGTGGCGAAACTGGGAGTGATCTAGGTGGCGTCAGATACAAGTCCTGACTGTGCAGACTCTCTCTTCTGCCCATGTGCAGCGTGGGATCCAACTGACTGACTGACTGACTGACTGACTGACTGACTGACTGACTGACTGACTGACTGACTGACTGACTGACTGACTGACTGACTGACTGACTGACTGACTGACTGACTGACTGACTGACTGACTGACTGACTGACTGACTGACTGACTGACTGACTGACTGACTGACTGACTGACTGACTGACTGACTGACTGACTTACTGACTGACTGACTGACTGACT
Organism: Mesostigma viride; assembly: GCA_009746045.1. Taxonomy (NCBI): domain Eukaryota; kingdom Viridiplantae; phylum Streptophyta; class Mesostigmatophyceae; order Mesostigmatales; family Mesostigmataceae; genus Mesostigma; species Mesostigma viride. Next base: position 5,864,150 of record RPFO01000027.1, read on the forward strand.
GACTGACTGACTGACTGACTGACTGACTGACTGACTGACTGACTGACTGACTGACTGACTGACTGACTGACTGACTGACTGACTGACTGACTGACTGACTGTGCCGACTACCTCCCTAGCGTATAGTGCCGCCTGTCACACTTCCAACGTGCACTCTGTTTCGCCCCAACGGCACCATTTCGGCAAAGGTGTACGCTCAGCCATTTTTCACTTTGGCTAGTGACGGACGGCCCTGGACAGCACTAAAGAGGTGTGCGCTCAAGTAGCGAAATAGGGGGGTATGCCCCCCCCCCCCTACATTCTTTAACCTGTCGCTTTGAACCGAACCAGAACTTAACTGTGCACTTCTCAAGGCAGGAACTCTTCCCCACACCAAGTCTTGTGCATGCACCCCCCTGACTCACCAGGAAGTTCTTCCCGGGTCCCTTGTCGGCCTCCCAGAAGGCCGCGCGCACAACCTCCACCACCATCTCCACCATGCCCGGCGCGCTGATGAGCACGCGCGTCCTCCTGCGGGTCACCACCAGCCCCGAGGGCAGCCGGCGGGTGCCCAGTTTGCCCTCCAGGGGGACCTGCGTGGCACCGACCAGGCCACGCATGCCAATGTTAGATAAGAACAGCCCCATATCATCAGTATATGTACATAGGCACCGACCAGGCCACGCATGTCGATGTTGGATAAGAACAGCCCCATATCATCAGTATATGTACATAGGCACTGACCATGAGTTTGCTCATCAGTGGCAAGGAGCCAGCATCTTAAATAAAAAGAAGAACCCCCCAGCATCTCAAATTAAGGGTGCGATGACACATGCGAATGAAACAGACAGGGGGTGACTACGCGCCTATAAATGACATGGCATCAGCATGCTTAACTTTGGTTTACAATGTCCCCTCTTACGATTAGGAGGAAGCAGTTGAACTGGCCACTGTAATCTATCGGGACCCGTTCAGTCCCAGAGTTGAGGATAGCAGGCGCCAGTGCGCGTATGCACTCAAAACTTAGTCGTTGAATCGTTACCAACATGAAGGCTGGCACATCGCGAGCTGGCACAAGATTTGAGTCTTTGCAGTAACGAGAGAGCCACTACACCTCTAGGTGCAGGGAGTGGTCAACATGGATATTTCCCAATAACAAACAACCCCTATGAACCTGTCGTGACATTGACATGACCATGGACAAGTACTAGAAAGGCTTTCCCCCGCCGGTAAGCTCTCCCCGCCCCCGCCCGCGACTCACCCCGTTCAGCAGAACGGTCCCAAACGATGCAGCGTAGGGCGCCCCTGGGCGCGAGTTGGCGTCCACCAGCACGCGGTCGTTCCCGAACATGACGCTGATCTGGTCCATCCACGTGCGGGCATCGCCGCCCTTCTTGGAGACACGGCGGGCACTGGCCGCCTTAATGCTGGCACCACCAGTGGCATCAGATACGTTAGCAACACCCATGAGCCTCGCGTTCACGTGCACCCTCTCGTCCGACAGCACGCAGTACGAACGCTCCGCGCGGCCCACAAAGTCGAAACGGTCGCCGCGCGCGCTCACAAAGTGGGGGTCAGACTTGACAGACGACAGATCATCTACGACTAGCGCCCTGAGTAGCGTCTCTGCCACGGGGCCAAAGGACTCAAACAAGCTCGCCAGGAAGGCGGTGAAATCCGCTGACCGGAAGATGTCCTGGATGGACTGCGCGCTGTGATCCAACGATGCAAATGCCTCGATCGCAATTTCGATCTGGTCCTCTGCCAGCTCACCCAGCTGCAGCAGGTGCCGCCGGCGGCTGCTGGTGCCACCGAGGGTGGAGTTCACGCCCACCTGGCAGGGGGGGACGCCCAACCAGGCGGCCACCCCCTCGCGAACCAAGTCAATATTGAGGGTGTAGGTATAGTTGCAGGTGGCAAAGGACAGGAGGTAGATCGCCTGGACAAACGGGCCATTGCCATAGCAGGAAGAGGCGATCGAGGTGTTGCCCACGACCGGGATGTTGTCCACCAAACAAGCTGCGGAATGCAGGGAGCCGCGTCAGCCGGTGGCCAGGGTCCCAAATGGCCGCCAACACCGATTCGACAAAAGGGAATTAGATATGGACCAGGTGACGATGGTGGCAATGAAGGGGGACGTTGCGGTGTGGGCAGACATTGGGACCATGAAATTTAATAATTTAATATATGTAGTATATAATGTACTTATTATCAATGAGACAACCATAATAATCAATATCAACGAGACAACCAGCGCAGGCCAGAAATCGGGAGAATCCGGACCATGGTAGCTCGAGTCTGCCGTTACATATCTTTTCCGCGTTTTCGAGTCGTTCATGATAATAAATATGTCCATCGCCTGGTAGTGCGTTAACCTCCAGTGGCCATTAAGCCCATGTAATGATTAGCATTTCAGTGAAGCCTTCTGGGGAGATGCACACATGTACAAAGTAAAGTGAAATGACTCAAGCGATTGATGACAGGTCTTCAACCTTGAGTTGAGAAGGCAGCAACTGCATGATCTGGCACGCGGGGTCGAGGTGACCACCATGTGGTCAATTTGCTCGCACTGGTGACTTAATTGGTGAATCAAATGAAAAGCCCCCACGCCAACGGTATACCATCACCAAAGCAGAGGTCACGATAGGTTATAGTAACAGGCTGCAGCCTACATAGGAGCTAACTGCTGTGATCTGGGGAAGATCGAGGACATTCCAATCTGACACGGGCCACCCGGCAACACAGACAATCTGTTCTACCATCACCCTACCACGTACCAATGTGCTGACAACACTCCAAGCTACTACGTCCAATCATTTGATATCAACAGCACAAACAAACCTGGGCCTTCCTACAAAAGATTCCTTGATCGTCTGCCCTTTAGTCAATCGACTGTCCAAATTGTACAGTATCAAGTGTTTTACTGTGTGATGGTGACACACGGCCGGGGTCAGACTGCAGTGATCCTCTCCTTTCCACAGCAATGCGCCGCCCTAATCCTTGCCATAATTGCTGCTATACAGAACAATGCACATTGTGTGAACCCTAGGTGCGTACTACGATGCATGAAGAGAAGATTCATTGCATGAACCTAAAGCTCTGACATCAACATACATATTTTTCACCTGACTATGATCACCATTTAATAAGCAATTGACAAAACAGAAGGGGAGGGGGGAAGCGGGGACGAGACAGGACTGTAGCGAACACGAAATGGTAATCATGGACCAAGTGCATGACCACCAGCACCTGGAAAACAAGAGCTCTGAGGAACATCGAACTTAATTATACCAATACAAACAAGGGCTATATGAAGTTTCCCAAACTAGGCCACTACTAATACACGCACCGATGTGGTTTCAAGATCAACCGGTTTTGAATCTGGCTGTCACTAGATTGCCCACAATCAATGTTTTAAATAGAACTCCAGGACTTCCCCTTTCATGCTTGCTAATCTCACTAGTTACACAATGTGCCATGCATATATGCATATGCAAGCATGCGCATTCATGGATGCAGTGTGTAGAATGCCGTATCTGCCCCTGCCTCATGCATGCATTCAGTTCAATCCCCGTACAGATAGATATCTCAAAGAAGCACGCACCGTGCAGAAATCATAAATTATACAACTCAGGCGCGCGTAAACAAACCTGGCAGGCACTGATCCCCCGCCTTGCGGTTGCCCGGAGAGCGCCCGTCACTCAGCTTGCAGGCAAAGCCGGTGAGGCAGCCCCAGTCCTGCCCCCTGCGGTTGTCGGCGCAAACTGGTGGGGTTGACAGGGTCCAGCACGACCATGGGACAGGGTGAGGCATGACCAACAATAAGTACGCAGACTCAGGCACTGGAATGCATGCATACACAATTAATGAGTTCTCCGGTCAACTTTAAACTTTGAACCAGCATTATGTAGCTTAGTGGGTCCGAGATGCACGCTTCATGATTTACCTAGTTTCATAATGAATGCACACACAGGTGTGGGCTCAAATGATCGAGCCCCTACAGGCGACAGCGCTCCCAAGACAGCCTACACTGCATGCAATTACTATATTAAGCCACGCGTGTTTGGTAAAATGCAGAGTCCAACTCCAGAACTTCTTTGTGAGCATTTATACTCAAATCCCTCAACTTGCAAGGCATGCGGACCAAACCAGCAAACTCACGCGCGGCAAATATGCCGGGTCGGCATGGGGCCCAGCCCGCAACCCGTAACAGCACTACCCCATGATTAGAGGTGACACATCTTGTCCATGCTAACAGCAGCCTGCCAGGGATGCAGCCACCATCAGCTGTGACAGTATCAAAGCAACAACCAGCGCAGGCCAGAAATCTGGAAGAATCCGGACAATGGTAGCTCAAGGCTGCTGTGATGTTATCGGCGTTTGTCGAGTCGTTCGATCAGGAGGATGGAAATGAAAGGAGGTGGATATGTGTAGCCTTGTTCGTTGAAATCATCGCTGGCTAACGTTCATCAAGACCTAGACGTATGACCATTCATAATTCTGATGGCTCAACTCAATAAGATTGCTAAGTGGCTTTGAACTACAAAACATGTTATTCCGGAGTGCTTAGTTAAGTAAGTTTATTGCCATGCACTCTCTACAATAAACAAAACGTCCGCTGTCATGTAGTGGTTGTTTATAGCATAGTGTGCCTCCCTCAGATGGCATGTAAGTTGAAATAGCTTTTAACTATTACTTTTTGTGCGCCAACTCAAGGTTAACGCACATCCTGCCCAGTATGTGCATGAACCTTGAGTTGGCGCACAAAAAGTATTAGTTAGCTATTTCAACTATGTACGTAGGTAGCAATAAAGCCACATGCAACCATATGCAGACATGGACAATTCATTGATCATTCAAAAGGCCAGGTATTCCAAGCGGTACAGCAGGCCACCTGGCGGGTTCAAGCCAACAGAATGGTATCCCACTAGCTCCCACATGCATAATGAACGCCCACAACATACCCGGCAGCTGGCATACTGGGTTCTAGCTACCATATTATATAAACTTTACATAGAAAAATACTAGCAAGTCACGTACGAATGCCCACCATGCAGCACCAACGGCCCACATCACCCGGCCCCTACCTGCATACTTGTCCACGCCCCCGTTCGAGTTGCTAATCGTGTAGTTGAGCCCGCGCCCGTCGATGATGATGTTCAGGCCCGGCCCACCCACGAACCGCGTACTGCCATCCACGCCAATCATGATGTCATCGTCCTCTCCACCGTTAAGGAGGTCACTCACTCCGCCCACCAGGACGTCGCTGCCCGTATCGCCATACAATTTGTCGTAGTCCACATCATCCTCCCCGTGGAGGTAGTCGTCCCCCCTCGCGCCAGATACGGTGTCGTTGCCCGCACCACCCCACAGCGTGTCAGACCCGCTCCCACCCTGCAAACGGTCAGTGCCTTCGCCACCTAACATGGTCAAGCTGCCACTCCCGATGTTAGTGAGATTGTCATCACCGTTGTCGCCCGATATGACAATGTTGTTACGACCAAAGGACCAAACTTGCATGTCATCGTTACCGTTGCCGCCCGATACAGCAACATTGGTGATGCTAGAGTAATCGGTATCGATGCCCGTAATTATGTAATCGCTACCATTGCCGCCCGACACAGCAACGTTGCTGACGCTATAGTCATGGGCAGCGATGTTCGTTCTTATGTTGTCGTTACCGTCGTCGCCCGATACGCCAGCAGAGCTGACGCCATAATAGTGAGTGTCGATGTCCGTTCTTATGTCATCATCACCGTCGCCGCCCGATATGCCAGCAGAGCTGACGCCAGAATAGGGAGTGTCGATGTCCGTTCTTATGTCATCATCACCGTTGCCGCCCGATACGGCCATGACGTTGGCCCCATAGTAGGTGTAGGTGTGGGTTGTTATCGTGTCGTTACCGTTGCCGCCCGATACGGCAACGACGCTGGTGCCAAATGCGGCGTAGGTGTTCGTTGTTATGTCATCGTTACCGTCGTCGCCCGTTACGCCAACGCTGCTGAAGCCAGACCCAAGGCCAATGTCTGTGTCCACGTGATCGGCACCGTCGCCGCCCACTACTACAACGGTGCTGAAGCCGCCATCATAAGTGTGAACAACCGTGTGCACGTCATCGTTACCATCGCTGCCCGATACGAAAACGTTGCTGGAGGCATAAGGCGCAACCGTGCCGATGTGCGTGTACACGTCATCATCGCCGCCGCCGCCCGATACGCCCATGATGGTGTCCCCATAGTAGGCGTAGGTGTTGGTTGTTATCGTGTCGTTACCGTTGCCGCCCGATACGCTAACGGCGTTGACGCCACCAAATGCGGCGGCGGTGCGCGTGTCCACGTCATCATTCCCATCGCCGCCCGATACGTCAACGAAGCTGGCGCCGTCATACCAAGTGTCGATGAACGTGTACACGTCATCGGTACCGTTGCCGCCCGATACGGCAACGTAGCTGGCGCTGCCATCCCAAGTGGCAATGTCCGTGTGCACGACATCATTACCATCGCCGCCCGATACGTTAACGTTGCTGATGCCAAAACCGTAAGTCTCGATGTCCGTGTGCACGTCATCATCACCGTCGCCGCCCGATGCGTCAGCGTTGTTGACCCCATCATAGACGGTGACGTCCATTTCTATTTTGTCGTTACCGTCTCCGCCCGATACGTCACCGTTGGTTTCGGAATAAAAGGCATAGAGGCCCGCTGTTACGTCATCGTTACCGTTGCCGCCTGATACAGCAACATGGGCGCCGGCAACCTGGGCAATGATGGTGTCATTGCCATCGCCACCCGCTACCGTGACGTTATGGCCGTACAGATTGACCACCATGATATCGTCACCAGCGCCGCCCTGCAGCTCAACTTGATCGTAAATAAACCCTTGTAAGCCCAGGAAGTCATCACCAGCGCCACCAGTCATAGTGACACCATCAACACGATACACATATGCGCCCACTGTGTCATCGCCCTCGCCACCGTCGAGATGGACCCTGGTCCCGGGATCCTCGATATCATCCACATGAATGGTATCATTCCCCGCGCCTCCCGAGACGTGCAAGTCTTTGCTCTCAGCATCAATCACCAACACGTAATCGTCACCATCGCCGCCTGAGACCGACAACGCATTCAAGCCGACGGTGTGGAATATCGCGATCTCGTCGTGCCCTGAGCCGCCGGACGCCGTAACGTTGTCAGCAACCAACTCATAGGTACCAAGGTAATCATTGCCACTGTCGCCCAACAGTGTCACGTTGGCCCCATCACCAAACGACCTGTACACGAAATCGTCCCCGTCCCCTCCGGAAACCACCGCGTTGGCACCATCGCCGTACTGCCCGAGATCGTCATCGCCCCCAAGACCGTATATGTATACATTATCCGAACCCGGAGGTGCTACGATAAACTCGCCTTCATCCGTGCCTGCACCGCATGGGGAAGCATACACGTGGCATGCACTGGTGACAATATTAGTAGTAGTAACATCATCATGGGGAAGCATAAACGTGGCATGCACTGGTGACTATATTAGTAGTAGTAACATCATCATGGGGAAGCATACGCGTGGCATGCACTGGTGACTATATTAGTAGTAGTAACATCATCATGGGGCACCATACATGTGGCATGCACTGGTGACTATATTAGTAGTAGTAACATCATCATGGGGAAGCATACGCGTGGCATGCACTGGTGACTATATTAGTAGTAGTAATATCATCATGGGGAAGGATACGCGTGGCATGCACTGGTGACTATAATAGTAGTAGTAACATCATCATGGGGAAGCATACACGTGGCATGCACTGGTGACAATATTATTAGTAGTAACATCATCATGGGGCAACATCCCGATGTTGCTAACACGCCATGCTAGTACATGCTCAAATGCGCGAAAGATTATTACAACAAAAAAGATTTTCAAAAGACTGCCAGGACGGGAGACAAGGGTGACGGGCACACGAGCCCAGGTGGTTTGAAAGAGGTAAAAGCCGCGGCAGCATTGCCCTCCACTTAGTAGTAAGTAAGTACTAGTTAGTAGGAGATATATGTTCACATTATGCACTGACACTAATCTTTCAATTCATTCCTGTTAAAAGCGATCGCAGCTGCTACTAGCACAAAGTTAGAAAAACCATACATAAGAGTCTATGACAACAAGGTCCACTAACAACGCATGATGAGCTTGCTTGAGGGATGGCGGGGGGTATTACTACGGTGTGTAGGGTTGATCGGCGATGGTTAATTGTGCGCTCGCACAGTGGCCACTGGCCAGGCCTAATGATCTGTATTCGGGAGAGTCGCCGTACTAAAAGACTGTCCTACATTCATTACCTACGTGACCCAGCGTCTAGGACGATCATGAAGAATAACATGGATGAGCTAGTGATGCATGACTGCGCCGACCGTGCGTTGCTTATGTACTGCCAGGGTTGAATTAAGGTCGATGCAACCGTTATTCAGGTGGCTGTTTGAAGCAGGGGCGAGCAGTGGACTAATAGAGTCCCTTAGAATGAATTAAGCAACACAGCTTAGGCCATCATCGCGCTTTCTTATCTGTGGGCACTGGTAGCTGTGCTGTACTGCTACTAGTGCGGGGTAGATATTATTATTAGTCATGAATTACAGCATCAATCTCGCTGGATTCATCACGTAGCTATCAACGTACCTGTATAGACCACGTTGTAAGCCATCCCAGGCTGCTGCAGTGGGAACGAGCAAAAACAAGAAGATACCAACTAAGGTCAGGGCGGCAACCGTGCTGCCAGCGAGGATGACATTGTCCATTTGCAGGGGAGTAAAACGCTGGACGGTTAGCAGACTGAGATATTGTTATAGTTAAGAAACAATACTGCACGCGGATGTTCCCCAAATGAGGTTCCATTTGCTGCAGATACTTCTGCCCGGCATGATCAGCAAGCAGCACGGGCTCTGCTGCAGTCTACAGCTTATTCCTGCAACGTCAATGCATGTTCATCCCAGCTGCTGCACATGCATGGCACTGTATAGCCAGTACATACGGACGCTGATTATAACTAGGTGATGAGCGCACTAGTTGGCCCGCAGTAGATAGCCGTAGTTGGCCACTGAAGAGAAAGCATGCAGGCAGAAATGCTATATACATAGCGATTATATATGCTAACATTACTACTACTAGTTGTTCTATAATACGTACATATGTGGCGTGAAAAAAGATTATTTATTAGCTGATGGTACGCAGGAAATTCACATCAACAGACACCACGTTAGCCATAATGTCCAAGGTATCCCCTTTAATAAATGCTTGCAGGTATTTCTGTAACTTAAGTTATACGATGTCATATCGGCCCCTGAACTGGCCATTGATCGCCTTGAGCTGCCTGTAAGTATCATGGTTATAGTTTATCACATGCCGGATTAAATCTTAGACGTACACATCCTTAGGTGTATTAAAGCGTGTATACGATCGTCTTTGTGGTTGATCAACCAGCAAATCAATGACTACTACTATATGAATAACAGGCGCGCGGATGACTGACAAGAGCTGAAGTTGCCGCAACAAAATGCAAACTGGGGCTGATCATCTACTGACTTGGTGCGCAAGGATAGATGGCAAGTAGTGATGAAGGAGACCACCCCCAAGCCTGTGGGGGCTCCGCGTGTGACCAAGTATGGCATTCATAGCGATTCGGGCCGCGGTGCCCACACCCCTGTAACTAGGACCTAGATAGCTTACTATACCATCCATTCCATCCCATCATTCCCATGTTCCCCTCCCACTGAGGACTTATGCTCACGTGACGCAGTCACGTGTCTATTAATTAATTAATTAATCTACTGACTTATGTAAAGTAGTAGGACTATATAGTGCCTAGCTCTTGCTGCCATGAGCACAGCTGTGAATGGTGATTAATATAGCCCAAAACATATAAGGCCCGCTGCAAGTACTCGGATAATCGATCGATCCGCCAAACGCCTAATGTGAGATAGCTTACCACCAACATGCATTGGAGGGTAGCCAAGAAGGCCAGAACGAAGGCCCATGAACACTGCACCCGGCGGCCGGCCATCCGCCCCGGCATTAATGTGCGCATTAATGTGAAGACAAGCCAGGAAGCGTGGAACTCAGGTCGAAGTTGAGTTGAGATGAGTCGAGTTTTATCACTTTCATGGGAGGCTATTCCCACGCCGTTAGGTCGTGAATTTTTTTATTTTTTTTATTTTTTTTTTCCTTTCAAGTGAGGACTCGCGATCGCTTAAGATCTTCTGTACGATCTTCCTTGCTGCGATGGGGCCAACTTCAGTCCCTGCAGCATAACGCACGCGCGCCGCGTGCTGAACGGCTGTACGTTGTTGTTGTCGTCGTCGTATAATGTCGTTACGTGTTGTTGTTGTTGTTGTTGTTGTTGTTGTTGTTGTTGTTGTTGTGTCCCACGCCGCACATGGGCAGCAGAGAATCGTCGTTACGTGTGTGGCGTACGGGCCACAGGATGCCCGTCGGTCTTTCATATGTTTAGATATGCGCCGCACGTGGACAGCAGAGATTTGGAAACGGCGAATCCTCTGTTGTTGTTGTTGTTGTTGTGTCCCACGCCTGACGCCGCACATAGATTCTGGGAATTTTGTCCCTTTGGCTTGCTTTTGGTGTTAACTTTTAACACCACGAAACCGCCAAATAACACCAAATCAGCATAGATTCTCTCGGGTGTATTGTAATATCGTTGGTTAATACTAGAAATCGCACAGAACAATCTCGTTGCGCCGATTGGTCCATTTTTAACACCAAATCCCTTAAAACACTCCGTCTTAGCCTAGGCTTAGCAGGGATTAAGGCCCAGTCTATACGGATTTTAAGTAAAAACCGAACCGGACATTTTTAGCTGAAAATTGGGTCCGGAGGTAAAAATTTCAGTCTATACGAAACTCAACTGTCTGGACCGCAAGTAGAGTGGTTCCCGCCAAGTCGATGACGTGGCGCCAGCTCCGTGCCCGGGCAATCAGGCAATTACAGGCAATTAAACCCAAAACACTGACGGCGGGGAAGGGGAAGATGACCCGCGGTCGCCAGCCATGGCGGACAATGCCGAAGGAGATGGACCATTGCTGCCACCCGAAGCGCGAAATCATTGCGTGCCATGCGGAGTCGCCCATGGGAAAACGCCGAAGTGGACGATGAGAGAAAAAGCGCGTTTCGGGCATGTCGTAATTGACGAAAGCATCCGAGCAGCGTATTCAGTTAAAGGATATATCGGTTTCTTTTTACTTTTTATGATGATTTGTAGTCGTAAACTTGCAAGGGTGGCCAGAGATCGCCGAATCTAGCGACCATGCTGCACAACTTTGGTGTGCCGCAATGCGCCATTATGCGGCCACCGCCTGGGCTAAGGTAATGCCAGCCATGCCAGGTAAAGCTGAGTTATCGTTTCCTTGTCGACGTATGACGTTTAGGTATACGTTCTAGCTTGTGTAGCACATTCTTTTTGCATTATTCATGTTCTTTCTTGACCCTGGCCTGGCCCCTTCCTAAAACACCATTCATAGATGCCTCCCTCAGTCAGTTGACCTGCCATAGTGTGATGGTGATAAGTTTTAGAGGCTGTATGGGCTTGAATACCTCCATATATGTTTGTTATACATTTCCCACACACATATTGCATGAGTGAGAGGCAGTTGGCTGGTTTCTGTGGCATCATCAAGCACGTAACCGGTGAGTAGAAGCTTCCCATTGTCAGTGAGCATGTGCCACCAGGCGTGCTGCAGGCCATCACCTGGCAAGCTATAGCAGCTTAGGCCTAGTTTATCCTTGCTAGGGCAAGCTGAAATAGGCTTAACATCACTAGTTTGTTGGTGGCTGCCTCCTAGAATGCATGCCTTGCGTAGGGTGTCTGTACCACGTTACCTACGTGCATGGACAAGGTGGCAGCTGCACATAGGTGCCATGTAAGGGCAGTGTGATGATGCAGTTATGTTTCCCCATCATTGTGGAAGGGAAATGTATTGTATGGCATGGTTGGTGGCCATATTAGTAGGTATAAGTAGGTAGTATGCCAAGCCCTACCCCCTTGGTTGCTTTTTACCAACGGTACCCCTATGGGCTGTACTGGGTGTAGCTGCTGGTATACCCAACCAAGTGATGACCCCAAAGGCTCAAACTGCTCAGCAACTAATTGTTTATCATCCCTGAAGTGGTAGGTGCCTAGCTCTCATAACATGATTCAAAATGCACATTCTACCAAAACTGAAAACGCGCGTCTTGACCGCCCTGACTTTTACGGTAGTTATACATGGCCTACCCTGCATATATGTAAGGTTGTGATGTATCAACCCGAAGAGCAACTCATGGACATGCTTGGCCCCCAAGGACAGCCATTGGATATGGGTAGGTTGGATGGCATCTGGTTTGCAAAGTTGTGAAGTTACAGCCGATGCATCGGCAGTATTTCTGCCCATTTAGGGGTTAAGTTTGACAACTGTGATGGTCATCAACTACCATTGCACATGCATCCTTTTTGACGTTACAATAGCGGGATTAGGCAACATTCTCATCCTCACCGCTTGTGGGTAAAAAAAAAATGGCAACCAAACACCATGCCACACGTGGCACACTCAAGCATACACCAAGGTGGGTAAAAAAAACTGGCAACCAAACACCATGCCACACGTGGCACACTCAAGCATACACCAAGGTAGGTAAAAAAAACTGGCAACCAAACACCATGCCACACGTGGCACAGTCAAGCATTATACACCAAGGTGGGTAAAAAAAATTGGCAACCAAACACCATGCCACACGTGGCACACTCAAGCATTATACACCAAGGTGGGTTAAAAAAAACTGGCAACCAAACACCATGCCACACGTGGCACACTCAAGCATACACCAAGGTGGGTAAAAGAAACTGGCAACCAAACACCATGCCACACGTGGCACACTCAAGCATTATTATACACCAAGGTGGGTAAAAAAAACTGGCAACCAAACACCATGCCACACGTGGCACACTCAAGCATTATACACCAAGGTGGGTAAAAAAAACTGGCTAGCATGTTGCATGTCGTAGGTCACATGTCAATGCACGGTGAAGGATGCCAAAGCGGTGAATAAGAATCCCAAATGCACGCTCTATGACCTGCCTGTACAAAGAGATGTAATAGTTACATGCGTCCTCTTGGACGTTGAGACCCCTTCCTGGGTAGGGAGTCACAAGCCAAGGCTTGATGGTGTATGCCTCATCTGCCACTATGTAGAATCCTTCTGGCAGGCCAACACGTGCCAATTCCGTGTGCAAAGAGCTGACACGAAATGCGACACTGTCATGGGTACTGCCGCAACATTTGTTGGAGCCATACAGAAAACGACATTCCGAATCGCACACAGCTTGCATGACAAGCGCATAAAACCCCTTACGATTGTAGTACTGCCTGGGGTTCGCTACCTCCGACTTGAAGGTTTTTTTTATCTTGATTGCGATACCATCGAGCGCACCAACACGACCATCAACAACTCCCCTGGTTGTCTGGTTGAAACCATCGGCCAAACGCGACAGTTCGCCCGAATCATCCGTGGTTGCGAGTGCGCTTCTCATTAGCAGCTCGCGGCAAGCCAAACCGACTTACGAAGGGCTTGGAAACGTGCACCACGCCTTGAGAGACGTCTTTATCCTGTACGCCTTCGCATCATCTTCAAATCCTGCAAATCATTCCAGTCCTCCCTGTCAATCCTGTCCTCGTCGGGCTTGCGCATAAGGTGGTATGACTGGCGAGACATTATGGCCGAGTGTTTTCGTGCTTTAAATACGCAACTGAAATGGTCGGAATTACCAACTGCAATGGCACACACAGCTATGGCAACCAGCCTTCACGTCGGTAGTAGCAGCCCGACCACCAGGGTTTTCCCGCCAATTATTCCTTTTTAACTTTTAACTCCGAAAAAAAAATAACAGGGGTCCGTGGCCAAGCCCGTCTGGAGTTATTTTTTATCTCCGGTGAGTTAAAACCGCAAGTTATTTTTCACCGTTGGATGAAAACCGGCCCTCAATCTCACCGTCCATTGTTTCCCGCCACTTTTAACTCCGCGAAGTTAAATCCCGTATAGACCGGGCCTAACTACTGGCTATATTTGGAATAAACGTACACCTATTTACCTGGAAAAACACTCCGTCTTAGCAGGGATTAACTACTGGCTATATTTGGAATAAACGTACACCTATTTACCTGGAAAACACTCCGTCTGAACAAAACAAAATCTGGGACCCTGGCGCGGACCAGGATAAGCCCAGCCCACACTACAGTACTGTACAGGTAGGAACTCAGGGGTTGTGTTACGTCCCTGCCCAGACACTCCTAGCCTGAGCTACGTAGCGAAAGACCCTCCTTGCCGGAATTAGGAATAATTCAAGATAGCCTAAAGTAGGTTGCGCTTCACGACGTGAGTCGTGAGATATCTGGCATCACGACTTAATGCCAAGCTAATTATTACACACTTATATTGGCTAGCAATACCAATTACAAATGGATAGTGCCCCGGGCTCAATGTGTAGGCGTATTCGCACTTATCATTCATTAAACCAAGAGGACGAGACCCTCGTCCTCGGACCATGCAATTTAACCTAGGTTGGTTGCGGCGCAGATACACGCCAATTTCCCTAGAACAATCCGAGTCACTCATTCCACGTAGGATCCGGGCCGACATCGACCCTCAACTATAGGATCCACGCCTAGAACTACTGACAGACTCAGAACTGGCGCGGCGCCACAGCGCCGGCCCCTAAAAGGACAACCTAGGACCAAAATAACTAGTCCAATTCACACAATAGCCAAGGTCCATAAAACCCAAGTCCAATAGACCCAACAGCCTTAGTAATTTATTCCATTGTTACGTCCGACCAAAAGGGCAGGGACGTAACACTCCTCCCCCCCATGGGGGTCGGTAGTCCCTACCGAACAAGTGAGATTGGAAAACAACACTACTATAAGAGTACTATGTCCCAACCTCGGTTCACCCGCAGGTTAGTAATGCCAGTTCCTCTAGAAGTTGATACACAGGACCAACTCTGACGTAGTAGGAAGACTCTGATGGTGACTGGATCAATCCGCTATCCGTCACGAAAACTATTCTAACCACTCTAGCGTCCGCCGCTAGTGGCACGTCGCTGCGACAGGATTTCAGTGAAGGCCCTACGCCCCGCGTGGGTCATCTGTGAAGTCATCACCCCAGGGTGCGAACACAGGTCAACCTCAAAAGCCACTTGGTAGGGGGACACCTTCTGCCGGCCCAGCCGGGACAGCTCCACCCACGACCCTCTGGGCCACAGAGACAGGAACCCAGCGAAGTACTGGGGATGGGTGAATAGGAGTGTCAGCGCCGACCGATCCACCACCCCACAACGGTGCTCTCGAACAAAGTGCACCCCCATCATGAAAACCTCCATACGCACGTGATCATCGTTGATCGACACCGTCCGGGCCCCTACAATATCGGGCGCCACCAGATTAAGAAAGACACTCCCCTCCGCTGGAGCCACCTTGGGAGGCGTCACCACGTGCCCCACCCCGTCGACCTGATATCGCCAATCCCACCAGTCTTCGGACCCGAACCGCACAGTATGAGTTAACGTAAAGGATTTACGTTAGATGGATAGAGATTGTTACGCTCTTTCCAACGGCACCTTGAACGCCTCATTTGGTTATGGGACGTAAAAGTTAGGACGTTTCCTAGGCTGTGCCGACAGTTCCCGGCGCGCCACTGTGGGCGCGTACGGACACAGGATGTACAAGTGTCACTTTGATAGTCCGCAGGACGTTGACAGGACTTGTACAGGACTTGATGGTCAATTGATAGGTAGGCGTGCTGTAGCGCGCCAGGACCTATGAGACAATTGATGCTGAGTAGTGTACGGATAGGTCCACAGGACTAGCCGTATGAACAATTGATAGATCTGCGCGCCAAAGGCGTGCCAGAGTCTGTGTAATCAATTGATTGACAGTTCAGCTGTGACAGTGCAGCTGAATACTTGGACGCGTCCCTAGCAAGCTATATGTGTGACTTGGTCGCACCGGGACGCTAGCTCTTGCGTGCACGCTCTCTTGGCACAGCGACCCTGTCGCCTGTGCTACGTGCAGTCTTGGACGAGACGTGACTTACGTCTGTGTTTGCTCATTATAATAAAGGCAACTTTCCTGCAAGAGCCATGGATTCCCTCGGGAGTAAACTCTCATTCAACTCGTATTACAATCTTCGTAACAACAAAAAATGCCGGACTCGATGGAGTTCCGCATACCGAGGGATTCTGAAATTTTGGGCAGTCCAGCGGACATCGCCGAATCTCCGGCTGGTCCTTTGACGACTCCTGTTCGTGAAGATCGTCCGGTTCTTAATCCGGCGTGGCAGCGTGTTGTTGACCAGGCGGTAGCGTCCAGCTCGGAGCTACGCGCTCAGCAGCAGGCACTGCTGCAAGGCTTACGACTGCCACCCCCGCCTCTGCAACCTTCGATTGTTTCGGGGTTTCGCGATTATCTCGATTCCATTCGAGCTTTGCTTGCGGACTTCGAAGTCCATACCCGGGCGGGGTTGCAAGCGCCCAACGCGGTTGCCGAGGTCTCTGAGGAGATCGACAACGCGGTTTCATCGCTTACAGGTTATCAGCGCAATCTCGCTAACTGGCTGTCGGTTCGTTCGGGCGTCATTCCGACGATCACAACCAACCTGTTTCAAGACCTTGCGATTCTGCAGTTGCTGTCGCGAGGCTTCCGGACGCGAGAGCGGCAATTGCTGCTCAACCTTGTCGCGTTCTTGTCTGCATTGCGAGAGTGGGCGCCGGACGGGTGGGATTTTCTAACGATTCTTACCAACCCGCTCCGCATCGTCACCCGCCGCCGTCGTCGCCGCATTGATCCGGTGACGGGCCGTCGGTTTGGACCCCATCGTCATTGAAACTCCGGTGACGATTGAGGTTGGGCAAGGCCAGGAGGGGCCTGCGCCTGTCGTCAACGATCCAATTTACGACTACGACTACTGCGATTTTCGTGGTCTCGACTGAATTCGGCATGGTGGCGCGGTCGGCACCGGGGCAGGCGGCTTTTTGACAGATTGTACATATATACCTGTCTTTTGTTTTACAGCTGCTTAGCTCAGGGCCATACACACAGCGAGTGTAGTTTACCATGGCTGAGGGACGCCGTAGCAAGGGCCTAGCCAGTGGGAATAATAATGGAGGTGCAGGTAGTGGAACCGCTCACGTAGATGACGTGGGGGTTACCGGTGAGATTACCAATGTACCTGTTAATAATAATGCACAAGCTGTTCATGGTTTTGACCTTACCACTCAGGGCTTATTAATTGTTAATCAGCTGCAACCTGTAACATCAGACTCCAAGCCTAAGCAGGCTGAAGAGTTTGTAGAAGGGCTGGAAGGGTTTCCTAGTTTGTACGGGGGTACCAACTACTATCAGATCTGGATAGGCAGCAGCACGTTTGGCAAGTGCACTGATCAGATCAAGGACCTAACCAGGGAATGCAAGAAGGCCAACAAGGCCTGGGCAGTATATGTAGCTGAGCTGAAGGAGCTGCTTGAAGACCAGCGCAAGAAGGTCGGCATCCATTGGCAAGACAAGTATCAAGGGTGGGAGGTCAAGGGGGATCTCATCCAGAATTTCCTTAGCTATTGCAAAATGGTTGAGGAAGGCAGGGCCCACGGTTTCAACGTGGCAGACAACATAGCCCTGACCAACTGGTTGAAGGTCTCTGGGCTGGATAAGGCCACACGTGGATCTTTAAAGGTCATGTGTGCCCCACACTCAACCCTCAAGGCCTACAAGGTCATAATCAAACAAGCACTCGAGGCAGAGGAGCTGTTTGAGGGTGGAGTGCCAGCAGTGAAGGCAACCCAGGCAGGTGGGCGTACCCAGGGGGGCTCCAAATCGTCTGAGGCTGACAGAAGCCAAGGAGGGCGTAGGGGCAACCACAACAAGCGGAAGGCCAATCATTCACCCGACCCTGACGGGAGGTCACACTCCAAGTCGGTGTTCAGGCGGGTGGGTGGTCAGCCCAAGCAGGGCAACGCATCTGACAACGGGGGCGGTGGCCAGGGCAAGTCAAAGATCCAATGCTACCTGTGCAAAGGGTGGGGGCACATCAAGAAGGAGTGTCCCAGCTTCAAGAAGACCCAGGGCCAGGGCAGCAACAAGAATAACAACAACAAAAACAACAAGAACAAGTCCCAGGCAGGCCAGCCTTCAAAGGGCAGTCAACAAGAAGACAACAAGGAGCAGTGACTGTCTGAGGCAACCCCTACACACCTTAATTCACCCAAAGGGGAGGCCAGGTGCTCCAATGCAGATTTTATATCTGGGCAACACGAGGGTGATCTCCAGGTTCAGGATGGCCCCAGGTCACCTGGAGAGGTACAGGTTCCTATGAAGACGTCCTTGACAGCTGGTGCAGCTGTAAGAATGTCTGACCCCATGCATCCTCGTGCTGGGCACGAGGGTGGACCTCTCATTTTGAGAGAAACCAATGTACAACCACAGAGGGGTGTGAAGGCCTCTGGTGGTATGCATGTGGTCCCTGCTGGCGGTCCAGGTGTTGGGCATGAGCAGGGTGACTCAGGCTCTGAGTCAGAACAGGATGGAAGTCAGCATGGTGATGCTGGACAACCTGACAGCACAGTCCTGACTGTGCCAGGGACTGCTTCCTCCGTGTACCAGGAGTTGGGTGCCCGAATCCACAACATGTTTGGGCATGCCACTTCTCTGTCAAACAACTTTGCCTTCCGTATGGGCAGGGCACCCCTTCTCAAGGCGTGTCAGCAAGCTGCCTCACGGTGTAAGTGCCAGTTGTCCTCCAACAAGCCCAGGAAATCACATGCCAAAGCTCTACCTCAGAGCATTGGTGATCTGCAGTGTGATATCCAACACATCAGGGGCATGCAACTGTTGGTGTGCGTGGACAGGTACACAAAGTACAAGGTGCTAGAGCATTTACCTTCTATGAAGAACAGGTACTTGCTGGCTGCCCTGCAGAATGTACGAGCCAAGTTTCCTACCACAAGGATCCAGGTGGACATGCAGTTTCAGCATCTCAAGGGTGATCCCACCCTTCCTGAGTTGCTGGTTACACCTAGGGAGGCTCATGGGCAGCAGGGTGCTATAGAGAGGGCAATCCAGGAGGTCAAGAAATTGATCATCTCTGAAGACTGGGTACCCTTGTCTGCACCTGCACTTGTCAGGAGTGCATGGCTGAGGAACGTGGAGCAGCAGCTGAACAGCAGGGTTAATTTCTACTATGATGGAGTTGCTGTCAGCCCAATGGGTCTATATCATGGCCTGTGCCCACCACATGTGCTGGAGGGCTGGAAACATGCTGCACATGTCACCTTTGCCAAGCTGAGGGAGAAGGACCGGGGTTGGAAGATGCTGGAGCCACAAGTGGGTCAGAAGGTCCTAGCTTGGAAGGAACCTAGCCTTTATGGCAAACGTGGTAGCTGGAGTCCTGGGGTGGTTACCCAGGTTGATGAAGCTAGCCACGCATGCTTGGTCAGCATGGAGGACGAACCAAAGCATGTGCACCGGCTGAGTTGGTCATATGTCAAGCCTAACCTGATGAATGAGGGCAGTCAGGCACAAGGCTCACAGGACCTGCAGGATTTTCAGGTCCCAGGTGACATCACTGACGCAACGACCACATCTGTTGCAGGGGAATCTGTCAGCCCTGGCCAGGTTGCAGAGGTACCTGTTGAACAGGCTGCAAGGTCAACAGCTGGGGAGTCAACTGTCAAGCCCAAGGCTCTAACCAAGCCCAGGGGGACAAGTTTGGCTGGATTGATTGGGGCTCTGCAAAGAGCCAAGAAGCAGCCCAAGGTAGCCAAGCTCAGGTGGCATGGCAATCTGGGGCTGGACACTGCCTTAGAGGTAGACACTAATTCTCAGGTCTCCATCATTGGGACCAGAGCTGCAGCAGGGTACAGCATGACTGAGCCCAGCTATCAGTTTGTGTCTGACTTCAGTGGCGGGGTACACGTGAAGGTACTGGGTGAGGTATCTATTCCTCTCCTTGGACAGGACACTGCATTTTGTGTCTTGGAGGGCTATCAGGGACCTGCTCTTCTGGGGCAGAATTTCCTATGCCAGGATGGGGTAGTGATCACGTCCTCTCTCCTGACTAAGGAAGGGGCTGGTCAGGTCCCACTGATTAATTTCAGGACCACTCACCTATCACGTGCAGTAACCAGGACGGTTAAGCGTGTGCAAGTGTGCCAGGGGCAGGAGCCCTTGGTTGATGACCTCATATTGCCAGCTGCTAGTCATCCAAGCAGTTTGGGCATTGGTCCTCACTCACTTGCTGGACACAGCCCTATCAACTACCAAGGCCTGGTGAAGCTCATGTCCTCTCCCATTATGTGTCCCCAGGTCACACTGGGTCTGATTAAATCTGGGGAGGACTGGATCTCCAAGAAATGCGTGGAACCTGTCAATGACCTGCCTCCTGCACGACGTCTACTCAAACTCAAGTTTGTCATCAAGATGAAGGAGGTGGACGGGGTCAAGGTACCACATGTCAGGCCAGTGCTGAATGAGTTCAAGGGTACTGGTGAGTGCACTGCTGAGGAGTTGTATACCCCTGGCATGCTGCATGACACTTGGAGGCTGCTGCTGTGTGTATTTCTAGGCCTTCTCAACAAGGGCTTGGACTATGGCTCAGTGGTGGTAGACTTCAAGAGGGCATTTCTGGAGGGGGATGCAGATGTGGCACAGGAAAAGTGGGAGGGCAAGACGCCTTTCTATGTCAGGGTGCCTGCTGTATGGAAAAGGGACATTCACACTGAGTTCCTTAAAATCCTCAAGGGCCTGGAGGGCCTGAGGTCAAGTCCAATAATCTGGAGGGAGACTCTCAACCGTTTCCTGAAGGAGCATTGCAACTTGAAGGTCTCTCCTGTAGACCCCTGTCTGTTTCTGGGGCAATGGGAAGGCCTACCAGTGTATGCTTCGCTGCACGGGGACGACCTGCACCTGCTGGCTCCCACGTCGTGGCTTAAAGAGCTGATCTCCATCATTAAGTCCAAGTTTCCTCTGGGTAGGGAGCAGTGGCAGGTGGAGAATGAGCCTCTGCTGTTTGTGGGCATGGAGGCCACACTGGTGAAGAAGGAGGGGGAGTGGCGTATGCTGCTGGTGGGGGGCAATGATTATCAAGAGACCCTCATTAGCAAGCTTCCTCCAGTCATCACACAGGCACTGTGTCCCATGGTGAGGGGCATGGTTGCTTGGGTGGCAGGCATTTCCAGGCCAGACCTTATGGTCATAGCCAGGTTGCCTGATGATATGCTGATGCAGGAGCTGGAGCAACGACTCGACGGCGCCGTCACCAAGATGCTGCGCAAGGCCCTTAACATCCCCTTTGGTTTGCACATTAGTAATGAGGATTTGTACGCTGATTTGCCCTATGTTTCCCACATTATTAGGCACAGGCGCCTGGGCCTAGCCGGGCACCTGGCCCGCACAGATCAGGTAGATACATCAGATAGACTAGCTGGCACCAAGCCCGCCCAGCCTGGGCGATATGTCCTCACCTGGCGTGCCCCCGGCCGCGCGCGGCAGGGCCGCCACCCGTGGACTTTTCGTGATAGACTCGGCATGGACATGTGCTACACTAGACGTGACGGGCTCACCCCCGGGCAGCCTCCTGGTTTGTCTGTAATATGGAGGCAGATGGTGCGCAAGGATAGATGGCAAGTAGTGATGAAGGAGACCACCCCCAAGCCTGTGGGGGCTCCGCGTGTGACCAAGTATGGCATTCATAGCGATTCGGGCCGCGGTGCCCACACCCCTGTAACTAGGACCTAGATAGCTTATACCATCCATTCCATCCCATGTTCCCCTCCCACTGAGGACTTATGCTCACGTGACGCAGTCACGTGTCTATTAATTAATTAATTAATGCTGATGGAGCTAGGGTCTGCCAAGGTGGCTGATCAGGTCAGGGCTTCATCTGGCATTCTGTTGTCTGCAGTGGATTTATCACAACCCATTTGCATGGAGCTGTATGTGGATAGCTCAATGCCACCGCAAGGGGAAAACGAGGGTCCTCGGGTTGCGGCAGGGGCAGGGGAACCCGGGGCAGAAAGGTGATCTCTACCTGTTCGAGGGGATTCATAAGTGTTTGCTCAATTTCATAAATTTTACTCAATTTTTCCACATGTGATTAAATCCTTATATTTGTCAATAAAGCAGGGGTCATCCAGCCTTCAGACCATGAAAATAGACCACCCACAAAAATTGGGCTCATTCTGAGCTCAAATGGTGACATGTGACAGCATACATGTGCAGTTTTTCGTCATTTTCCCCCTTTTCTGACATGAAACAAATATGAATAGTGAACAAATGAACTCATATCAGGCTGGATTCTTGCAGGCAGCATTTATACCATGAAAATAGACCACCCACAAAAATTGGGCTCATTCTGAACTCAAATGGTGACATGTGACAGCATACATGTGCAGTTTTTCGTCATTTTCCCCCTTTTCTTACATGAAACAAATATGAACAGTGGACAAATGAACTCGTATCAGGCTGGGTTCTTGCAGGCAGCATCTAGACCATGAAAATAGACCACCCACAAAAATTGGGCTCATTCTGAGCTCAAGAGGTGACATGTGACAGCATACATGTGCAGTTTTTCGTCATTTTCCCCCTTTTCTTACATGAAACAAATATGAACAGTAAACAAATGAACTCATATCAGGCTGGGTTCTTGCAGGCAGCATCTAGACCATGAAAATAGACCACCCACAAAAATTGGGCTCATTCTGAGCTCAAATGGTGACATGTGACAGCATACATGTGCAGTTTTTCGTCATTTTCCCCCTTTTCTTACATGAAACAAATATGAACAGTGAACAAATGAACTCATTTCAGGCTGGATTCTTGCAGGCAGCATCTAGACCATATAAATAGACCACCCACAAAAATTGGGCTCATTCTGAGCTCAAATGGTGACACGTGACAGCATACATGTGCAGTTTTTCGTCATTTTCTCGGTTATCTTACATGAAACAAATATGAATATTGAACAAATGAACTCAGATCAGGCTGGAAACTTGTAAGCAGCATGTAGACCATCAAAATAGACTGTTTACAGCTCAAAAGGTGACAAATGAAAGGAAAACAATGCAGTTTGATGCCATTGCCACTGTTCTCTTGAATAAAACATTTTTGTGCGACCAAATGAAATTCATGGGCATTCATTGACAATCCTCGAGGTTCGTGCAGTCTGAATTTCGTACAACGGTAGTATGAAGTTCAGACTGGACGGGCAGTCTCGGGTCTTCGATGAATGAATTCCAGTGAATGCAAGATGAATTGCCGAGACCGACCTGTTAGCAAGGAAATTCGTCCTTTTCGTATGTTCAGACTGGACGGGCAGTCTCGGGGCTTCGATGAGTGAATTCCAGTGAATGCAAGATGAATTGCCGAGACCGACCTGTTAGCAAGGAAATTCAAGTCCTTTTCGTATGTTCAGACTGGACGGGCAGTCTCGGGGCTTCGATGAGTGAATTCCAGTGAATGCAAGATGAATTGCCGAGACCGACCTGTTAGCAAGGAAATTCAAGTCCTTTTCGTATGTTCAGACTGGACGGGCAGTCTCGGGGCTTCGATGAGTGAATTCCAGTGAATGCAAGATGAATTGCCGAGACCGACCTGTTAGCAAGGAAATTCAAGTCCTTTTCGTATGTTCAGACTGGACGGGCAGTCTCGGGGCTTCGATGAGTGAATTCCAGTGAATGCAAGATGAATTGCCGAGACCGACCTGTTAGCAAGGAAATTCAAGTCCTTTTCGTATGTTCAGACTGGACGGGCAGTCTCGGGGCTTCGATGAGTGAATTCCAGTGAATGCAAGATGAATTGCCGAGACCGACCTGTTAGCAAGGAAATTCAAGTCCTTTTCGTATGTTCAGACTGGACGGGCAGTCTCGGGGCTTCGATGAGTGAATTCCAGTGAATGCAAGATGAATTGCCGAGACCGACCTGTTAGCAAGGAAATTCAAGTCCTTTTCGTATGTTCAGACTGGACGGGCAGTCTCGGGGCTTCGATGAGTGAATTCCAGTGAATGCAAGATGAATTGCCGAGACCGACCTGTTAGCAAGGAAATTCAAGTCCTTTTCGTATGTTCAGACTGGACGGGCAGTCTCGGGGCTTCGATGAGTGAATTCCAGTGAATGCAAGATGAATTGCCGAGACCGACCTGTTAGCAAGGAAATTCAAGTCCTTTTCGTATGTTCAGACTGGACGGGCAGTCTCGGGGCTTCGATGAATGAATTCCAGTGAATGCAAGATGAATTGCCGAGACCGACCTGTTAGCAAGGAAATTCAAGTCCTTTTCGTATGTGCGCGAAACATGAGGGGTGGGAAAACGGAATAAGCACAGAAAACGGAATCAGCGATGGCGGAGAAGACGGCGATGGCACTTTTCAAATCGCATGTCATGGACGTGCACGAGCCGGAATGGTTGGTGGGGACCCCGGTATGCAAGATATTTTCAGGCCCAAACTCAGGGGAGAAGCGGTATCATGCCCATGTGACGGCGTTTAATAAGGAGCACAACATGGTCCATGTGCTCTACACAGACGGGGACGATGAAATAGTAGGGTTAGATGAGGTGCGAGCTGCGCTTTGCGCATGCCCAGGTGTAGAGTTACCCAATCTGCCACCCGACTCGACTGCGCGAGGTTAGGCGGAGATAGTAGAGTGCGTTCGGATCGAAGCAGGTCGCACACCGGGGCACGGCTAGCAAGCAAGCGAAGGCGACCCCGCGCCACAAGCGCCGCCCTCCCCACATAATTGATGACTCAGACTCAGACTAGCCTTATTGATGTGAGTTTAAATTTTTCAGTTTTAGATCCCAGCGTGCAACATACAGGGATGAAAAGCACTTTAACATGTATTATTGTGCTCTGCGACTCCCCAATAGGAGCGCGTGTTTTATCAATGAATTATTTAATTAATAATTTTTTCAGTTGGAAATGACGTCAAAACTGGGCTGAGTTTAAATGTTACTTATATATATATATTAAAAATATAATTACTTACAGCAGAGTGATATATATACTGTCCTGAGCCAGTAGACATCGCGCCTTACGCGGATCCGCGCTTTTTACGTTTCAGTTCAGACAACTGGTCTCAGACATGCACGGGGCTCGGCGTGCCATGCTTCCACGTTTGTTGTCTCTTTTCAGACAACTGGTCTCAGACATGCACGGGGCTCGGCGTGCCATGCTGCCACGTTTGTTGTCTCTTTTCAGACAACTGGTCTCAGACATGCACGGGGCTCAGCGTGCCAATGCTTCAGTCCACGTTTGTTGTCTCTTTTCATATACTGTCACATGTCACCATTTGAGCTCAGATCGAATGAGCCCAATTTTTGTAGGTGGTCTAGTATTATGGTTTAAATGTTGCTTGCAAGAATCCAGCTTGATATGAGTTCATTTGGTCATGATTCCTATTTGTTTCATGTAAGAAACCGGTGCAAATGGCGTAAAACTGCATATTCATACTGTCACATGTCACCATTTGAGCTCATAATGAGCCCAATTTTTGTAGGTGGTGTAGTATTATGGTTTAAATGTTGCTTGCAAGAATCCAGCTGGATATGAGTTCATTGGTTCATGATTCCTATTTGTTTCATGTAAGAAACCGGTGCAAATGACAAAAGGTTGCATATTTACACTGTCACATGTCACCATTTGAGCTCATAATGAGCCCAATTTTTGTAGGTGGTCTAGTATTATGGTTTAAATGTAGCTTGCAAGAATCCAGCTCGATATGAGCTCATTTGGTCATGATTCCTATTTATTTCGTGTAAGAAAACGATGAAAATGGCGTAAAACTGCATATTTATACTGTCACATGTCACCATTTGAGCTCATAATGAGCCCAATTTTTGTAGGTGGTGTAGTATTATGGTTTAAATGTTGCTTGCAAGAATCCTGGCAGCTCGATATGAGTTCATTTGGTCATGATTCCTATTTGTTTCATGTAAGAAACCGGTGCAAATGACGAAAAGCTGCATATTTACACTGTCACATGTCACCATTTGAGCTCAGAATGAGCCCAATTTTTGTGGGTGGTCTATTTTCATGGTCTAGATGCTGCTTGCAAGAATCCAGCCTGAAATGAGTTCATTTGTTCACTATTCATATTTGTTTCATGTCAGAAAAGGGGGAAAATGACGAAAAACTGCACATGTATGCTGTCACATGTCACCATTTGAGCTCATAATGAGCCCAATTTTTGAGGGTGGTCTATTTTCATGGTATAAATGCTGCCTGCAAGAATCCAGCCTGATATGAGTTCATTTGTTCACTATTCATATTTGTTTCATGTCAGAAAAGGGGGAAAATGACGAAAAACTGCACATGTATGCTGTCACATGTCACCATTTGAGCTCAGAATGAGCCCAATTTTTGTGGGTGGTCTATTTTCATGGTCTACATGCTGCCTGCAAGAATCCAGCCTGAAATGAGTTCATTTGTCCACTATTCATATTTGTTTCATGTAAGAAAAGGGGGAAAATGACGAAAAACTGCACATGTATGCTGTCACATGTCACCATTTGAGCTCAGAATGAGCCCAATTTTTGTGGGTGGTCTATTTTCATGGTATAGATGCTGCCTGCAAGAATCCAGCCTGAAATGAGTTCATTTGTCCACTATTCATATTTGTTTCATGTAAGAAAAGGGGGAAAATGACGAAAAACTGCACATGTATGCTGTCACATGTCACCATTTGAGCTCAGAATGAGCCCAATTTTTGTGGGTGGTCTATTTTCATGGTCTACATGCTGCCTGCAAGAATCCAGCCTGAAATGAGTTCATTTGTCCACTATTCATATTTGTTTCATGTCAGAAAAGGGGGAAAATGACGAAAAACTGCACATGTATGCTGTCACATGTCACCATTTGAGCTCATAATGAGCCCAATTTTTGTGGGTGGTCTATTTTCATGGTCTAGATGCTGCCTGCAAGAATCCAGCCTGAAATGAGTTCATTTGTCCACTATTCATATTTGTTTCATGTAAGAAAAGGGGGAAAATGACGAAAAACTGCACATGTATGCTGTCACATGTCACCATTTGAGCTCAGAATGAGCCCAATTTTTGTGGGTGGTCTATTTTCATGGTCTACATGCTGCCTGCAAGAATCCAGCCTGAAATGAGTTCATTTGTCCACTATTCATATTTGTTTCATGTAAGTAAAGGGGGGAAATGACGAAAAACTGCACATGTATGCTGTCACATGTCACCATTTGAGCTCAGAATGAGCCCAATTTTCGTGGGTGGTCTATTTTCATGGTCTACATGCTGCCTGCAACAGTCCAGCTTTAGGTACCCTCAGATCTGAAAGATTTTTTTTTTACTCATTTGAAGACTTGTGAAATTGAGCAAACACCTATGAATCCCCTCTTCCCAGTAAGCCCCGCGATCCACCGCGAACCAAGGACCCGCTTGAAACACCAGAGGAGCGGGTAGGTGCGTGCCCGGGGGCACCTGAAAAGCCGGAGGTCCCTCGAATGTCACACACAGCTTCTCCGTGCGAAGTCCTGGCCCACCATGTCTCACCGCTCTGCCCGGTACCGGTCGTATGAAGTCCCCCAATGACCACTCCTCGTGACCAGGAGCTCTGGAAGCCGCATCATAGCCCACTGAGGTGGCCGCAGAATGATCGCCTTGACGACCGTGCTGGACCATCAGGCGCTGTATCAGGTCCTGTCCTGATTGTACCGCAGCTACGAGCGCTTCCAGGCGCATCACGGGCTCCGCTGGTACCAGAATGTCCGTTCCGCTGGGGCCCTCCGCGCCCCGAGGTGGAGTCTCTGCCATGGTGCGTCGGCACGGTTCCTCCGCAGAAGGGTGCGAGGGTCGGCCCGACGAAGTGGGCCGGGTGTGACCCTCCGCAGGACGTGGCATTGATGAGCCGGCTGGTGCGGGCCGGGGACGTGGTTCCAGGGAGACCAAGAAGGTAGGCTCCGGTGGTTCCAAGGAGACAAGGAAGGTAGGCTCCTCTTGGCCCACATCCGTCGGAGGACCCACGGGGGCCGCAACCGGGGCTCGCCCCCGGCCGGCTGTTCTGTCCTAGTCGGAACTGCTCCCGTCGTATCCGACCGCGGTCGCCTAGACTCTCGCTCCAATTCCACCGCCGACCCCCACGTGCGCTCCCAGTGCCGATCAACCGGGCGACGAGGTGGTGGTGACGCGCGGCGAGCAGGACGTACCTCCGTTCCAGAGTCCGAACGGGAACGCGAGCGCGATGACGGTGAAGGCGAGCGCCGACGTGCAGGCCGGTCTGGAGCACGCCGAGAAGCTGGTTGGCTGTCCCCGCCCCAACCCGTGGACCGCGGGCGAGACCCTCGCCCAGAGGGGCGCCCCCAGCCCAGCGCCGGCGGTGGCGCCTCGAAACGCGTCACAGGACGATGTCCTGCGCCGCCCTCCAAGGAACCCCCAGAAGGTGGATCCCTTGAAGGAGGACGAGGAAGAGGGCGGGGAGGGTAGTCATCAGAATCGGAGTCGTCACCCTCGCTCCCATCATCCTGGTCCTCGTCGTCCATCGCCACGATGCGATCCAGGGCCTGCCGTAACGAGTACTGACCCGCGCGCATACACTTCTCGCCCCGCAACGCCCCTTCAAACGGGAGGTATCGAGGGAAGTAGTTCTCCAGATGCTTCCGCACCTCGGGCGGAATTAGGAGGAGCAACAGCCGTGGAAATACCAGACCTGCATCTAGCGTGTTCACGCACGCATGACACAGACACCCCTGCTCATGGGTTTCCCAGTCGATACCGACCACCACGCCGTCGCGCTCGGCGGTGCGGGTCTCGATCTTGAACCCCACATTTCTCCGCACGAACCATCGAAAATCCTCCAGCTTAGCGGGGCCGACCCGCGCCAGAATGGAATCGGCGCGGAGATCTGACGGCATCTGGTTACGGCGCCGACGACGCCGCTCCACCAAGTCACCCGCCCGACCATAGTCGCGCACGAACACTCGGGGGTTGAATGTCTCCTCATTCAGCTCCTTCACTATCTGCAGCGCTCGCGCGTCCGGAGCTTCGGGTCTGGACGACGTCTCGCGCCGGCCACCACCTCCCGAGCCCCCGGCCCTTAAAGCACCCCCTCGGACTGCAGGCTCTCCGCGAGCTGTCTGCATCCTGTCATCCTGTTCTGGTAGAGGGGCCTCCGGGTAATCTGTCGTGTCCATGGCCACCAGATCTTCCTCACTCGACTCCCCGTCTACTACCCGGATTCCTGCCTCTACGGCCTCCGCGGCGCGGGCAGAAGTCTGGAGTTACGTTAAATAGTGCCGGAACCTTTTGCCCACTGAGGCAAATCGGGCCGGAACACTATTTTGCCCGGAATAACCACTTCCGAGCACCCAAGTTAATTCGGCCGATACACCGCGCACGCAAGGGGCCAGTGCAAGCACATGTACATACACCATGCACGCAAGGGCCGGCATGCACAGAAACGTACATACACCGCGCACGCAAGGGGCTGCTGCACACACACGTACACACACCATGCACGCACGGGGCGGCTGCACACACACGTACATCCACTGCGCACGCACGGGGCCGGCGACTGCACACACATGTACATAAACCATGCACGCAAGGGGCGGCTGCACACACATGTACATCCACCGCGCACGCAAGGGGCGAGTGCAAACACATGTACATACACCGCGCACGCAAGGACAAGGATGCACACACATGTACATACACCGCGCACGCAAGGGGCGGCTGCACACGCACGTACATACACCGCGCACGCAAGGGGCGGCTGCACACACACGTACATACACCGCGCACGCACGGGGCCAGTGCAAGCACATGTACATACACCATGCACGCAAGGGGCGGCTGCACACACATGTACATACACCGCGCACGCAAGGGGCGAGTGCAAACACATGTACATACACCGCGCACGCAAGGGGCAACTGCCCGCACATGTACATCCACCGCGCACGCAAGGGGCGGCTGCACACACATGTACACACACCATGCACGCAAGGACAAGGATGCACACACATGTACACACACCATGCACGCAAGGGGCGGCTGCACACACACGTACACACACCGCGCACGCAAGGGGCGAGTGCAAACACATGTACATACACCATGCACGCAAGGACAAGGATGCACACACATGTACACACACCATGCACGCAAGGGGCGGCTGCACACACACGTACATACACAATGCACGGTTGGGGCGACGGCACTCACATGTACATACACCATGCACGCAAGGACAAGGATGCACACACATGTACATACACCGCGCACGCAAGGGGCGGCTGCACACACACGTACATACACCGCGCACGCAAGGGGCGAGTGCGCACACACGTACATCCACCGCGCACGCAAGGGGCGGCTGCACACACACGTACATACACCGCGCACGCAATGGGCGAGTGCAAACACATGTACATACACCGCGCAAGTTAGCATATTGGTGATGCAATATGCTAAGCATATCATACTTGAAGTGGCCTTTCCAACGCCGTGCTAGACGCCTCATTTGGACAAGGAACTTGAGAGTTATCAAGTCCCGAAGTAATGCCGCCGGACGCTACAGCAGTACCAGGACTAAGGACACGTGAGGGACAGGGCACGTGGCAGTGTTGGGTGAACCATCACAAGTTACGTGTCACAGGACCGACTGTCACTAGGAGGTACTGTGGTCAATATTGGTTGATGGTACCAAGAATGTCACTGGACTTCAGGACTGGCAGTCCTGCAGGCCTGGGATGGACGGGTACTTGTCATGACGGATAAATCCAGAGCGTTACTGTCATTCATGGAAGGACAGACGTCCTGGATTGATGCAACCAAGGAAATTGACAGTGGCGGACCTGCCAAGGCGTGCAAGGCCTGGCAGCAATGGTGAGACCTAGAAAGGCTCGGACACAGCAGTGGCCAAGCGTCTTTTCCCAACACCGTCCGTGGGTGCTGCCGCCTCAGGCTAGTGACCACAGGGTAGTGAGGCAACTGTGGTAAAGGTTAAAAGCCGCTGGTTGAAACCATGGCTCCATTCATCACATCTTGGGAAGACCAGAAACTCACTGATCCGCGTTCATCTAAATCGTATTACAGTCTGGTCGACGGATATGTCGAATTCGGACTCTGAAGCTAGGACAAACACCTTTGCGCGTGCAGCAACGGTAGCGGCGTCCAGTCCAGTACCCGCAGGAGGGCACGAGGACTCGGGGAAGTGCGCCGAAATATTCGTGCGGTGTCGGCACCGGGCGAGTACGTCCGAGGAGCAGCCGAGCAGCTGCTGAGATTTCGCGAGGACCTCGCGGAAATCATCAGAAGGCTGCCAGCGTCTTGGCGGGCTGGCCACACAAACGCATTCGCGTTTGAGCAGGTGGTCACTCTGCTTTTGCAGATAATTGCCATAAGCCTCGGGGGTGCCCGAGAGATAAACGACCTTGTCGCCAATCTCCGCCTTGGGGACGACTACACCGGCGTGCCAAACGTGGTGCAGGTCGCCCGGGACAGGCGGGAGGCCATCGTTCGTGGCAGTACGCAGGCGTTGGTGGCAGAGTGCCAGAATCTGGCGCACTCTGTCTTAGAGTTGACCAGAGGCGCTGCTGATCGTGTCTTCATTACTCTTAATCCCTTCTCCATCTACACTAGTCGGGATACTCCACATTCTCGCCGAGAGTTAAACCAGCTAAGTTTGACTGTCGACGTGGTTGGCGGTCGAGAGGTCTCAGCCGACGACGCCTTCTACGACTTCGTAGATCAGCCAGCAGGGGCGGTAGTACAGCCGGCCCAGAGGCGTCACGAGGGCGACGGCTCTCAGGAGGGCCGTGAGCAGGCGCAGCGGGACGAGCTTAATCGCTACCACATTGACGACAACGTTGGTTTAGGTGAGGCCCATTTGTTGAGGTGGGGGCGTTCTCGCTGGATACGTGATTACGCGTATGGTTTGAGGCTTCCGGTGGTTATTAGGCCTGTGCCTACTCACGACGACCAGGGGCAGCCATTGAATCCGGTGGAGGGACCGTTCCACGAGCCAGCACCTGCACCGGTTGCAGGAGAAGCTTCGTCTGAAAACGAGGCTTGAGGGGGTGGAGGATAGGTGGAGAGTTTGCTGTTTTCTTGTTGCAAAGTTGGTCGCAGCCATTGTATATAATGCCTAGGAGGGCAAGCCGGGGTGCGGCGACATTCGAGGAGCAACGGGAGCGAACGGCAGAGGAGGACATCGCCAGAGAGGAAGGGGAGGCGATGGAGGAGAGGGGCGTGGAGGCGCCAGCTGGGCAACCTATCCCAGAGATGGACCCCAGGCCGGGAGAACACACAAGCGGTGGCGTGATGGGCAAGCTGAGGCGGAGAAAGTCAAGCGTGCCAGGCGACCTACGGATGCAGTGGTGCTCACAACGCCTGGTGAGGAGGACGCCATCGTCACCCCAGGTGTGCGTGCTGCAAAGCAAGCTGCTGTTCACGATAGGGTGTCTGGTATGTTGCCCGAGCGTTTGGAGGCTAGGATTGACCCTCCCCAGGCACCACCAGTGCGTGTGGGGAGTGTGTTGCCTGGCACCCGTCCATTTTCTGATGCTGTGACAGTCATGAATGGGCAGAAAGCGCTCAACCCTCCCTGAAGCAAGACAACCTGGATAAATGGCTTGATGACATGAAGCTAGTTGTGGGCTCTGTCGCAGCAGGTGTGGATATTGTCAGGGTGTTTCACTCTTCCACCGCAAACAAGGGTCGTCTGAAAGGGTCAATGACATGGCTAGGCATGCTCTGAAGAGGGGCACACTTGGCTGCAGTTCCTGGATGACATCAAGGAGGAGTTTTCTGACAGGGTTCACAATCTCACCATGGAAAAGAAGAGAGAATTTGATGAGTTTGAGATCAAGGGTGAGGTGGCTGCTGAGCTGGCCAGGTTTGAGTTGATCGTGGAGGCAGGCAAGAAGCAGGGCTTCAGTGTGACAGTCAGGGCAGCAGCAGACCACTTCTTGATAAGATGGGCTTGTCAGAGGAAGGTAGGGCTACTGCTAGGCAGCTCTGTGATCTCACTGATGGCACCTGGGGGGCTCTGAAGCGTGTGATACTAAACTTCAGGACCCGGGTCCCTACCTGCAAGGGTATCAGTTCTCAGGGAGGGTCAGCGTCTCAGGCTAGCCAGGGCAAGAACCGTACCCCATCTGGGACACGGTATGGCAGCAGGAGAAGGAAGCAGGCCCAGAAGGAGCAGAACCAGGGTGGTGGAGGGGTCAGCAGGGGAACCAGAATCAGGGGAACCAGTCTGGCAACCGTAACAGCCATCAGCAGGGTAAGGGTGGTGGCCAGGGGCAGAATAACAATCAGGCCTCAGGCAACCAGAACAAGCAGGACAGCAAGGCCCCAGGGGGAGGGTCTGGCAAGAGCAAGTGTTTTGCTTGTGGCAAGGAAGGTCACTGGAAGAGGGATTGCCCAAACAAGAAGAAGGGGCAGTCTGATCAGAAGTGACTAGTGAAGCAGTCCCGTGTACATAGTGAGACACCCTGTGGGGACACAGCTTCACATGTAAATAAATCTGGGCAGGGTGCCACCTCTGATCAGCACCAGGGGTGTACTGATGTTCTCATTCCACAAGATTGCATGCATGCTGCAGCACAACAATCCCCTCAACTGTCAACAGGTGGAGGGTCCCCAGACAGGGTTGGCTCTGGGAGCCTAGATGCTCTGCTGGGAGGGTCTGCTGGGTCCTCTGGATCCAAGATGCAGAAGGTGGATGTTGCGTCCTCACACGCAGGGCCCGTCCAGGCGTCTTCCCAGGTGCGTAATCTGGCTAGGCAACTGAGCTACACGGATGCTGGACGCAGGCTGCACAATATCTTTGGTCACACAGCCATGGCTGAGATGTTTGGTTGGAAGATTGGAGATGAGCCACTGAGGGAAGCATGCAGGGCTGCAGCTGAGCAATGTGCTTGTAAGGAGAATGCTGCCAAGAAGCCAAGGTCCCATGCTAGGGAGCCTGCCAGGGAGAAGGGGGACATCCAGGTAGACGTCCAGCATATCAGGGGCTTATACATTTTGGTGGCAGTGGACAGATTTAGCAGGTACAGGCTGCTCCAGATTCTGCCAGATATGAAGGGGAATACCCTGCTGCTGGGCTTGCAGACTCTCTTACCAGGCTTTGGGGTGTACAAGACAGTACAGGCTGATATTCAGTTTGAGTGCCTACTGTCACAGCAGGAGCAACTGCCATGCAAGCTGCTGGTCACGCCCAGGGAGAGCCATGGACAGCAAGGTGCTGTGGAGAGATCCATCAGGGAGGTCAAGACCGTAGTGCTGGCAGAACCTAAGGTGCCACTGGTAGCATCTGCTTTGGAGAGGGCAGTGTGGACCAGGCAGGTGGAAGAACAGTTGAACCTCAGAATAAACTACTATTATGACGGGGTGGCTGTCAATCCTGTAGCACTGCAGTTTGGATGCTAGCCCAGGAAGTGGTCCAGGCATGCTTGAGGAAAGCAGACAGGGTGTTTGCTCAGTTGAGACGCAAGGATAGGGGCTGGAATGTGCTGAGGCCTCAGGTGGGGCTGAAGGTCAGAATGTGGAAGGAGCCATCAATGCAGGGCAAGAGGGGCAAGTGGCAGAACGGGGTGGTGACCTGTGTGGAAGATGCCAATCGTTCCTGCCTTGTGGCCTTGGAGAGTAATCCCAGGCATGTTTACAGGTTGAGCTGGGCCAACGTCAAGGAACGCAAGCCACATGCAATCTGGCCTGCAGACGGGCCTGGACCCCAGTGTTGGCTGGAGGGCCAGGTTAAGGACCAGGTAGTTGATGTGCCTGTCACTGACGTGGGAGGTGGCTATCCCTCTGATGATGATGAGGTGCAGGAGGCAACTGCATCACCTGTGGTGGAGCCAACGGGGGCTGGGCCTGCACCAGGGTCCAAGAGGCCACTCATGGCAGACATTGTCCGGTCGCTCATGTTCAACAAGCACAAGGATCCCAAGGTATCTAAGTTGACTGAATGGGGTTCTTGCTGGGCTGCTACCCTAGAAGTGGATACTAACTCAGAGGTGTCTATCATCAGGGTGGAGGATGCTCAGGGCCTGAAGGTGAATAAGGCTGGCTGCAGGGCAGTGAGTGACTTTACGGGCACTGTAACAATGAAGATCCTAGGGGAAGTGACTGTGCCTATCCTGGGTGTCCCCACTGCGTTCTGTGTGGTGGAAGGGTACCAGGGGCCTGCCATTTTGGGCCAGAATTTCTTGTGCATGCCAGGAGTGACTCTGTCAGCAGATGAGCTTGCACTAGAAGGTCATGGCAGTTTGCCCCTCCAGAGATATCACTACTCCAAGGGTCTAGCTGTGGCAGTCAAGGCTGTGAAGGGGCAGCAGAGTGTGGGGCCTGAAGGCAAGGAGCCCATTGCTGAGGACTTGTTGATCATCCCAACCACCCTAGATCCACGGGACTTGGGGGTGCACAAGTACCAGATTGCTGGTCACAGTCCTATTTCCTGGCACCAGTTGGTAGAGTTGATGCAAAGCCCCAAGATGGCTAAGGCATGGATTCTAGGGTTTGTCTCCAGTGGGCATGACTGGATAGTGTCTAACTGTGCTGAGCCTGTGGATGAGTTGCCCAGGGAGCATCAGTTGCTAAGGCTCTTGTTTGTGCTCAAGCTGAAGGAGATAGACGGTGTGCAGGTGCCACATGTGAGGCCAGTTGTGACTGAGTACCATGGCACGGGGGAGCTGACAGATGAGGAGTTGTATACGCCTGGGATGCTGCATGATACCTGGAGGATTGTTCTGTGTATATATCTGTCTTTCCTGGTCAAGGGCATTGCGTACAGCTCTGTGCTGATTGATTTCAAGAGGGCTTTTCTCAAGGTGATGTGGAGCAGGCCAAGGAGACGTGGCGTGATATCCCTCCCTTCTTTGTAACAGTGCCCAAGGTGTGGAGAGCAGAGATCAAGTCAAAATATCTCAGAATACTCAAGGGTTTGGAGGGTCTCAGGTCCAGCCCTATCATCTGGAGAAAGAGCCTGGAAAAGTTTCTGAAAACTCACTGTGGCTTTACTGTGTCTCCAGTTGATCCTTGCTTGTTCCAGAGTACTCATGAAGGGTTGCCTGTGTTTGCATCTCTGCATGGAGATGACCTGCACCTTTTAGGGCCTCCTGAGTGGGTGGATTCAGTACTGTCCAAGATCCAGAAGAGGTTTGAGTTAGGAAAGGTCCAGCACATGAAGCAGGATGAGCCCATGGTGTTTTGTGGAATGCAGGCCACGCTGATCAAGAGGGCAGGTACTTGGTTTATCAAGATGGAGGGTGGCAACAACTATCCTCAGCAGATCATTGATGCCCTCCAGCAGCCCATTACCCAGGCCAGGTGTGCCACAATCAGGGGAATGTTGGCTTGGCTAGCTAGCATTTGTGCCCCAGATTTGTTGGTGCTGAGTAGGCTCACAGATGCTCAGCTGGTTGAGGTAGGGGCAGAGCAGGTGGTTGAGTCTGTCAGGAGCTCACCTCCACTCATACTGGCAGCTGTGGACTTGTACAAACCACTCAACATGGTGCTTTTTGTGGACAGTTCCATGGACAGCAGGAAGGTGACGGATGTCAGGGGTAGGGCAGCAGCACTCATTACACTACAACAGGAGCACACTTCTCTGGTCAGCTGGTACAGTAGGTTACAGAACAGGGTGACGCCCAGCAGTGACATTGCTGAGTGCAGGGCAATATGTGAGGGGCTACACACTGCTCTTTACCTCAGGGAGTTATTCTACCAGCTCTGTCAGGTAGCTTCCTGTAGCTTGCAGCTGCACACACTGGTCAAGACAGACAGCATGGGCATGGTGCAGTTTGTGCACAGACAGCTCGCCAGGAGCAGGGATCTGGATTATTTGTTGCTGAAGGAGATGTCTTACCTTGCTCATCTTGAACATGTGCCTGGTGTTGACAACCCAGCAGACGCCCTCACCAAGCTGGAGAGCAAGGCTGAGCTACAATACCCTGTGCTCAAAGGGCTCATGGACCCCTTTTCTGGTGGGACTTGAAGTCCAGCCTTTGCCAGTTGGTGGCTGACCAGTGCTGTTGTCCCCAGGGGGGAGGGCAACAGGTAGCCTACCTGTCACCAAGCAGGTAGAAGGCTCAACAGGAGCAAGCTCTTCCTGTAAAGGATTAGCACAGTGGGATGCCTTTGGCCTCGGGCAGTTAGGCCATGACAGGGCAGGCCATGTTGAGAGTTCTTCCAGGTTGTTTGTATATATCTCTCTTGTTTAGTTTTCTTTAGCTGTGAATAAGTGACAACCTTGGATATTATGGTGTTGTAACCTGACAGTTGGGCCTTGCTGGTGCAGGCTGGTCCACTGGGAACACTCAACATTGGTTTTGGTGGATATTCTATAATAAACCATAATCATGTTGTATGCCAATCTCTCTTGTTGTCTGTCATGTGACCAGGTTTCTATTAACCGTGGAACTCCAGGGTAACCAGACTCTTTATTAAAACAATGAGTGGAGCACATACAAAAGGCAGGCCACATCCCGGCCGCCGATGCTCATGGGAACACTTATTGCTTGGCAAAGGCTAGCCTTACCCCCAAACACGCAGGGAGGGTGGGGGGGAAAAGAAAAGAGGCCGACCTTAGCTAGGTGGGTTTGTTTTTGTCCTTTTTTGCGTGTCATGCGGCCTTGGCCCGGACGGCATTTTTTCGCCACGCAAATGTTGCGTCTGAACAAATGACGCCATGTGGCGTTCTAATTGCCGGCAGCTTACGTAAGGCTGCCGGGGCTATTAGGTCACATATTGCGTGAGAGAAAGAATCTAGATCTAGTTAATCACTACGCCATGAGCCAAGAAACCTAGACAGTGGCAGGTTTATATCTCAACGTAGCTCCTGCCACCTGGCCAAGAAAAACTGGCCAAAGCTTTGGCCACGACTGATCCGGATCAGGCCGCACCGGCCTCAAAAGGTTTGTCACGTGAACCCAATAACCTAGCTATAGCGGCTACCCTTCCATCTCACTATAAAGAAACTATGTTCAGAGAACCACGATTCTATTAACCGTGGAACTCCAGGGTAACCAGACTCTTTATTAAAACAATGAGTGGAGCACATACAAAAGGCAGGCCACATCCCGGCCGCCGATGCTCATGGGAACACTTATTGCTTGGCAAAGGCTAGCCTTACCCTTATATCCCTCCCTGGCGATCCATGCCAGGGGCAAAGAACCTAGCATAATGACAGAGAAATGAACAACCAAATTAGGTGGAGGGCAATTTCAAAATAGCCCGCCAGGCCCGAGGGGGGCAGGCGGCCATGGCCCGAAGAATAACCTCAGGCAGCTGCACCTCCAAACTGCGGTGCAAGCCCACATAATGGGCAACCGTGGAGCTGCT
Organism: Mesostigma viride; assembly: GCA_009746045.1. Lineage (NCBI taxonomy): Eukaryota > Viridiplantae > Streptophyta > Mesostigmatophyceae > Mesostigmatales > Mesostigmataceae > Mesostigma > Mesostigma viride. The sequence continues at coordinate 5,902,503 of RPFO01000027.1, forward strand.
AAGCCAGCGCCCCCGGCCCTGGATGTCCCCCATGCTGCGACCCGCGAGGAAATCGTGAGTGGCACCTCCATGCCGCAGCCCGTGAATGGTGAAAATCTGGGCGACCCCCAAGGCCTGACTCGCAGCCTGCCAAATGCGCCGGAATTGCGGGTAGGTGAAAGGGAACACGGCCTCCCAAGCGTGCTTACCCGCGATGCAGTGACGGAGGATGGTTTCAGACATCACATCTTCTACCACCACTGACTGAGTCTTGCCCTTAGAGGTCTTGGTAGACCTCAGCAGTAGGGCGCCCCGTTGAGCCGGCCCAAGCCGAACGTCAGGCTGGAGGCGCACATGGCCAACACGGAGGTTCAGCGCCTCCGAGATTCGCAGGTAATGGCGGAACACGATGACAACCAGCAGGCCCGCAAGGCGCTGACCTTGCATGACCATCGTGCTGGCAAGTGCAAACGCCGCCTCCCATGGAATGGGAGGAGGGGCACGGGGGGGCACAAGTGTTTTCCACCCAGCGAGGACGCCACGGGCCAAGTCCCACCGCTTCACCATACCGGGATAATAAAGTTGCAACCCCATCAAGGCATTGACACACACTTGGCGGCTGTACCCCCGAAAATGAGCCCAGGCGACATACGCACAAAATGTCTCCTCAAGGGTGTCAGCTCGTGACGATGACCCGTCCGCCCGCCCACCAGCCTCCCACCAAGTCAAGAGGGAATCAAGACCACGACGGTAGGCCAGCAAAGTAGCCGGCTTTACTTTCCCCTCTAGCAATGGAAGGTAGCTAACAGGTGCAGGGGGCCCCGGGTTAGGATGGATGCCTTCCGCGGTCAGGTCGCGCACCCAGCCTGCCAAGAAAGTCGCCATGGATTGGCCGCGAGAAACGCCATCGGCTGGTTGAAGTGCACTCGGCGTCCACACCCACTGGGAACGACTCCCCGTGGCGAGGGTCAGCGCGCACAAGCGGCGGCACTGCTTGTTGAGCTTGTGGGATGAGGACCGCCCCTTAGCCAAGCAGCCCAACGCCGCGGTGGAGTCCACCAACCTCACCACCCGCTTGCCTCGGTTTGCCAAGCTGCGCGCACTCCTCTCCACGCCCTTCACTGCAGCCCGCACCTCCTTCTCGTTGATGTGCATCCCCGGATCCCGCCAACGACTCCGGACCCCAACCCGCCATTGCTGGCTAGTGATTGCTTGTTGCGCCCGCGCGCTCAGTGGCCTAGGGCCAGCGTAGGCCACCTCACTTGGTATGAGCAAAGTCGGGTACCCCCGCACCTCTCGTGCCCTCGCCAGCTCCGTCACATCGCCCGGCTCCATGGTTGCGTACACGACACCTTGCCCGTAGGTGGACGCGTCAGATGCAACCACCTCACGGGCCAAAGGTGCGCTTCGGTCAACCCTTAGCATGGGAGCCAAGGCCAGGGCACACTCTAACTCCTCCCGCACCCCGGCCCACAGCACCCAGGATCGCTGCCCCCACCCTTGCAGGCTGATGAATTTGAAACATTGCTGCCAAATGGACAAGCAGCTGCGGCTTAACATCTGCAGCCACAACCACCGCCCCAAGACGGCAGCCAGCCCCTCGGCCGTAGCTCGGCCTCGAGTGAGTATAGCCTGCGTGTGGGCGATCACAAGGTTGAGCTGCTTGACCGTTGGTTCCAGCACGCCGTTCCGTCGGTGCACCACCCCTAGGGCTTCTAGCTCGTCCCCTTCCAGGCTCGCCATCTTAGTCTTCTCCTTAGACGGCACAAGGTTGTTAGGGAGGTAGCCTTCCTCAATAGCGCGCGTGATGAGCTGGTTCACCGCCTCGCAGGTCCGCCCGTTGCTGGCCACCAAGTCATCAATAGTGATGGACAGCATGGGGGCAGGGGGGTTTTCCAGGTCAATCTGAAGCTCCCCGGCGCGCTCCTCCTTGTACTCGATGGCCAAGCGCAGTGGCTGGCCACACTCGTCGCGCACCAAGGTGAGCTCACCTGCGCTTGAGAGGTAGTTGACCTGGCGCCTCGGATCCAGGGCACCGGTCATGTAGAGCACCATCTCATGGATGGCCTCCCCCAGCGCCACCGCATGGGAATGTCCCATGGCCAGCACCTTGAGCACGGGCCACACCTTCCGCCTGGGCCCTGCCAGACCTACGCTAGTCGACCACACACTAGGAAGCCCTTGGTAGTCCCACCACCACTCGGGCACCTCGATGGAATAGTAGTATGACACGAGGTCGCTCTTGGCGCAGTAGCACCAGCCTTTGATGTAGACCTCCACGAGGATGCCCAGGTGGGGTAGCAGGATCTTGGGGGGGTCCACCCACAGCAGGTTGCCCAGCTTCCTGTTGACGATGAACCGAAGCTCACCCACCCCCTTGGCCACTCCAAAGCAGCCATCCACCCACTTGGGCCGCCTCTCCCGGAACGCCACCATGCCCACGCCCGCTGCCCGGCTCATGAGCTTGCCCCATTCAGCCATGGAGCATCCCCGGCTGGGCTTGGGCACATTCCAATACTTTGCGCTCGCCACGACCGCTGGCTTGATGCAGTTCTCTTCGCTGGCATATATCTCCCGCCAGCTCGGCCGCATAGCCAACAGGTCGAGCAGCCGTGCCTTCCCCGCCACCTCCGCCTTTGGTAGACTCACCGCGTCCGCGCGCAGTTGTTCATACTTATTCTGCTTCCCATATATTGCATCAGCACCTTCTTGCTCCTGGCCTGTCGCAACGCCCCCTACGCGGCGACTGTGCCAGGTGCAGTGCCTCTTGACCCTCGCAAGGGCCTCCTCCCTCCCCTTAGAGCACGCCCCTCTAGGGTTAGGAGGAGGGTCTTGCCCCCCTCCCCACAGCCAATTAAGCCAACGCACTACCTTGCATTGCAGTGTGTACTCGCGGTGGCGGCGCGTGGCACGCTGTCGCCGGCGTGCCGATCTCACCCTGCCCCACGCGGTGTACGCTGGCCTAAGTGGGTATGGCAGCGGGAAAAGGGAGCGGTCCCGCTGGGATTCTATTTCCCTACTTGTTGAGCCTTGCTGAGCTTGTCCAAGAGGATGGCAGTTTGGAGAGCTGCCTTGACAGCCGGGGTGGCTGACAGTGCAGCCTCCTCCCCCAATGGCAGGAGGTGGCTGGCCACCTTCCACCCCCCCCTCCTTGCCCTTCCACCTGCAGCAAGGCCGCCACCACCCTCATTAGGTACTCCATGCCCACAAGCTCCCCGGCTGCTGAGCCCAGCTCCTTGAGAAGGGTGTCCATGGCCAATGCAATGTTCATGACAATTTTCCTGTTCTCCATGTTCCGCCAATTTCCAGGCTTTACCGTCATGACCCACGACCGGATTCCCATCCCATTGTCGCTGGCGTCCTCCAACACCCCCGGCAGCACCCGCTCCGAAACCCGATATTTCACGCTCTTGGCTCGGCTTGGCAGCGCCACCCCTTTCGAGGCCTTGAAGTGGCTTCCCGCCCCCTCCATTCCTCCCAGCGCTGCCTTCAAACCTTGCATGAATTTCTCGGCTGCGACCTCCCCCTCCTCGTCCTCCTCGTCGTCCTGATTTTCGGTTTCCGGAGGTGCCCCAACGAATGTCGCCAACCTCGCCCTCATTTCCTTTCCGACAGCCCCCCCACCTGCCGAAACCTTGGCCGCGCCTTTCGGCTTGGCCATTTTTCGCTGCGCAGGTGTCGTTGGTGGCAGCGCCTGATCCTCCTCGTCCGCCGCGAGATCTGCCACGGCCAGCAGTTTTGCCACCAACGTTCCGTTTGGGTCACGTGCGTCCAACACGTCGCCAACATCAACGTGATCGGCCAGCAACTGCACGACAGACTTCAGCTGGCTCGAGCTCCACGAGCTGGCGTCCGTCACCCAGTCCTCGGCACCGAAGACCTGCTCGACTGCCCCCACCGCCTCTGCGGGGCTGATGCACTTGGCGAGCAGAGTGGCGAGCTGCTTCTTTTTGGCGCTGAAGGCGACTGGCGCGTGACTGGCGGCAGCAGCCCGCGGTGTGGGCGTCCCGTCCTCCCCGCGCGCTGCCTGCCCTCCTGTAGCTTTGCGCCCCTTCGGCATTGCTGCTCAGGGCCAAAAATGGCTCCGACAGTACAGGTTCGTCAAACCAGAGGTTCGTTTCCCCTGGCTTGCTGTCGCCGCCCTCGTGAAAAGAAAAGAGGCCGACCTTAGCTAGGTGGGTTTGTTTTTGTCCTTTTTTGCGTGTCATGCGGCCTTGGCCCGGACGGCATTTTTTCGCCACGCAAATGTTGCGTCTGAACAAATGACGCCATGTGGCGTTCTAATTGCCGGCAGCTTACGTAAGGCTGCCGGGGCTATTAGGTCACATATTGCGTGAGAGAAAGAATCTAGATCTAGTTAATCACTACGCCATGAGCCAAGAAACCTAGACAGTGGCAGGTTTATATCTCAACGTAGCTCCTGCCACCTGGCCAAGAAAAAACTGGCCAAAGCTTTGGCCACGACTGATCCGGATCAGGCCGCACCGGCCTCAAAAGGTTTGTCACGTGAACCCAATAACCTAGCTATAGCGGCTACCCTTCCATCTCACTATAAAGAAACTATGTTCAGAGAACCACGATAAGTTTAACCTGGGGTTCTGGGGTAGGGTTCGATTCCCTAGTTGAGCCACAGCCTGGTATGTATGACTCCTGGGCTTTAACACCCAGTGATGACATGGGCTCCCCATCAAGCAGTGGCACAGTGGTGTTGAAGTGGTTTCCATTGGTGAACATTTGGATGGATGATGCCTGGAACGCTCGGGGCGGGCGCCATGAAACGGGCGCCAGTGATAACTGGGAAGACCAGGAACTCACTGTAATACGTTTCCTGTAGTCAGGGCCTCTCATTCAGATATCCAGGATATGTTGCCTAAGGAATATTCAATATCCTCCTTTAAGCCCAAGCCAAGGTACAGTTGCAAAAGAAAGGGTTGGGGATGACCTGCAGGTCAAGTTAATGATCAGATGGCAGGGTTGAACCATAGATCCCTAAAAGAGGATACCATTAAGGTGGCAAAAGGGGTGCTCATGAGGCTTATTATAAGTCCAGGGTAACCAGGTGTCCATTTCACAAGGCAGCAAGGAATGGGTTGGTCATGGTGTGAAGCTTGCAGCTCCAAAACAAGAAAGGGTTGGAGTTAGCATATTGGTGATGCAATATGCTAAGCATATCATACTTGAAGTGGCCTTTCCAACGCCGTGCTAGACGCCTCATTTGGACAAGGAACTTGAGAGTTATCAAGTCCCGAAGTAATGCCGCCGGACGCTACAGCAGTACCAGGACTAAGGACACGTGAGGGACAGGGCACGTGGCAGTGTTGGGTGAACCATCACAAGTTACGTGTCACAGGACCGACTGTCACTAGGAGGTACTGTGGTCAATATTGGTTGATGGTACCAAGAATGTCACTGGACTTCAGGACTGGCAGTCCTGCAGGCCTGGGATGGACGGGTACTTGTCATGACGGATAAATCCAGAGCGTTACTGTCATTCATGGAAGGACAGACGTCCTGGATTGATGCAACCAAGGAAATTGACAGTGGCGGACCTGCCAAGGCGTGCAAGGCCTGGCAGCAATGGTGAGACCTAGAAAGGCTCGGACACAGCAGTGGCCAAGCGTCTTTTCCCAACACCGTCCGTGGGTGCTGCCGCCTCAGGCTAGTGACCACAGGGTAGTGAGGCAACTGTGGTAAAGGTTAAAAGCCGCTGGTTGAAACCATGGCTCCATTCATCACATCTTGGGAAGACCAGAAACTCACTGATCCGCGTTCATCTAAATGCGCACGCAAGGGGCGGCTGCACACACACGTACACACACCATGCACGCAAGGGCCGGCATGCACACACACGTACATACACCGCGCACGCAAGGGGCGGCTGCACAGAAACGTACACACACCGCGCACGCAAGGGCCGGCTGCACACACATGTACATACACCTTGCACGTACAACACACAACACACACACACAACAAAAAATTATATACACACACACACGCACACGCACACGCACACGCACACGCACACGCACACGCACACGCACAACACACACAACACACACAACACACACAACACACACACGCACACGTGAACAACACACACACACAACAATTATAATATTAGTGTAGTATATCAAACAAAATAGTAATAAAGTATTTGCAAGCGTACTTCGTGTGAATTATGTGTAGACGAGAATAGAAGCTAAACAAAACTCTAATGGAGAAAGAGGGATTCGAACCCTTGGGAAAGTTACCCCATACATAGCATTCCACTCGGACATTTCTCCGAAAAAAAGGTCACGTAAGCTAAGGGTGGAGAGTTAAGGGTGTAGGTTGTAGGATGTATGGTGTAGGGTGTAGGGTGTAGGGTGTAGGGTGTCTTGAGCTTTCTTTTTTGAGATCAATAGAGTCCCCTTCCATGATCATGTGCGTGATCTGGTTATGATTTTCATCTATGGCGTGTGTGGCCACATCGTGTATTTACAACTTTCTAGCCATGGATAACTAGGTAACCATAAATTGGTTACCATGATAACTAGGTAAAAACGTGTTGGTTTCAGAATACATGTGATCGCTGCATTGTCATCTACAATGTACAAATCAATCACGGATTTCGGGGCTACGGATTTCGGGGCTAAGTTTTTGTGGGTAGAGATTGGCAAGGGTGTCTTTATCTTGCCACTTGGTCACTTGGTGTGCATTACGTCTGTTCTTGCGTTGGAGTCAAAAAACTGTCCGTGTGTGGTGGTGGACTTTTCCTCACGGGCAGTCGCCATATGTCATACAAGCACTTGTTCGGCGTACCACTAGCTCATGTATGTCACCATTGTAATTTTGCGTTGTAACAGCATTTCTCGGAGCCAACGGCCGTTGGACTCAAAAAACTGACCGTGTGTGGTGGTGGACTTTTCCTCACGGGCAGTCGCCATATGTCATACAAGCACTTGTTCGGCGTACCACTAGCTCGTGGATGTCACCATTGTAATTTTGAGTTGTAACAGCATTTCTCGGAGCCAACGGCCGTTGGACTTCGAAAAACTGATAGCCTTGTCTGAAGGTGTGTGCGTGAATGGCACATGTGCATCGTCGGGGGGAGTTTTCTCAAGAGCCACATGTGGTAGTGTAAGGTGGGCATGCTTAGTGCGTACGGGTGGGAGGGACAAGAGGTGCAGAAGTTGACGGCTTTTGACCTTGGGAAATGACACGGCACACATAAGACAACAAAGTGATAATTTTAATGTCTTTACGGGTGTACTGTCAATTTCTCCGAGCCAACGGCCGTTGGACTCTCGAAACTCTCCTGTCTACAAAGTGTGTGCGTGCGATGGCACTTGTTCCATGTGCCGGGGGGGGGTGAGAAATCTGTCGTTCATTAATTTGTGCCTCGTCGGGGTGGGCATGCATGAATTTGTGCCTCGTCGGGGTGGACATGCATGAAAGCATTTTCATTGGTACTCGGGGTTCAATATTTTTGTCTTGCTGTTGAAACGTCGACGTGCTCTTCTCCTGCTCTTTTTTTTTCCTACTCAACGGCCGTTGGTGCTTTTAAACTTGCCCAGCGTTATGACTAGGATGCCCTTCTTTACTGCTAGCCACCGCCCCTTGTGTACAATGCTAGAATTAGGCCGGGGTAATGGTACACGTCCACCGCGTCCCCAGTGCAAGGTTCGTGAATGCGCTGGTTCGTAAAAAATTCGGCACTTGGAAGGTTCGAACACCTGACCCCACTTTCGTTATTTCAACATGCCCTGAACGAAAAAGCTGCGTAAAGGATACATTAACCGTTCCCTGTTATTCTTGATTATATTATTGCGATATCATGGACGTACACACGCGGTTGGTGGTCCGTACTTGCCAACTGCACTTGCAAACTGACTGACTGACTGCCTCCGTTACGCACTTGCGTGTGTTTCCGTACTTGCCAACTGAACTTGCAAACTGACTGAATGACTGCCTCCGTTACGACTAACAAGTGAACGACGAGTGAGCTACTAAAGTTTTGTTCAGTTCATTGTGTCTATATGTACATAGCCGTTTCTTCAAAACCGTTGCGTGGATACCTTGATTCTGGGTTCGCTGATACTTGTTTCCCATTTTAAATCTCCCGTCCATAATTGGATACATGTAATGTAGGAGGATACCCACTTGCCCGAAATCCGCGTAACGGGTGATTAGTACTGCTGTAAGCGGAACCACAGACAAATCTGTCTAACGGGCTAACATTATTGTCCTTCATGTACTGGTTTTTGCACGCAGGACGCCATTCGCAACACCGCCTGACGGAGTCGGATGGACCGGACGTGCGTGAGGCTGCTGTTCACAGTCGTGAAGTTGGCAGACATTAATATCAACACGGTCACGAGAATTCGTCCAGAGAATAATTGATGCTTGTGACGTGCTCGACGGCTGCGATGACCGAGATGATGCGTGTAGTGCACAGCGTCCGAGACGTCGCGACACCCGTGGCTGTCCTGTTGATGCGAACGCACGGTGACGAGACGGAGCCCATTATATAGGTGGATTACAAGTTAGAACGGCCCTCGCGGTTGCACTGTTTAATCGCGAACGTGGATTTTGCGGAGCCGACGGCCGTTGGGGATTGGAAATCTGATGATATCGGGGCTGCGCACGACATCGAGGAACTGGGGATCGACGTAGGTCTACAGGCTCACTTGTCCGTCAACATGTATGGCCTCGCTTGACTGTCATCATCTTGACATGTACATAACTAGTTCATATACCATGCATTTGACACTGCCTGCACGTGGATTTTCCAGACATACATTGAGGGTAATTATAACTCGAAAGCACTACGTACGATTGAGACGTCCGGTCGTAGAGCAGATAGTTAGATGAGATGCTTAGGCTGACACACGGATTTCCGGCCTGCGCGCCGCGTATTGCCTACCGCGGCTGAGCGGGACACCTCAGTACAGTACGGCAGGGTGTACGGTACTGCGGTGTCAGGTGGACCGATGTGCGGTTAGTGCCAGACTGTTCCTAGGTGCTAGCTCGACCCGCCAGGTCCGGTGTAGCCGGGCCTGACGGGCCGAGTCTTAGCTGGATGCTAGTGACGTGGTCACATGGCATTGCAGTGTACACTTGTCCACTGGTCGTGTGCTGCAGGTAGCACCGCCATAGGCATATAGGCGTAGCACTGGGGAGTGCCACAGCACCCGAGTCTGCCCAGTTCCATTCTGAGCCCTCAGCTTTCATCTCTCTCTCATTGTATTATTGTAATACAATCATCATTCGCTCTCAGCTTTCGCAGTTGTTCGTCGTCCCTAGTCTCCATCCAACTTGGACTGAAAAGTTCGTTATTTTTTTTTTTTAAGCAAAAAAAAAAAAAAGACTCTTTCGCGATTGCACTGGAGCTTTCTGATCTTCCAATTGATGGGTCTGTAATTATGTAAGATATTCAGATATCGCGATGACTCGAGCATCGATGCATGGAATGTAATAATGTATTTCATTCAATTATACATCCAATTTAACTCCGCAAGTGAGGGGCACACATGTCCATCAGCCCGAGACAACATTTCCCAAGTAATTTTCGATTAGTGATTTAGTGTGGGCCTTCCCCACATTCTGTGACGCGACTGCGGTGGCAGCTGACTTAGCCGCCTGGGCGACTATGGCATCCAGGTTCTTCCCCGCCGCATCCGCGAACGTGACCCGCTTGGGGGGGGAGGTGGCCATGGCCGCCTTTAATTCCAGCAATGTGGCTTGGGTGACAGCAGAGTTAGCAGCCAAAGACTTGAGCGCACCTTGCACAGACTTGAGCTCAGAGGTGAGCGCCTGCAGCTCAGTGGAGTCGGCTGCGCCGGCAGGGGTGTCGGCATCGGCCGAGGTGTCGGATGCGGCCGCGATGGGCGCCAGCGGTTTGCAGAGTTCAGGGCAGCATGTAAAGAGGCAGGAGGTGCGTAGCTGGTCGTCGCCCCAGTGCTGCCACCCCTCGGGGGGGTCATCCACAACTGCGCCGGTGTTGGGGTGGCGGATGGTCTCGTCGGCGGCGTATCGAAGTTTGAGGATTTGCAGCACGTTGCCGACCGGCATGGTGAAAATTGCCGCAATGTCGGCCGGTTGCAGGCGATCGAGGCTTGTATATTTGGTTAAATCAGACGGTGAGGGCGGTGAAGTTTCAGGCGTGGGGGTAGCCTCGGCGGCCATGGAAGTGATTTCCGTGGTACGCGGCTTCTTGGGAGCGGCGGGAGCGGTGCCGACGAGGGGGCTGGCTGCGGCAAGAACGTCTTCCAGCGAGCGGGGTTCTCGGGCGGCAGGTGTCGTAGCAGTCTCCATAGCTACGGGGAAGATGTCGAATGCTGGGCGGGGGGCGCAGGCGTGCTGTTCACGAAGAGAATGCCGCCATATCGAGTCGAAAATAGCGATATCTGCTGGGCAGGCCGAGGTCGAGAACGTACGAAATCGGGGACGATAGCTGCCGGAAATTATACCAGCATGTTCGTCGTCAAAAGACGAGTCGAATGCAACAAACCCGACTAAATTTCATGGCCTGAGTCGAAAGTTATGAGCATTCTCGGCAGCCATAGCTCGGCATAATTTTCGCGCCTATTTTCGAGACTGACAATTGGACCACAAAAACTGTCGCGTATTTTACCGCCGCGTATTTTACACCCCCACGTATAATACGCGTATTTTAGGTCCGCGTATTATACCCCGTACACGTATTTTCTGATCACGTATTTGCCAACCCGGCGTCCATCCATCAGGGTTAATGCTCCGTGACTCCCCAACGGGAGCACGAGTCTAATTAATTAATTAATTAATTAATGTAATCCCAATGGAGATCTGTTACAATTTAATAATCTAGTGAAAAAATAATTCCCTAGATGCTATGAAGTGTTCTATAAATAGCTCGCAATGCAATATATCACGTTCTATGAAAAAAAAAACAAAAAACACGGGTTTATTTAATTTTTAAATTATCAGCCACAGCTTTCGTCAGGTGCCCATCCTTGCCGGGGATAGGCAATAAGGTCAAAAAGTAATTTGTGGCTATGCACACAGATCCGCAAAGGATTGCGCTGAGTCATCCATTAGAAATGAATGGCTTGCAACGAATGTCGCACTAAGCGCAATTATGAGCACACTTGTTCCATAGTAACGAGCGCTGCCACATGCCAGCAATAAAGACAAACAGGTGCGAAAAACCTGGCGTATCTCACAGTCAACGCCACTCACAGTCGGCACTTACATGCCTTACTCCATACTACATCCAATCTAAATCTGAAAAGAGCGTCAGAAAGCTTGTTATCAACTCTATGTCACTAGTGATGCCTAATTGCAGCAAAGATACCAGTCGTATATTTGCCGCTACCAGCGGCGTTTCTCATGCGACACTGTCAACAACAGTATAATACAGGTGAAAGAGACTAGGGCAAAATAGGTCAGTTACCACAATACACGAAGGATGTGGTAAACTGCCTGTACAACAGTTGCCCATGTTTGTCACACAAACGATGGCTACTCCCGACAGCACACGTGGTCAGTGATGCACCTCCTTGTCATTGAGCCGTAAGAAGAGCCGTAAAAAGAGCCGTCAACGGAGCCGTAAAAAGAATCTTTCCTTTCAGTGCAATCCACGACGTTGCGAGGTGTGGTGAAACGAAGAGCTAGTGACAAGAGCACACTGAATTACACCCTTGCCGCCCCGCGCTTAGACCGCGGCACGAACTTGGCAAAGCGGCAGTCGGCCGCGAACATGCCGCTGGTCGCGTAGTCCTCGTCAGTGCCCTCCATGGGCACCTCTGCGCCCTGCTTGGAGAAGGACTGGCCCAGGATGCCGTGGACCGCACCCGCTGCCTCGAACTCCTTGACTTGGAAGTTCTGTGGAGTTGAAGCACGGCGAGCATGTTTTTGGATTGGATGGCATTAGTTGGCTGCCAGCAGAAGGAAAGTTGATCGATGCTTTGGCAAAAGAATGTCTTCTATATATGCACTGCAAGGTTGGCATCCCATTAGGGTCTATAACGTGCATTACTACTATGAACCTGCACTGAATGCGGCTGCAGTTAAAACTGCGAAGTTATCACAAACAGCAAGAGTTGTCCCACCATGAACCCCCAGCGATGGACACGGAAGGAGCTGGCATGCATGCAAACACGAGCTTTGAGGCATGCAATACAATTAAGCCCACAGAGAGCATTTAATAACAGCAAATGCAAACCTTGACTAACGATATTTTTCTGAAAAGGAAGTGCTTGTGACCCCACCATTCAGGGCAGAAACATGACGAAACTAGACATGCTCCGCATCATTCTCATCAACCCAAGTTATTTCTATCTGTAATCTAAACAGCTTTTACTTTCTATAGTTGATCAGTCTGAGTGCCTGCCGGCACCTAGAACCTCGCATGAAGTGTCTTATACTGTGCAATGATGAGCGAGTATCCAGCATGCCTGCTATCAGCCATGATCATGCCTAATATGAGACCAAAGTGAGATGGGTCCTGCAACGTTTGCATAACAAAGACAGAGCCAAGCAATCTTGACCGCTTGCTTGCTCGCAAGAGCAAGGCTCTGTGACACCATGCAGCGCGCGGTCGAGGCATATTTTGCATAATAAGTGCACACTATTTCCAATGGGAGAGGTGCCTGAAACAGAAAACGGAGCCTCAGCATCACCATTGGACGTGAGTGCTACTCCAACGTGGTGGATAAAAGACAAGGTTTTGGCATCTGCGGCTCAAATTTATGATGCCCTACAGGGTCCATCCATATGTGCCAGCACAATGCCAGGCTTAGCTGCCGAGATGTGCCCGGCGGGCGCCCACCCACTTCATTATGCTTTTACAAGAGTGGCCAAGTTCCACAAGCTCTTGTTAACTTAATGCTGATATTGGGACAGGATTGGGACCACCTATTTGCCCAGCTGCACCTTGTCTGTTTCATGTCCACACTACTATCCTGCCGTCCCCACTCCACCATATAGTGTCGAAAACGGGGCTCGAACCACACCATGATTCAACCCATCCCATACAGGCAGGCGCCTGGGACCGGTTCCTTGATAATGGGGGGGGGGGGGGGATAAGGGGGGGACGCCCCAGCTAAACTGATCACTCCAAATTAGGTCCGACGTGGCTCTGTCAGACATGAAGCGAGCGCCAAAATTGCCCCGGCGCCAGAATTATTCAAAAGGTGTGCGCTCAAGTTGGCTTTCTGAAGACGGCGGTAGGTTAATAGAACCCGAGTGCGCTCGGCAAACACACCTGGCGCCTGGTGAGACTAGGGATACATCGATATTGGTCCGGCGCTTTGGCTTACATCCCAAAGTGAGGTACTTGTGGAAGTACTAATGCACATATATGTACTACGGTAATCATACGGAACATAATTTATAGGACACGTGGCGAAACTGGGAGTGATCTAGGTGGCGTCAGATACAAGTCCTGACTGTGCAGACTCTCTCTTCTGCCCATGTGCAGCGTGGGATCCAACTGACTGACTGACTGACTGACTGACTGACTGACTGACTGACTGACTGACTGACTGACTGACTGACTGACTGACTGACTGACTGACTGACTGACTGACTGACTGACTGACTGACTGACTGACTGACTGACTGACTGACTGACTGACTGACTGACTGACTGACTGACTGACTGACTGACTGACTGACTGACTGACTGACTGACTGACTGACTGACTGACTGACTGACTGACTGACTGACTGACTGACTGACTGACTGACTGACTGACTGACTGACTGACTGTGCCGACTACCTCCCTAGCGTATAGTGCCGCCTGTCACACTTCCAACGTGCACTCTGTTTCGCCCCAACGGCACCATTTCGGCAAAGGTGTACGCTCAGCCATTTTTCACTTTGGCTAGTGACGGACGGCCCTGGACAGCACTAAAGAGGTGTGCGCTCAAGTAGCGAAATAGGGGGGTATGCCCCCCCCCCCTACATTCTTTAACCTGTCGCTTTGAACCGAACCAGAACTTAACTGTGCACTTCTCAAGGCAGGAACTCTTCCCCACACCAAGTCTTGTGCATGCACCCCCCCGACTCACCAGGAAGTTCTTCCCGGGTCCCTTGTCGGCCTCCCAGAAGGCCGCGCGCACAACCTCCACCACCATCTCCACCATGCCCGGCGCGCTGATGAGCACGCGCGTCCTCCTGCGGGTCACCACCAGCCCCGAGGGCAGCCGGCGGGTGCCCAGCTTGCCCTCCAGGGGGACCTGCGTGGCACCGACCAGGCCACGCATGCCAATGTTAGATAAGAACAGCCCCATATCATCAGTATATGTACATAGGCACCGACCAGGCCACGCATGCCGATGTTGGATAAGAACAGCCCCATATCATCAGTATATGTACATAGGCACTGACCATGAGTTTGCTCATCAGTGGCAAGGAGCCAGCATCTTAAATAAAAAGAAGAACCCCCCAGCATCTCAAATTAAGGGTGCGATGACACATGCGAATGAAACAGACAGGGGGTGACTACGCGCCTATAAATGACATGGCATCAGCATGCTTAACTTTGGTTTACAATGTCCCCTCTTACGATTAGGAGGAAGCAGTTGAACTGGCCACTGTAATCTATCGGGACCCGTTCAGTCCCAGAGTTGAGGATAGCAGGCGCCAGTGCGCGTATGCACTCAAAACTTAGTCGTTGAATCGTTACCAACATGAAGGCTGGCACATCGCGAGCTGGCACAAGATTTGAGTCTTTGCAGTAACGCGAGAGCCACTACACCTCTAGGTGCAGGGAGTGGTCAACATGGATATTTCCCAATAACAAACAACCCCTATGAACCTGTCATGACATTGACATGACCATGGACAAGTACTAGAAAGGCTTTCCCCCGCCGGTAAGCTCTCCCTGCCCCCGCCCGCGACTCACCCCGTTCAGCAGAACGGTCCCAAACGATGCAGCGTAGGGCGCCCCTGGGCGCGAGTTGGCGTCCACCAGCACGCGGTCGTTCCCGTACATGACGCTGATCTGGTCCATCCACGTGCGGGCATCGCCGCCCTTCTTGGAGACACGGCGGGCACTGGCCGCCTTAATGCTGGCACCACCAGTGGCATCGGATGCATTAGCGACACCCATGAGCCTCGCGTTCACGTGCACCCTCTCGTCCGACAGCACGCAGTACGAACGCTCCGCGCGGCCCACAAAGTCGAAACGGTCGCCGCGCGCGCTCACAAAGTGGGGGTCAGACTTGACAGACGACAGATCATCTACGACCAGCGCCCTGAGTAGCGTCTCTGCCACGGGGCCAAAGGACTCAAACAAGCTCGCCAGGAAGGCGGTGAAATCCGCTGACCGGAAGATGTCCTGGATGGACTGCGCGCTGTGATCCAACGATGCAAATGCCTCGATCGCAATTTCGATCTGGTCCTCTGCCAGCTCACCCAGCTGCAGCAGGTGCCGCCGGCGGCTGCTGGTGCCACCGAGGGTGGAGTTCACGCCCACTTGGCAGGGGGGGACGCCCAACCAGGCGGCCACCCCCTCGCGAACCAAGTCAATATTGAGGGTGTAGGTATAGTTGCAGGTGGCAAAGGACAGGAGGTAGATCGCCTGGACAAACGGGCCATTGCCATAGCAGGAAGAGGCGATCGAGGTGTTGCCCACGACCGGGATGTTGTCCACCAAACAAGCTGCGGAATGCAGGGAGCCGCGTCAGCCGGTGGCCAGGGTCCCAAATGGCCGCCAACACCGATTCGACAAAAGGGAATTAGATATGGACCAGGTGACGATGGTGGCAATGAAGGGGGACGTTGCTGTGTGGGCAGACATTGGGACCATGAAATTTAATAATTTAATATATGTAGTATATAATGTACTTATTATCAATGAGACAACCATAATAATCAATATCAAGGAGACAACCAGCGCAGGCCAGAAATCGGGAGAATCCGGACCATGGTAGCTCGAGTCTGCCGTTACATATCTTTTCCGCGTTTTCGAGTCGTTCATGATAATAAATATGTTCATCGCCTGGTAGTGCGTTAACCTCCAGTGGCCATTAAGCCCATGTAATGATTAGCATTTCAGTGAAGCCTTCTGGGGAGATGCACACATGTACAAAGTAAAGTGAAATGACTCAAGCGATTGATGACAGGTCTTCAACCTTGAGTTGAGAAGGCAGCAACTGCATGATCTGGCACGCTGGGTCGAGGTGACCACCATGTGGTCAATTTGCTCGCACTGGATGACTTAATTGGTGAATCAAATGAAAAGCCCCCACGCCAACGGTATACCATCACCAAAGCAGAGGTCACGATAGGTTATAGTAACACGCTGCAGCCTACATAGGAGCTAACTGCTGTGATCTGGGGAAGATCGAGGACATTCCAATCTGACACGGACCACCCGGCAACACAGACAATCTGTTCTACCATCACCCTACCACGTACCAATGTGCTGACAACACTCCAAGCTACTACGTCCAATCATTTGATATCAACAGCACAAACAAACCTGGGCCTTCCTACAAAAGATTCCTTGATCGTCTGCCCTTTAGTCAATCGACTGTCCAAATTGTACAGTATCAAGTGTTTTACTGTGTGATGGTGACACACGGCCGGGGTCAGACTGCAGTGATCCTCTCCTTTCCACAGCAATGCGCCGCCCTAATCCTTGCCATAATTGCTGCTATACAGAACAATGCACATTGTGTGAACCCTAGGTGCGTACTACGATGCATGAAGAGAAGATTCATTGCATGAACCTAAAGCTCTGACATCAACATACATATTTTTCACCTGACTATGATCACCATTTAATAAGCAATTGACAAAACAGAAGGGGAGGGGGAAGGGGGACGAGACAGGACTGTAGCGAACACGAAATGGTAATCATGGACCAAGTGCATGACCACCAGCACCTGGAAAACAAGAGCTCTGAGGAACATCGAACTTAATTATACCAATACAAACAAGGGCTATATGAAGTTTCCCAAACTAGGCCACTACTAATACACGCACCGATGTGGTTTCAAGATCAACCGGTTTTGAATCTGGCTGTCACTAGATTGCCCACAATCAATGTTTTAAATAGAACTCCAGGACTTCCCCTTTCATGCTTGCTAATCTCACTAGTTACACAATGTGCCATGCATATATGCATATGCAAGCATGCGCATTCATGGATGCAGTGTGTAGAATGCCGTATCTGCCCCTGCCTCATGCATGCATTCAGTTCAATCCCCGTACAGATAGATATCTAAAAGAAGCACGCACCTTGCAGAAATCATAAATTATACAACTCAGGCGCGCGTGAACAAACCTGGCAGGCACTGATCCCCCGCCTTGCGGTTGCCCGGAGAGCGCCCGTCACTCAGCTTGCAGGCAAAGCCGGTGAGGCAGCCCCAGTCCTGCCCCCTGCGGTTGTCGGCGCAAACTGGTGGGGTTGACAGGGTCCAGCACGACCATGGGACAAGGTGAGGCATGACCAACAATAAGTACGCAGACTCAGGCACTGGAATGCATGCATACACAATTAATGAGTTCTCCGGTCAACTTTAAACTTTGAACCAGCATTATGTAGCTTAGTGGGTCCGAGATGCACGCTTCATGATTTACCTAGTTTCATAATGAATGCACACACAGGTGTGGGCTCAAATGATCGAGCCCCTACAGGCGACAGCGCTCCCAAGACAGCCTACACTGCATGCAATTACTATATTAAGCCACGCGTGTTTGGTAAAATGCAGAGTCCAACTCCAGAACTTCTTTGTGAGCATTTATACTCAAATCCCTCAACTTGCAAGGCATGCGGACCAAACCAGATAACTCACGCGCGGCAAATATTCCGGGTCGGCATTGGGCCCGGCCCGCAACCCGTAACAGCACTACCCCATGATTAGAGGTGACACATCTTGTCCATGCTAACAGCAGCCTGCCAGGGATGCAGCCACCATCAGCTGTGACAGTATCAAAGCAACAACCAGCGCAGGCCAGAAATCTGGAAGAATCCGGACAATGGTAGCTCAAGGCTGCTGTGATGTTATCGGCGTTTGTCGAGTCGTTCGATCAGGAGGATGGAAATGAAAGCAGGTGGATATGTGTAGCCTTGTTCGTTGAAATCATCGCTGGCTAACGTTCATCAAGACCTAGACGTATGACCATACATAATTCTGATGGCTCAACTCAATAAGATTGCTAAGTGGCTTTGAACTACAAAACATGTTATTCCGGAGTGCTTAGTTAAGTAAGTTTATTGCCATGCACTCTCTACAATAAACAAAACGTCCGCTGTCATGTAGTGGTTGTTTATAGCATAGTGTGCCTCCCTCAGATGGCATGTAAGTTGAAATAGCTTTTAACTATTACTTTTTGTGCGCCAACTCAAGGTTAACGCACATCCTGCCCAGGATGTGCATGAACCTTGAGTTGGCGCAAAAAAAGTATTAGTTAGCTATTTCAACTATGTACGTAGGTGGCAATAAAGCCACATGCAACCATAGGCAGACATGGACAATTCATTGATCATTCAAAAGGCCAGGTATTCCAAGCAGTACAGCAGGCCACCTGGCGGGTTCAAGCCAACAGAATGGTATCCCACTAGCTCCCACATGCATAATGAACGCCCACAACATACCCGGCAGCTGGCATACTGGGTTCTAGCTACCATATTATATAAACTTTACATAGAAAAATACTAGCAAGTCACGTACGAATGCCCACCATGCAGCACCAACGGCCCACATCACCCGGCCCCTACCTGCATACTTGTCCACGCCCCCGTTCGAGTTGCTAATCGTGTAGTTGAGCCCGCGCCCGTCGATGATGATGTTCAGGCCCGGCCCACCCACGAACCGCGTACTGCCATCCACGCCAATCATGATGTCATCGTCCTCTCCACCGTTAAGGAGGTCACTCACTCCGCCCACCAGGACGTCGCTGCCCGTATCGCCATACAATTTGTCGTAGTCCACATCATCCTCCCCGTGGAGGTAGTCGTCCCCCCTCGCGCCAGATACGGTGTCGTTGCCCGCACCACCCCACAGCGTGTCAGACCCGCTCCCACCCTGCAAACGGTCAGTGCCTTCGCCACCTAACATGGTCAAGCTGCCACTCCCGATGTTAGTGAGATTGTCATCACCGTTGTCGCCCGATATGACAATGTTGTTACGACCAAAGGACCAAACTTGCATGTCATCGTTACCGTTGCCGCCCGATACAGCAACATTGGTGATGCTAGAGTAATCGGTATCGATGCCCGTAATTATGTAATCGCTACCATTGCCGCCCGACACAGCAACGTTGCTGACGCTATAGTCATGGGCAGCGATGTTCGTTCTTATGTTGTCGTTACCGTCGTCGCCCGATACGCCAGCAGAGCTGACGCCATAATAGTGAGTGTCGATGTCCGTTCTTATGTCATCATCACCGTCGCCGCCCGATATGCCAGCAGAGCTGACGCCAGAATAGGGAGTGTCGATGTCCGTTCTTATGTCATCATCACCGTTGCCGCCCGATACGGCCATGACGTTGGCCCCATAGTAGGTGTAGGTGTGGGTTGTTATCGTGTCGTTACCGTTGCCGCCCGATACGGCAACGACGCTGGTGCCAGATGCGGCGTAGGTGTTCGTTGTTATGTCATCGTTACCGTCGTCGCCCGTTACGCCAACGCTGCTGAAGCCAGACGAGAGGCCAATGTCTGTGTCCACGTGATCGGCACCGTCGCCGCCCACTACTACAACGGTGCTGAAGCCGCCATCAGAAGTGTGAACAACCGTGTGCACGTCATCGTTACCATCGCTGCCCGATACGAAAACGTTGCTGGAGGCATAAGGCGCAACCGTGCCGATGTGCGTGTACACGTCATCATCGCCGCCGCCGCCCGATACGCCCATGATGGTGTCCCCATAGTAGGCGTAGGTGTTGGTTGTTATCGTGTCGTTACCGTTGCCGCCCGATACGCTAACGGCGTTGACGCCACCAAATGCGGCGGCGGTGCGCGTGTCCACGTCATCATTCCCATCGCCGCCCGATACGTCAACGAAGCTGGCGCCGTCATACCAAGTGTCGATGAACGTGTACACGTCATCGCTACCATTGCCGCCCGACACAGCAACGTTGCTGACGCTATAGTCATGGGCAGCGATGTTCGTTCTTATGTTGTCGTTACCGTCGTCGCCCGATACGCCAGCAGAGCTGACGCCATAATAGTGAGTGTCGATGTCCGTTCTTATGTCATCATCACCGTCGCCGCCCGATATGCCAGCAGAGCTGACGCCAGAATAGGGAGTGTCGATGTCCGTTCTTATGTCATCATCACCGTTGCCGCCCGATACGGCCATGACGTTGGCCCCATAGTAGGTGTAGGTGTGGGTTGTTATCGTGTCGTTACCGTTGCCGCCCGATACGGCAACGACGCTGGTGCCAGATGCGGCGTAGGTGTTCGTTGTTATGTCATCGTTACCGTCGTCGCCCGTTACGCCAACGCTGCTGAAGCCAGACGAGAGGCCAATGTCTGTGTCCACGTGATCGGCACCGTCGCCGCCCACTACTACAACGGTGCTGAAGCCGCCATCAGAAGTGTGAACAACCGTGTGCACGTCATCGTTACCATCGCTGCCCGATACGAAAACGTTGCTGGAGGCATAAGGCGCAACCGTGCCGATGTGCGTGTACACGTCATCATCGCCGCCGCCGCCCGATACGCCCATGATGGTGTCCCCATAGTAGGCGTAGGTGTTGGTTGTTATCGTGTCGTTACCGTTGCCGCCCGATACGCTAACGGCGTTGACGCCACCAAATGCGGCGGCGGTGCGCGTGTCCACGTCATCATTCCCATCGCCGCCCGATACGTCAACGAAGCTGGCGCCGTCATACCAAGTGTCGATGAACGTGTACACGTCATCGGTACCGTTGCCGCCCGATACGGCAACGTAGCTGGCGCTGCCATCCCAAGTGGCAATGTCCGTGTGCACGACATCATTACCATCGCCGCCCGATACGTTAACGTTGCTGATGCCAAAACCGTAAGTCTCGATGTCCGTGTGCACGTCATCATCACCGTCGCCGCCCGATGCGTCAGCGTTGTTGACCCCATCATAGACGGTGACGTCCATTTCTATTTTGTCGTTACCGTCTCCGCCCGATACGTCACCGTTGGTTTCGGAATAAAAGGCATAGAGGCCCGCTGTTACGTCATCGTTACCGTTGCCGCCTGATACAGCAACATGGGCGCCGGCAACCTGGGCAATGATGGTGTCATTGCCATCGCCACCCGCTACCGTGACGTTATGGCCGTACAGATTGACCACCATGATATCGTCACCAGCGCCGCCCTGCAGCTCAACTTGATCGTAAATAAACCCTTGTAAGCCCAGGAAGTCATCACCAGCGCCACCAGTCATAGTGACACCATCAACACGATACACATATGCGCCCACTGTGTCATCGCCCTCGCCACCGTCGAGATGGACCCTGGTCCCGGGATCCTCGATATCATCCACATGAATGGTATCATTCCCCGCGCCTCCCGAGACGTGCAAGTCTTTGCTCTCAGCATCAATCACCAACACGTAATCGTCACCATCGCCGCCTGAGACCGACAACGCATTCAAGCCGACGGTGTGGAATATCGCGATCTCGTCGTGCCCTGAGCCGCCGGACGCCGTAACGTTGTCAGCAACCAACTCATAGGTACCAAGGTAATCATTGCCATTGTCGCCCAACAGTGTCACGTTGGCCCCATCACCAAACGACCTGTACACGAAATCGTCCCCGTCCCCTCCGGAAACCACCGCGTTGGCACCATCGCCGTACTGCCCGAGATCGTCATCGCCCCCAAGACCGTATATGTATACATTATCCGAACCCGGAGGTGCTACGATAAACTCGCCTTCATCCGTGCCTGCACCGCATGGGGAAGCATACACGTGGCATGCACTGGTGACAATATTAGTAGTAGTAACATCATCATGGGGAAGCATAAACGTGGCATGCACTGGTGACTATATTAGTAGTAGTAACATCATCATGGGGAAGCATACGCGTGGCATGCACTGGTGACTATATTAGTAGTAGTAACATCATCATGGGGCACCATACATGCATGGCATGCACTGGTGACTATATTAGTAGTAGTAACATCATCATGGGGAAGCATACGCGTGGCATGCACTGGTGACTATATTAGTAGTAGTAATATCATCATGGGGAAGGATACGCGTGGCATGCACTGGTGACTATAATAGTAGTAGTAACATCATCATGGGGAAGCATACACGTGGCATGCACTGGTGACAATATTATTAGTAGTAACATCATCATGGGGCAACATCCCGATGTTGCTAACACGCCATGCTAGTACATGCTCAAATGCGCGAAAGATTATTACAACAAAAAAGATTTTCAAAAGACTGCCAGGACGGGAGACAAGGGTGACGGGCACACGAGCCCAGGTGGTTTGAAAGAGGTAAAAGCCGCGGCAGCATTGCCCTCCACTTAGTAGTAAGTAAGTACTAGTTAGTAGGAGATATATGTTCACATTATGCACTGACACTAATCTTTCAATTCATTCCTGTTAAAAGCGATCGCAGCTGCTACTAGCACAAAGTTAGAAAAACCATACATAAGAGTCTATGACAACAAGGTCCACTAACAACGCATGATGAGCTTGCTTGAGGGATGGCGGGGGGTATTACTACGGTGTGTAGGGTTGATCGGCGATGGTTAATTGTGCGCTCGCACAGTGGCCACTGGCCAGGCCTAATGATCTGTATTCGGGAGAGTCGCCGTACTAAAAGACTGTCCTACATTCATTACCTACGTGACCCAGCGTCTAGGACGATCATGAAGAATAACATGGATGAGCTAGTGATGCATGACTGCGCCGACCGTGCGTTGCTTATGTACTGCCAGGGTTGAATTAAGGTCGATGCAACCGTTATTCAGGTGGCTGTTTGAAGCAGGGGCGAGCAGTGGACTAATAGAGTCCCTTAGAATGAATTAAGCAACACAGCTTAGGCCATCATCGCGCTTTCTTATCTGTGGGCACTGGTAGCTGTGCTGTACTGCTACTAGTGCGGGGTAGATATTATTATTAGTCATGAATTACAGCATCAATCTCGCTGGATTCATCACGTAGCTATCAACGTACCTGTATAGACCACGTTGTAAGCCATCCCAGGCTGCTGCAGTGGGAACGAGCAAAAACAAGAAGATACCAACTAAGGTCAGGGCGGCAACCGTGCTGCCAGCGAGGATGACATTGTCCATTTGCAGGGGAGTAAAACGCTGGACGGTTAGCAGACTGAGATATTGTTATAGTTAAGAAACAATACTGCACGCGGATGTTCCCCAAATGAGGTTCCATTTGCTGCAGATACTTCTGCCCGGCATGATCAGCAAGCAGCACGGGCTCTGCTGCAGTCTACAGCTTATTCCTGCAACGTCAATGCATGTTCATCCCAGCTGCTGCACATGCATGGCACTGTATAGCCAGTACATACGGACGCTGATTATAACTAGGTGATGAGCGCACTAGTTGGCCCGCAGTAGATAGCCGTAGTTGGCCACTGAAGAGAAAGCATGCAGGCAGAAATGCTATATACATAGCGATTATATATGCTAACATTACTACTACTAGTTGTTCTATAATACGTACATATGTGGCGTGAAAAAAGATTATTTATTAGCTGATGGTACGCAGGAAATTCACATCAACAGACACCACGTTAGCCATAATGTCCAAGGTATCCCCTTTAATAAATGCTTGCAGGTATTTCTGTAACTTAAGTTATACGATGTCATATCGGCCCCTGAACTGGCCATTGATCGCCTTGAGCTGCCTGTAAGTATCATGGTTATAGTTTATCACATGCCGGATTAAATCTTAGACGTACACATCCTTAGGTGTATTAAAGCGTGTATACGATCGTCTTTGTGGTTGATCAACCAGCAAATCAATGACTACTACTATATGAATAACAGGCGCGCGGATGACTGACAAGAGCTGAAGTTGCCGCAACAAAATGCAAACTGGGGCTGATCATCTACTGACTTGGTGCGCAAGGATAGATGGCAAGTAGTGATGAAGGAGACCACCCCCAAGCCTGTGGGGGCTCCGCGTGTGACCAAGTATGGCATTCATAGCGATTCGGGCCGCGGTGCCCACACCCCTGTAACTAGGACCTAGATAGCTTACTATACCATCCATTCCATCCCATCATTCCCATGTTCCCCTCCCACTGAGGACTTATGCTCACGTGACGCAGTCACGTGTCTATTAATTAATTAATTAATCTACTGACTTATGTAAAGTAGTAGGACTATATAGTGCCTAGCTCTTGCTGCCATGAGCACAGCTGTGAATGGTGATTAATATAGCCCAAAACATATAAGGCCCGCTGCAAGTACTCGGATAATCGATCGATCCGCCAAACGCCTAATGTGAGATAGCTTACCACCAACATGCATTGGAGGGTAGCCAAGAAGGCCAGAACGAAGGCCCATGAACACTGCACCCGGCGGCCGGCCATCCGCCCCGGCATTAATGTGCGCATTAATGTGAAGACAAGCCAGGAAGCGTGGAACTCAGGTCGAAGTTGAGTTGAGATGAGTCGAGTTTTATCACTTTCATGGGAGGCTATTCCCACGCCGTTAGGTCGTGAATTTTTTTATTTTTTTTATTTTTTTTTTCCTTTCAAGTGAGGACTCGCGATCGCTTAAGATCTTCTGTACGATCTTCCTTGCTGCGATGGGGCCAACTTCAGTCCCTGCAGCATAACGCACGCGCGCCGCGTGCTGAACGGCTGTACGTTGTTGTTGTCGTCGTCGTATAATGTCGTTACGTGTTGTTGTTGTTGTTGTTGTTGTTGTTGTTGTTGTTGTTGTTGTTGTTGTGTCCCACGCCGCACATGGGCAGCAGAGAATCGTCGTTACGTGTGTGGCGTACGGGCCACAGGATGCCCGTCGGTCTTTCATATGTTTAGATATGCGCCGCACGTGGACAGCAGAGATTTGGAAACGGCGAATCCTCTGTTGTTGTTGTTGTTGTTGTGTCCCACGCCTGACGCCGCACATAGATTCTGGGAATTTTGTCCCTTTGGCTTGCTTTTGGTGTTAACTTTTAACACCACGAAACCGCCAAATAACACCAAATCAGCATAGATTCTCTCGGGTGTATTGTAATATCGTTGGTTAATACTAGAAATCGCACAGAACAATCTCGTTGCGCCGATTGGTCCATTTTTAACACCAAATCCCTTAAAACACTCCGTCTTAGCCTAGGCTTAGCAGGGATTAAGGCCCAGTCTATACGGATTTTAAGTAAAACCGAACCGGACATTTTTAGCTGAAAATTGGGTCCGGAGGTAAAAATTTCAGTCTATACGAAACTCAACTGTCTGGACCGCAAGTAGAGTGGTTCCCGCCAAGTCGATGACGTGGCGCCAGCTCCGTGCCCGGGCAATCAGGCAATTACAGGCAATTAAACCCAAAACACTGACGGCGGGGAAGGGGAAGATGACCCGCGGTCGCCAGCCATGGCGGACAATGCCGAAGGAGATGGACCATTGCTGCCACCCGAAGCGCGAAATCATTGCGTGCCATGCGGAGTCGCCCATGGGAAAACGCCGAAGTGGACGATGAGAGAAAAAGCGCGTTTCGGGCATGTCGTAATTGACGAAAGCATCCGAGCAGCGTATTCAGTTAAAGGATATATCGGTTTCTTTTTACTTTTTATGATGATTTGTAGTCGTAAACTTGCAAGGGTGGCCAGAGATCGCCGAATCTAGCGACCATGCTGCACAACTTTGGTGTGCCGCAATGCGCCATTATGCGGCCACCGCCTGGGCTAAGGTAATGCCAGCCATGCCAGGTAAAGCTGAGTTATCGTTTCCTTGTCGACGTATGACGTTTAGGTATACGTTCTAGCTTGTGTAGCACATTCTTTTTGCATTATTCATGTTCTTTCTTGACCCTGGCCTGGCCCCTTCCTAAAACACCATTCATAGATGCCTCCCTCAGTCAGTTGACCTGCCATAGTGTGATGGTGATAAGTTTTAGAGGCTGTATGGGCTTGAATACCTCCATATATGTTTGTTATACATTTCCCACACACATATTGCATGAGTGAGAGGCAGTTGGCTGGTTTCTGTGGCATCATCAAGCACGTAACCGGTGAGTAGAAGCTTCCCATTGTCAGTGAGCATGTGCCACCAGGCGTGCTGCAGGCCATCACCTGGCAAGCTATAGCAGCTTAGGCCTAGTTTATCCTTGCTAGGGCAAGCTGAAATAGGCTTAACATCACTAGTTTGTTGGTGGCTGCCTCCTAGAATGCATGCCTTGCGTAGGGTGTCTGTACCACGTTACCTACGTGCATGGACAAGGTGGCAGCTGCACATAGGTGCCATGTAAGGGCAGTGTGATGATGCAGTTATGTTTCCCCATCATTGTGGAAGGGAAATGTATTGTATGGCATGGTTGGTGGCCATATTAGTAGGTATAAGTAGGTAGTATGCCAAGCCCTACCCCCTTGGTTGCTTTTTAC
This sequence comes from Mesostigma viride, assembly GCA_009746045.1. Lineage (NCBI taxonomy): Eukaryota > Viridiplantae > Streptophyta > Mesostigmatophyceae > Mesostigmatales > Mesostigmataceae > Mesostigma > Mesostigma viride. The sequence continues at coordinate 5,928,965 of RPFO01000027.1, forward strand.
CAACGGTACCCCTATGGGCTGTACTGGGTGTAGCTGCTGGTATACCCAACCAAGTGATGACCCCAAAGGCTCAAACTGCTCAGCAACTAATTGTTTATCATCCCTGAAGTGGTAGGTGCCTAGCTCTCATAACATGATTCAAAATGCACATTCTACCAAAACTGAAAACGCGCGTCTTGACCGCCCTGACTTTGACGGTAGTTATACATGGCCTACCCTGCATATATGTAAGGTTGTGATGTATCAACCCGAAGAGCAACTCATGGACATGCTTGGCCCCCAAGGACAGCCATTGGATATGGGTAGGTTGGATGGCATCTGGTTTGCAAAGTTGTGAAGTTACAGCCGATGCATCGGCAGTATTTCTGCCCATTTAGGGGTTAAGTTTGACAACTGTGATGGTCATCAACTACCATTGCACATGCATCCTTTTTGACGTTACAATAGCGGGATTAGGCAACATTCTCATCCTCACCGCTTGTGGGTAAAAAAAAAATGGCAACCAAACACCATGCCACACGTGGCACACTCAAGCATACACCAAGGTGGGTAAAAAAAACTGGCAACCAAACACCATGCCACACGTGGCACACTCAAGCATACACCAAGGTAGGTAAAAAAAACTGGCAACCAAACACCATGCCACACGTGGCACAGTCAAGCATTATACACCAAGGTGGGTAAAAAAAATTGGCAACCAAACACCATGCCACACGTGGCACACTCAAGCATTATACACCAAGGTGGGTTAAAAAAAACTGGCAACCAAACACCATGCCACACGTGGCACACTCAAGCATACACCAAGGTGGGTAAAAGAAACTGGCAACCAAACACCATGCCACACGTGGCACACTCAAGCATTATTATACACCAAGGTGGGTAAAAAAAACTGGCAACCAAACACCATGCCACACGTGGCACACTCAAGCATTATACACCAAGGTGGGTAAAAAAAACTGGCTAGCATGTTGCATGTCGTAGGTCACATGTCAATGCACGGTGAAGGATGCCAAAGCGGTGAATAAGAATCCCAAATGCACGCTCTATGACCTGCCTGTACAAAGAGATGTAATAGTTACATGCGTCCTCTTGGACGTTGAGACCCCTTCCTGGGTAGGGAGTCACAAGCCAAGGCTTGATGGTGTATGCCTCATCTGCCACTATGTAGAATCCTTCTGGCAGGCCAACACGTGCCAATTCCGTGTGCAAAGAGCTGACACGAAATGCGACACTGTCATGGGTACTGCCGCAACATTTGTTGGAGCCATACAGAAAACGACATTCCGAATCGCACACAGCTTGCATGACAAGCGCATAAAACCCCTTACGATTGTAGTACTGCCTGGGGTTCGCTACCTCCGACTTGAAGGTTTTTTTTATCTTGATTGCGATACCATCGAGCGCACCAACACGACCATCAACAACTCCCCTGGTCGTCTGGTTGAAACCATCGGCCAAACGCGACAGTTCGCCCGAATCATCCGTGGTTGCGAGTGCGCTTCTCATTAGCAGCTCGCGGCAAGCCAAACCGACTTACGAAGGGCTTGGAAACGTGCACCACGCCTTGAGAGACGTCTTTATCCTGTACGCCTTCGCATCATCTTCAAATCCTGCAAATCATTCCAGTCCTCCCTGTCAATCCTGTCCTCGTCGGGCTTGCGCATAAGGTGGTATGACTGGCGAGACATTATGGCCGAGTGTTTTCGTGCTTTAAATACGCAACTGAAATGGTCGGAATTACCAACTGCAATGGCACACACAGCTATGGCAACCAGCCTTCACGTCGGTAGTAGCAGCCCGACCACCAGGGTTTTCCCGCCAATTATTCCTTTTTAACTTTTAACTCCGAAAAAAAAATAACAGGGGTCCGTGGCCAAGCCCGTCTGGAGTTATTTTTTATCTCCGGTGAGTTAAAACCGCAAGTTATTTTTCACCGTTGGATGAAAACCGGCCCTCAATCTCACCGTCCATTGTTTCCCGCCACTTTTAACTCCGCGAAGTTAAATCCCGTATAGACCGGGCCTAACTACTGGCTATATTTGGAATAAACGTACACCTATTTACCTGGAAAAACACTCCGTCTTAGCAGGGATTAACTACTGGCTATATTTGGAATAAACGTACACCTATTTACCTGGAAAACACTCCGTCTGAACAAAACAAAATCTGGGACCCTGGCGCGGACCAGGATAAGCCCAGCCCACACTACAGTACTGTACAGGTAGGAACTCAGGGGTTGTGTTACGTCCCTGCCCAGACACTCCTAGCCTGAGCTACGTAGCGAAAGACCCTCCTTGCCGGAATTAGGAATAATTCAAGATAGCCTAAAGTAGGTTGCGCTTCACGACGTGAGTCGTGAGATATCTGGCATCACGACTTAATGCCAAGCTAATTATTACACACTTATATTGGCTAGCAATACCAATTACAAATGGATAGTGCCCCGGGCTCAATGTGTAGGCGTATTCGCACTTATCATTCATTAAACCAAGAGGACGAGACCCTCGTCCTCGGACCATGCAATTTAACCTAGGTTGGTTGCGGCGCAGATACACGCCAATTTCCCTAGAACAATCCGAGTCACTCATTCCACGTAGGATCCGGGCCGACATCGACCCTCAACTATAGGATCCACGCCTAGAACTACTGACAGACTCAGAACTGGCGCGGCGCCACAGCGCCGGCCCCTAAAAGGACAACCTAGGACCAAAATAACTAGTCCAATTCACACAATAGCCAAGGTCCATAAAACCCAAGTCCAATAGACCCAACAGCCTTAGTAATTTATTCCATTGTTACGTCCGACCAAAAGGGCAGGGACGTAACACTCCTCCCCCCCCATGGGGGTCGGTAGTCCCTACCGAACAAGTGAGATTGGAAAACAACACTACTATAAGAGTACTATGTCCCAACCTCGGTTCACCCGCAGGTTAGTAATGCCAGTTCCTCTAGAAGTTGATACACAGGACCAACTCTGACGTAGTAGGAAGACTCTGATGGTGACTGGATCAATCCGCTATCCGTCACGAAAACTATTCTAACCACTCTAGCGTCCGCCGCTAGTGGCACGTCGCTGCGACAGGATTTCAGTGAAGGCCCTACGCCCCGCGTGGGTCATCTGTGAAGTCATCACCCCAGGGTGCGAACACAGGTCAACCTCAAAAGCCACTTGGTAGGGGGACACCTTCTGCCGGCCCAGCCGGGACAGCTCCACCCACGACCCTCTGGGCCACAGAGACAGGAACCCAGCGAAGTACTGGGGATGGGTGAATAGGAGTGTCAGCGCCGACCGATCCACCACCCCACAACGGTGCTCTCGAACAAAGTGCACCCCCATCATGAAAACCTCCATACGCACGTGATCATCGTTGATCGACACCGTCCGGGCCCCTACAATATCGGGCGCCACCAGATTAAGAAAGACACTCCCCTCCGCTGGAGCCACCTTGGGAGGCGTCACCACGTGCCCCACCCCGTCGACCTGATATCGCCAATCCCACCAGTCTTCGGACCCGAACCGCACAGTATGAGTTAACGTAAAGGATTTACGTTAGATGGATAGAGATTGTTACGCTCTTTCCAACGGCACCTTGAACGCCTCATTTGGTTATGGGACGTAAAAGTTAGGACGTTTCCTAGGCTGTGCCGACAGTTCCCGGCGCGCCACTGTGGGCGCGTACGGACACAGGATGTACAAGTGTCACTTTGATAGTCCGCAGGACGTTGACAGGACTTGTACAGGACTTGATGGTCAATTGATAGGTAGGCGTGCTGTAGCGCGCCAGGACCTATGAGACAATTGATGCTGAGTAGTGTACGGATAGGTCCACAGGACTAGCCGTATGAACAATTGATAGATCTGCGCGCCAAAGGCGTGCCAGAGTCTGTGTAATCAATTGATTGACAGTTCAGCTGTGACAGTGCAGCTGAATACTTGGACGCGTCCCTAGCAAGCTATATGTGTGACTTGGTCGCACCGGGACGCTAGCTCTTGCGTGCACGCTCTCTTGGCACAGCGACCCTGTCGCCTGTGCTACGTGCAGTCTTGGACGAGACGTGACTTACGTCTGTGTTTGCTCATTATAATAAAGGCAACTTTCCTGCAAGAGCCATGGATTCCCTCGGGAGTAAACTCTCATTCAACTCGTATTACAATCTTCGTAACAACAAAAAATGCCGGACTCGATGGAGTTCCGCATACCGAGGGATTCTGAAATTTTGGGCAGTCCAGCGGACATCGCCGAATCTCCGGCTGGTCCTTTGACGACTCCTGTTCGTGAAGATCGTCCGGTTCTTAATCCGGCGTGGCAGCGTGTTGTTGACCAGGCGGTAGCGTCCAGCTCGGAGCTACGCGCTCAGCAGCAGGCACTGCTGCAAGGCTTACGACTGCCACCCCCGCCTCTGCAACCTTCGATTGTTTCGGGGTTTCGCGATTATCTCGATTCCATTCGAGCTTTGCTTGCGGACTTCGAAGTCCATACCCGGGCGGGGTTGCAAGCGCCCAACGCGGTTGCCGAGGTCTCTGAGGAGATCGACAACGCGGTTTCATCGCTTACAGGTTATCAGCGCAATCTCGCTAACTGGCTGTCGGTTCGTTCGGGCGTCATTCCGACGATCACAACCAACCTGTTTCAAGACCTTGCGATTCTGCAGTTGCTGTCGCGAGGCTTCCGGACGCGAGAGCGGCAATTGCTGCTCAACCTTGTCGCGTTCTTGTCTGCATTGCGAGAGTGGGCGCCGGACGGGTGGGATTTTCTAACGATTCTTACCAACCCGCTCCGCATCGTCACCCGCCGCCGTCGTCGCCGCATTGATCCGGTGACGGGCCGTCGGTTCATGGACCCCATCGTCATTGAAACTCCGGTGACGATTGAGGTTGGGCAAGGCCAGGAGGGGCCTGCGCCTGTCGTCAACGATCCAATTTACGACTACGACTACTGCGATTTTCGTGGTCTCGACTGAATTCGGCATGGTGGCGCGGTCGGCACCGGGGCAGGCGGCTTTTTGACAGATTGTACATATATACCTGTCTTTTGTTTTACAGCTGCTTAGCTCAGGGCCATACACACAGCGAGTGTAGTTTACCATGGCTGAGGGACGCCGTAGCAAGGGCCTAGCCAGTGGGAATAATAATGGAGGTGCAGGTAGTGGAACCGCTCACGTAGATGACGTGGGGGTTACCGGTGAGATTACCAATGTACCTGTTAATAATAATGCACAAGCTGTTCATGGTTTTGACCTTACCACTCAGGGCTTATTAATTGTTAATCAGCTGCAACCTGTAACATCAGACTCCAAGCCTAAGCAGGCTGAAGAGTTTGTAGAAGGGCTGGAAGGGTTTCCTAGTTTGTACGGGGGTACCAACTACTATCAGATCTGGATAGGCAGCAGCACGTTTGGCAAGTGCACTGATCAGATCAAGGACCTAACCAGGGAATGCAAGAAGGCCAACAAGGCCTGGGCAGTATATGTAGCTGAGCTGAAGGAGCTGCTTGAAGACCAGCGCAAGAAGGTCGGCATCCATTGGCAAGACAAGTATCAAGGGTGGGAGGTCAAGGGGGATCTCATCCAGAATTTCCTTAGCTATTGCAAAATGGTTGAGGAAGGCAGGGCCCACGGTTTCAACGTGGCAGACAACATAGCCCTGACCAACTGGTTGAAGGTCTCTGGGCTGGATAAGGCCACACGTGGATCTTTAAAGGTCATGTGTGCCCCACACTCAACCCTCAAGGCCTACAAGGTCATAATCAAACAAGCACTCGAGGCAGAGGAGCTGTTTGAGGGTGGAGTGCCAGCAGTGAAGGCAACCCAGGCAGGTGGGCGTACCCAGCAGGGGGGCTCCAAATCGTCTGAGGCTGACAGAAGCCAAGGAGGGCGTAGGGGCAACCACAACAAGCGGAAGGCCAATCATTCACCCGACCCTGACGGGAGGTCACACTCCAAGTCGGTGTTCAGGCGGGTGGGTGGTCAGCCCAAGCAGGGCAACGCATCTGACAACGGGGGCGGTGGCCAGGGCAAGTCAAAGATCCAATGCTACCTGTGCAAGGGGTGGGGGCACATCAAGAAGGAGTGTCCCAGCTTCAAGAAGACCCAGGGCCAGGGCAGCAACAAGAATAACAACAACAAAAACAACAAGAACAAGTCCCAGGCAGGCCAGCCTTCAAAGGGCAGTCAACAAGAAGACAGCAAGGAGCAGTGACTGTCTGAGGCAACCCCTTCACACCTTAATTCACCCAAAGGGGAGGCCAGGTGCTCCAATGCAGATTTTATATCTGGGCAACAAGCGGGTGATCTCCAGGTTCAGGATGGCCCCAGGTCACCTGGAGAGGTACAGGCTCCTATGAAGACGTCCTTGACAGCTGGTGCAGCTGTAAGAATGTCTGACCCCATGCATCCTCGTGCCGGGGCACGAGGGTGGACCTCTCATTTTGAGAGAAACCAATGTACAACCACAGAGGGGTGTGAAGGCCTCTGGTGGTATGCATGTGGTCCCTGCTGGCGGTCCAGGTGTTGGGCATGAGCAGGGTGACTCAGGCTCTGAGTCAGAACAGGATGGAAGTCAGCATGGTGATGCTGGACAACCTGACAGCACAGTCCTGACTGTGCCAGGGACTGCTTCCTCCGTGTACCAGGAGTTAAACGTTCTTATCACGCGCAATGTGAAGGATATGGTTGCAATGCAGCAATGTGTGATATGGTTGGAAACGGAGCTTTGTTAAAATCGGATAATGTTACAGCGCTCACACACTTGAGGCTTGTACACGCGCTTGCCAAGTCAATGCACAACACGTGAGGCGGGCTCGCAAGAGATGCCCATTTGGCACTGGCCTATTGTTTATATACTTGTGCACTGTGCTTGCTAGTCCTGAGCAGCCTAGGAGGCCTGCTCAGTAATAACACCCCCGGTACAGTATTCACTACCTGTACAGCGCCCAACTCCTATACAGTAGGTCTGCCATACAGGCACAGTGACCACAGAGCACAGTCCACAGTGACTATTGCATCTGCACCTAGAAGTCCAGGACTAAGCCTGCGGTACCAACAGACCACAGGTTAAGGTTCCTATTTCCTGCGTACGACGTATTAATCCAATACCGTCGTAGGTACAGCACCTAATTCCTGTCAGCCCAGGAATTACTGTCGACCCCATATGTCGTCGGCAAATATTCACGTCCGACTTAGAAGAACAGCCGGCTCGCGCTCGCGCGCGACCGGGAAGTCGGAACGCCATAACTTTCTTGATACTTGTCGGAATGAACTCGTTCCGGTGCCGCTGGAATCGCAGAGATATGCCGAATCAGGATCACGCCAATGCGCTTGGCGTTAACTCCAATCCTTTCTTTTCTTGAGCTGTAGCAGCTCACACAAGTCTACATACAAACACACACAATGGGTACTGGATATCCTCCCCAGACTACAAGTCACAACCCGCTGGGCATGACAGTCAGCTTGGATTCCTTATTATATGTACATAGCACCCATACTGGCTCAGGAGCACAAACAAATTACAATGAGTCCCTATCCCTTCACGGGAGGCTCGTTGTGTTACCCATGTACAAGAGGTTGGCCAACTGTGGCAGCCCATAGGTGTTCAGTTAAGAACTTGAGAAGTATGTACAACCTTCAGGACCTTAGGCGAAACCCCACAGATCACCCACAACAGCTCATCAGAAAACATTGCTGACCCCCAGACGGGAGTCGGCGCCGGTCTGCTGCCCCTTATCGAACCAGACACAACATCTACGCGAAGCACATGCAAAACACAAGCTCCTATACTCGTTCCAACCGTGGAAAATCAGGGGACCTGTCGCCACCTCACCAGCATGGTGGATGGGTCAGCCAGTCCGTGAAACTCCGCCTTAAGACGGCACCAGGGAATCGAACCCCGCCCACAAACCACAGATCTGGGGAAACCTCAGACTGAGATGAAAACCCCAGATAGACATCTCTCCATCAGAGACAATGTCAGACATTCCCACACCAGAGACATGTCTCACCCCTCAAGGTGTGCTCAGGATTATGTACAATCAAGCTCCCAGCCTGATATCCAGAGACTTAAGCACCCAGCTCTCAGCTTTTAGACAGATAGACCGACTTGACAGTCAGCATTCATGAGCTTCCTCAGTACATTGTACTGGGCTGGGGCCTTGTGTGGCAGCTTTGTCAATGCATCAGCAGGGTTCTCCTCGCCAGGGATATGCTTCAAGTCAACCAAACTGGCCAACTCCTTCAGCAACAAATAATCCAGGTCCCGGCTCCTGGCCAGCTGCTTGTGAACAAACTGGACCATACCCATGCTGTCTGTTAGCAACAACGTCTCCATCTGCAAGGTCCAAGGGGTAACTGAAGCCAGCTCCAGCATTAACTCCTTTATGTACAGGCTGGACTGGATCCCCTCGCATATGGCCCTGCATTCTGCCACATCTGAACTGATACAGACCCTCTTCTGCAGTCTGCTGTACCAGCTGAACAAACTTGCCCTGCTCTGATAAAAAGCAAACAGAGCAGCAGATCTCCCCCTGACCTTGGTAACCTGGCGAGCATCCATGGAACTGTCAACAAAGATCTCCAAGGTGATAGGCTGGGTAAAGTCAATCCCAGACAAAATCAGATCAGGGGTACTCTCCACCAACCGGGCTATGACTCGAGGCTTCTCATCCTCAAGCACCTCATCAGGCATTCTGCTATGGACCATCAAAGACGGACCACAGATGCTGGCAAACCAGGCCCACATGCCTCTCAACTCAGGTCCTGCAGCCTGGGTGATCTTCTCTGGCAAGGCCTTCACAATGGTCTGTTTATAATCTCCTCCAGCCTGAAGCCTGATACTCCACTCCCCGTCCCTCCTGAACAGGGTAGCCTGCATTCCACAGAACACTACAGGCTTGTTGGGCTCCTGCCACAGCTCCTTGCCCAGTGAAAACTTGCCACTGATGACAGGAATAAACTTCTTCAGCCAGGTCGTGGGGGCTAGCAAATGCAGATCATCTCCATGCAAACTAGCATACACTGGCAGACCCTCCCATTGGGCCAGCAGCAAACAGGGATCAACTGAAGACACTCTCAAGCCACACTCACTGATCAGAGCTTCCTGCAGCGTGAGTCTCCAGATGATTGGGCTCGACCTGAGTCCTTCCAGGCCCTTCAGAATAACCAGGAATTGTTGATGCAGCTCCAGCTTCCAGATGGCAGGCACCTCAACACAGTAAGGCTCATCCTGCTTCCACACCCTCCTGGCCACTTCTGGATCAGATTTTAAAAATGCCCTCTTGAAGTCCAGCAGCACTGATGACATAGCTGCTCCCCTGTTCAGCAACCCCACGTAGAGACATAGCAAAATTCTCCATGTGTCGTGTAGCATCCCTGGCGTGTATAGCTCCTCTCCTGGCAGACTCCCCGTGCCGTGATACTCATTCAGGACAGGCCTGACATGGGGCACTGATACCTCATCCACAACCTTCCTCTTCAGCACAAATCTCAAAGCAAGCTTCCTTGATGCTGGGGGACGTCTGTCTGTTGGTGCAGCACACTCAAACTGCAACCACTCCTCCAATGCCTTGGAGAAGGCGAGCTTCCAAGCCTCAAACAAAGTAGGCGAGCTCATCTCTTGGACCAGCTGGTCATATGTCAAAGGAGAGTGTGCAGCAAGGCTCCTGTGAGTTATGCCAATACTGCTGGGGTGCAACACAGCTGGAATACCAAACTGGCCGCTGGGGGCACCTCCCCTTCATCCCATTTTACACCCTTGACCGGCTTGGCCCTGCACCTGACTGGAAATGTTGTCCTGAAATTTTCTAGGGGAATCATCCCCCAGCCATCTCTTCTCAGAGCTGTAGCTCTGATAGAAATCCCAGGATTGCCCAGAAAATTCTGACCCAAAATCACAGGGCCATCATAGTCCTCTAGGACAAGGAAGGTCACATCCACACCCATGACAGGGGCAGTAACCTCTCCCAACACCCTTAGATGCGTCCTACCACTGAAATCAGACACCCAGGGGCAACTTGGTTCTCCGACCAGCAGTTCTCCTGTATGCTGAGGTCCCATGACAGAAACCTGTGCATTGGTATCTATCTCCATGGCAGCTACCTCAGGTTCATCCAACTGGACAAGCTTGGACACCTTAGGCTCCTTCTTGGCTCTTTGCAAAGCCTGTACAATATCTGATAGACGCACACCCCTAGGCCTGGTGTCGGGCCGTTCCGGAGGTGCAGCCTGTCCGCCTGCTTGCCCAACCACCGTATGTGAAGGTACCCCAGGGGCCGGGCCAGGGTCACCCTGAGGGCTCGATACAGCTGTAGCACCCTGATCAGGAAGCTCCACGTCACCCCCGCCTTGTACACCAGCGGGCACCTGGAAGAGGTCTCCTTGATTACCTCCCCGGGGACGGATCTTTGACCAGGACAGACGGTGCACTGCTTGGGAGCCATCAATGGCCACCCAGCACTTATGGCCAGCGGCTTCTACTCGGGTCACCACCCCATCATGCCAGCTGCCACGTTTCCCTGGAAAGCTTGGTTCCTTCCACACAACAACCTGTTGTCCAACGTTAGGTTCTAGGACACTCCAGCCCTTGTCTTTCTGCCTCAGCTTGAGGAACTTGGCCTCTAGCTTCTCCTTCCATGCCTGCTCAGCATCAGCTGGCAGCATCCTGGTATGCAGCATAAGAGGATTGATGGCAATGTCACCAAAGAACATGGGAGTCCTCAGGTTCAGCCTGTCCTCCACAGAACGTAGCCATGCAGATGTCACAATGGCAGATGACGTCCTTGGAATCCTCTCCACCAGCAGCACAGTCTTGATCTCTTGGATGGCTCTCTCCACCACCCCTTGCTGGCCGTGGCTCTCCCTGGGTGTAATCAGCAACTCTGGAAACTCTGGCAGGTTCTCACAGCACTCAAACTGAATGTCACACTGCAACAACTCCAACCCAGGGTACCTGCTCCTTGTCAACTTCAGAGCAGCAATCAATGTAGGCTTCTCCATGTCAGGCAGGATCTCTAGGGTCTTGTACTTGGTATATCTGTCCACTGCCACCAGCAGCTTCAAACCCCTGATTCTCTGAATATCTACCTGCACATGGCCTGGCTGCAAAATAGGAGTCCTGGCATGAGACTGCTTGGGCTTTCTAGCAACTAGCCTGCACTTGCAAGCTTGAGCAACCTGTTGGCAGATGGAGTACAACTCACTTCCTCCCAGCCGTCTAGCAACTTGCAAAGACTGAGCTGCATGGCCAAACATGGTATGCAACCTTGAGGCAATGTCATACAAGAGAGAAAACCTTTTATTGTCATTATTAGCACTCAAGGTATGTACAGATCCCTTATGTACAGGAGGCACCAGGGTCGTGCCTGTCAGACTGTCTCCAGCCCTATCCTCATCCTGACCATCCTGTGCCAGTCCTGCACGGTCAGAATGCTTCTGAGATCCACCTGGGTCCACATCACCAGGTCCTACCTCAGGCTCAGCACCGCCATGGCGGGCACGTTGGCGAGTAACCACTGCAGCTACAGCTGGCATACTCTCTGTGGTAACCAAGCTTGCCCCATCGTGTCCAATAGGCTCTTTCACTAGAGCATGGGGCTGCCCCTCACTGCTGTCACTAGCAGCTTCATTACACACCCCTGGGGGCACCCTCCAGGGTTCAGGGATGTGTGCAGGCTCAATCAATGATCAGCAGCCTTGCCCTTGCCCTTGTCCTGGGATGGACCAGCCTTGTCCTTGCTGCCACCCTGAGCTGGCTTGCTCTGACCTTCCTGCCTCAGGTACGAGGGACACTCATTCCTGAAGTGACCCTTCCCCTGGCAGAAATAACATTCCACCTGACTGATGTCCCGTGAGGTCCCACTGCTGGGCCCAGCCTTGGGAGGACCACCCACCCTCTTGAAGTCAAACTGGGACTGTGGATGTCCCGACTTCGGCGGGGTCCCCCGTCCAGCCCTTCTGTCACGCCCCCTCCTGGACCTTCCTCGACCCCTTGAAGAGGTCTCAGGCCCTCTCGAGGACGCTGGGCCCCCGTGGCCCGATCCCCTCATGGACTTAACCGTGGGTTCAGTGGCCTCCTCATCATTCTGACGAGGGCGCTTACCCCCACGTACTTGCCGCTGAAACACTCATACAACTGATCCGTCATGGCTGCCCAGCCATGGACCTGTCGCATGTGGATGGTCACATTATCCATGGTGACCGGATCCAGTTGCAGCGACTTGAGAAAGTCGCCCATGGCCATCCGATCTGCGACGAAGAAGCCCTTGGCCATGGCGTCCTCCCTCAGCTTGACGAAGTCTTCAAAGGCGTGGACCACTAGTTGCCCCTTGATGGGCTTGTAGTCCAGGTATTCTTGCTTCAGGTGGGACCCATCTATGGTCCTCTTGTCACTCAGGAACGACCTGAGTCGCGTCATAAACGCCGCCAGGTGTCCCCCGCCGCGTGTCGCTCCCGAACAAACTTGAACAGCCGCCTCGCCGACTGCCGTATGTAGGCACTAGACGCCAGGATGCGAAGCTTGTCACCGTTGTATATCTCCGTGTACAAGTTCATGTCCTCTAACATCCTCTCAGCATCCCGGGGCTGCCAATTGTCCTTGATGGACTGAAACTGGCCTAGCACCGCGTACCCCTCAGCAACGGTTGGTCGCTTAGGCGCCGCTTGATCTGCGGCTGGCGCGTGCTGCCCGCCCTGCGATCCTTGGCTCTGATTATCTGGCACCTCAGCCTGGTCTCCCAGCGCCTGGCCGTCCCCGCGTCCATCGCGTCCACCGCGTCCATCGCGTCCATCTCGTCCATCCAGCCCAGCGCCGCGCCGCCGAAGCCCATAAAGCCCGCTTGTTGGTTGATAGCTCCATCCTCCATGATGGCCTCTGTTCAGATCTGCTACAGCCAGCCAAGTGGCCAAGCAGCAATTAAAGCAATATAAGCTACTGAACAAGAAAGGAAAGTGCCAAGTGTTACCACTCAGGCAAGACCACCACGGCTGGCCCCAGGCGCGTCCTGGTTCTCCTTGTCGCTGTCGTCGTCGCTGTCGCTCACCACAATCAGCTCTGGTACCCTGCTACCTGCTGCGCCGTCGTCGACCCGCTGTCGGCCCGCGATGACTGAATCGTCACCGTTGGTAAAGTAGACAGGTGACAACCCGTCGTTGGCACCTCGCGGATTGTACGTTGGCACCTCGTGGTCGCCAGTGCCTCGTCGCCTAGCCCAGCGACACCCCCTGCTCCTACCTCAAGGTCACTCTCGTACCCAAGAGGTGCAAACTCCTCCCAACGCGTCACACGAACGCGAAGGGGCGGGGGCAGTTCCTGAAAAGGAACTCTTACTCGCTCTGGAAACCTGCCGACTCTTGTCGCGCGCGTCCTCCGGCGATGGCTTCCGCTGTCGCCCCGACCTCTGCAAGCCGCCTGTGATGCTCCGCTCCGCGTCGTTCACGCCTAACTGGCCCGCTGCAACACCCTCGTCGCCGATGCCGCCTGCGAAAGCACGTGGTACTCCCGCGCCCGCTACTGTCGGCACAAACTCGTGTCGCCCTGCGCCAGCTGCCTCCGCAACCTCGCCTCGCCTTGCTGCCAACTCCGTCCGCACTCGCTCTGCTACTGCAGTAATCACCGTCTGGATGCCGACCAACCCGTGAAGCTCCTGCTCAAGGTCGTCGATGCTCCGGTGCTCCGGAATGACGATGGTTTGTACGTGTCGCAGAATTCGCTCCCAATCTTCGACCTGGTCGTCGACGAATTGCACGAAGCTGCGATTTACAGGCGGACGATCTGCAAGCAATAAAGATAGATCCCGAACGACACGGCGTAATTCAGGAGAAATCGAACCCCCAGCAGACTGCCGAAACCGGAAATCCTGCTGCCGTTGTTCCTCCTGCACCATTCACCACCGACGAGCTCCTCTCGTCGTCAACGCTGCACACCGCAACCGGCAACGACCCTCCTGGCCGTTCCGCTGAGACTGGTTGTAATTTGAGTTAACGTTCTTAGCACACGCAATGTGAAGGATATGGTTGCAATGCAGCAATGTGTGAATATGGTTGGAAACGGAGCTTTGTTAAATCGGATAATGTTTACAGCGCTCACACACTTGAGGCTTGTACACGCGCTTGCCAAGTCAAGGCACAACACGTGAGGCGGGCTCGCAAGAGATGCCCATTTGGCACTGGCCTATTGTTTATATACTTGTGCACTGTGCTTGCTAGTCCTGAGCAGCCTAGGAGGCCTGCTCAGTAATAACACCCCGGTACAGTATTCACTACCTGTACAGCGCCCAGCTCCTATACAGTAGGTCTGCCATACAGGCACAGTGACCACAGAGCACAGTCCACAGTGACTATTGCATCTGCACCTAGAAGTCCAGGACTAAGCCTGCGGTACCAACAGACCACAGGTTAAGGTTCCTATTTCCTGCGTACGACGTATTAATCCAATACCGTCGTAGGTACAGCACCTAATTCCTGTCAGCCCAGGAATTACTGTCGACCCCATATGTCGTCGGCAAATATTCACGTCCGACTTAGAAGAACAGCCGGCTCGCGCTCGCGCGCGACCGGGAAGTCGGAACGCCATAACTTTCTTGATACTTGTCGGAATGAACTCGTTCCGGTGCCGCTGGAATCGCAGAGATATGCCGAATCAGGATCACGCCAATGCGCTTGGCGTTAACTCCAGGAGTTGGGTGCCCGAATCCACAACATGTTTGGGCATGCCACTTCTCTGTCAAACAACTTTGCCTTCCGTATGGGCAGGGCACCCCTTCTCAAGGCGTGCCAGCAAGCTGCCTCACGGTGTAAGTGCCAGTTGTCCTCCAACAAGCCCAGGAAATCACATGCCAAAGCTCTACCTCAGAGCATTGGTGATCTGCAGTGTGATATCCAACACATCAGGGGCATGCAACTGTTGGTGTGCGTGGACAGGTACACAAAGTACAAGGTGCTAGAGCATTTACCTTCTATGAAGAACAGGTACTTGCTGGCTGCCCTGCAGAATGTACGAGCCAAGTTTCCTACCACAAGGATCCAGGTGGACATGCAGTTTCAGCATCTCCTAGGGTGATCCCACCCTTCCTGAGTTGCTGGTTACACCTAGGGAGGCTCATGGGCAGCAGGGTGCTATAGAGAGGGCAATCCAGGAGGTCAAGAAATTGATCATCTCTGAAGACTGGGTACCCTTGTCTGCACCTGCACTTGTCAGGAATGCATGGCTGAGGAACGTGGAGCAGCAGCTGAACAGCAGGGTTAATTTCTACTATGATGGAGTTGCTGTCAGCCCAATGGGTCTATATCATGGCCTGTGCCCACCACATGTGCTGGAGGGCTGGAAACATGCTGCACATGTCACCTTTGCCAAGCTGAGGGAGAAGGACCGGGGTTGGAAGATGCTGGAGCCACAAGTGGGTCAGAAGGTCCTAGCTTGGAAGGAACCTAGCCTTTATGGCAAACGTGGTAGCTGGAGTCCTGGGGTGGTTACCCAGGTTGATGAAGCTAGCCACGCATGCTTGGTCAGCATGGAGGACGAACCAAAGCATGTGCACCGGCTGAGTTGGTCATATGTCAAGCCTAACCTGATGAATGAGGGCAGTCAGGCACAAGGCTCACAGGACCTGCAGGATTTTCAGGTCCCAGGTGACATCACTGACGCAACGACCACATCTGTTGCAGGGGAATCTGTCAGCCCTGGCCAGGTTGCAGAGGTACCTGTTGAACAGGCTGCAAGGTCAACAGCTGGGGAGTCAACTGTCAAGCCCAAGGCTCTAACCAAGCCCAGGGGGACAAGTTTGGCTGGATTGATTGGGGCTCTGCAAAGAGCCAAGAAGCAGCCCAAGGTAGCCAAGCTCAGGTGGCATGGCAATCTGGGGCTGGACACTGCCTTAGAGGTAGACACTAATTCTCAGGTCTCCATCATTGGGACCAGAGCTGCAGCAGGGTACAGCATGACTGAGCCCAGCTATCAGTTTGTGTCTGACTTCAGTGGCGGGGTACACGTGAAGGTACTGGGTGAGGTATCTATTCCTCTCCTTGGACAGGACACTGCATTTTGTGTCTTGGAGGGCTATCAGGGACCTGCTCTTCTGGGGCAGAATTTCCTATGCCAGGATGGGGTAGTGATCACGTCCTCTCTCCTGACTAAGGAAGGGGCTGGTCAGGTCCCACTGATTAATTTCAGGACCACTCACCTATCACGTGCAGTAACCAGGACGGTTAAGCGTGTGCAAGTGTGCCAGGGGCAGGAGCCCTTGGTTGATGACCTCATATTGCCAGCTGCTAGTCATCCAAGCAGTTTGGGCATTGGTCCTCACTCACTTGCTGGACACAGCCCTATCAACTACCAAGGCCTGGTGAAGCTCATGTCCTCTCCCATTATGTGTCCCCAGGTCACACTGGGTCTGATTAAATCTGGGGAGGACTGGATCTCCAAGAAATGCGTGGAACCTGTCAATGACCTGCCTCCTGCACGACGTCTACTCAAACTCAAGTTTGTCATCAAGATGAAGGAGGTGGACGGGGTCAAGGTACCACATGTCAGGCCCGTGCTGAATGAGTTCAAGGGTACTGGTGAGTGCACTGCTGAGGAGTTGTATACCCCTGGCATGCTGCATGACACTTGGAGGCTGCTGCTGTGTGTATTTCTAGGCCTTCTCAACAAGGGCTTGGACTATGGCTCAGTGGTGGTAGACTTCAAGAGGGCATTTCTGGAGGGGGATGCAGATGTGGCACAGGAAAAGTGGGAGGGCAAGACGCCTTTCTATGTCAGGGTGCCTGCTGTATGGAAAAGGGACATTCACACTGAGTTCCTTAAAATCCTCAGGGCCTGGAGGGCCTGAGGTCAGTCCAATAATCTGGAGGGAGACTCTCAACCGTTTCCTGAAGGAGCATTGCAAACTTGAAGGTCTCCTGTAGACCCCTGTCTGTTTTCTGGGGCAATGGGAAGGCCTACCAGTGTTATGCTTCGCTGCACGGGGACGACCTGCACCTGCTGGCTCCCACGTCGTGGCTTAAAGAGCTGATCTCCATCATTAAGTCCAAGTTTCCTCTGGGTAGGGAGCAGTGGCAGGTGGGAGAATGAGCCTCTGCTGTTTGTGGCATGGAGGCCACACTGGTGAAGAAGGAGGGGGAGTGGCGTATGCTGCTGGTGGGGGCAATGATTATCAAGAGACCCTCATTAGCAAGCTTCCTCCCAGTCATCACACAGGCACTGTGTCCCATGGTGAGGGGCATGGTTGCTTGGGTGGCAGGCATTTCCAGGCCAGACCTTATGGTCATAGCCAGGTTGCCTGATGATATGCTGATGCAGGAGCTGGAGCAACGACTCGACGGCGCCGTCACCAAGATGCTGCGCAAGGCCCTTAACATCCCTTTGGTTTGCACATTAGTAATGAGGATTTGTACGCTGATTTTGCCCTATGTTTCCCACAATTATTAGGCACAGGCGCCTGGGCCTAGCGGGCACCTGGCCCGCACAGTCAGGTAGAACATCAGATAGACTAGCTGGCACCAAGCCCGCCCAGCCTGGGCGATATGTCCTCACCTGGCGTGCCCCGGCCGCGCGCGGCAGGGCCGCCACCCGTGGACTTTTCGTGATAGACTCGGCATGGACATGTGCTACACTAGACGTGACGGGCTCACACCCCGGGCAGCCTCCTGGTTTGTCTGTAATATGGAGGCAGATGGTGCGCAAGGATAGATGGCAAGTAGTGATGAAGGAGACCACCCCCAAGCCTGTGGGGGCTCCGCGTGTGACCAAGTATGGCATTCATAGCGATTCGGGCCGCGGTGCCCACACCCTGTAACTAGGACCTAGATAGCTTATACCATCCATTCCCCCATGTTCCCCTCCCACTGAGGACTATGCTCACGTGACGCAGTCACGTGTCTATTAATTAATTAATTAATGCTGATGGAGCTAGGGTCTGCCAAGGTGGCTGATCAGGTCAGGGTTCATCTGGCATTCTGTTGTCTGCAGTGGATTTATCACAACCCATTTGCATGGAGCTGTATGTGGATAGCTCAATGCCACCGCAAGGGGAAAAACGAGGGTCCTCGGGTTGCGGCAGGGGCAGGGGAACCGGGCAGAAGGTGATTCTACCTGTTCGAGGGGATTCATAAGTGTTTGCTCAATTCATAAATTTTACTCAATTTTTCCACATGTGATTAAATCCTTATATTTGTCAATAAGCAGGGGTCATCCAGCCTTCAGACCATGAAAATAGACCACCACAAAAATTGGGCTCATTCTGAGCTCAAATGGTGACATGTGACAGCATACATGTCAGTTTTTCGTCATTTTCCCCCTTTTCTGACATGAAACAAATATGAATAGTGAACAAATGAACTCATATCAGGCTGGATTCTTGCAGCAGCATTTATACCATGAAAATAGACCACCCACAAAAATTGGGCTCATTCTGAACTCAATGGTGACATGTGACAGCATACATGTGCAGTTTTTCGTCATTTTCCCCTTTTTTCTTACATGAAAAAAATATGAACAGTGGACAAATGAACTCGTATCAGGCTGGGTTCTTGCAGGCAGCATCTAGACATGAAATAGACCACCCACAAAAATTGGGCTCATTCTGAGCTCAATGGTGACATGTGATAGCATCATGTGGCAGTTTTTCGTCATTTCCCCCTTTTCTTACATGAAACAATATGAACAGTGAACAAATGAACTCATATCAGGCTGGGTTCTTGCAGGCAGCATCTAGACCATGAAAATAGACCACCCACAAAAAATTGGGCTCATTCTGAGCTCAAATGGTGACATGTGAACAGCATACATGTGCAGTTTTTTCGTCATTTCCCCTTTTCTTACATGAAACAAATATTGAACAGTGAACAAATGAACTCATTTCAGGCTGGATTCTTGCAGGCAGCATCTAGACCATATAAATAGACCACCCACAAAAATTGGGCTCATTCTGAGCTCAAATGGTGACACGTACGCATACATGTGCAGTTTTTCGTCATTTTCTCGTTATCTTACATGAAACAAATATGAATATTGAACAAATGAACTCAGATCAGGCTGGAAACTTGTAAGCAGCATGTAGACCATCAAAATAGACTGTTTACAGCTCAAAAGGTGACAAATGAAAGGAAACAATGCCAGTTTGATGCCATTGCCACTGTTCTCTTGAATAAAACATTTTTGTGCGACCAAATGAAATCATGGGCATTCATTGACAATCCTCGAGGTTCGTGCAGTCTGAATTTCGTACAACGGGTGTATGAAGTTCAGACTGGAGGGCAGTCTCGGTCTTCGATGAATGAATTTCCAGTGAATGCAAGATGAATTGCCGAGACCGACCTGTTAGCAAGGAAATTCGTCCTTTTCGTATGTTCAGAGGACGGGCAAGTCCGGGGCTTCGATGAGTGAATTCCAGTGAATGCAAGATGAATTGCCGAGACCGCCTGTTAGCAAGGAAATTCAAGTCCTTTTCGTATGTTCAGACTGGACGGGCAGTCTCGGGGCTTCGATGAGTGAATTCCAGTGAATGCAAGATGAATTGCCGAGACCGACCTGTTAGCAAGGAAATTCAAGTCCTTTTCGTATGTTCAGACTGGACGGGAGTCTCGGGCTTCGATGAGTGAATCCAGTGAATGCAAGATGAATTGCCGAGACCGACCTGTTAGCAAGAAAATTCAAGTCCTTTTCGTATTCAGACTGGACGGGCAGTCTCGGGGCTTCGATGAGTGAATTCCAGTGATGGCAAATGAATTGCCGAGACGACCTGTTAGCAAGGAAATTCAAGTCCTTTTCTATGTTCAGACTGGACGGGGCAGTCTCGGGGCTTCGATGAGTGAATTCCAGTGAATGCAAGATGAATTGCCGAGACCGACCTGTTAGCAGGGAATTCAAGTCCTATTTCGTATGTTCAGACTGGACGGGCAGTCTCGGGGCTTGATGAGTGAATTCCAGTGAG
>RPFO01000027.1:5952508-6146518 GCA_009746045.1 Mesostigma viride
TGGTCTCTCAGATCTTCGCGTCTCGGCTGGCTGAGGGTGGCACCTTGCCGTTCAGGTGGAAGACCTGGCAATCGACCAAACAGACGATTCCCGGCGACACCTACAGCATCAAGGCTACCCTCTCGTCAGCATCCGCGTCAAAGTTGTTGGCCGTCCAGGTAGCAGCCGCAGCTGATGTGGCAAACGCGCGATACAACACCATGTTCGCGCACACCGCCGACGGCCTCACCGGATTCCAGTTCGACATCAACGGCAGCAATCAGACACCAGCGTACAGGATGGGCATCACAGAGGCATGGGTGAACCTGGTTAGCGCCTTCAATGACCAGGGGAACAGTCTGTCGTGCGCAAGGGCAGACATCAATCCCGAGACATGGGCTGGTAGCGATTTCGTCATGGCTTGTCACCTCAACATGCCATGTGCTGGCGCCGAGTACCAGAGCGGTCTCGATCTACGGGGCACTGCATCGGTAGTGACTCTGCGCGTCGACAGCGCGGGTGCGGGTCATGTCTCGTACATCTTCGTAGAGATGGAGGCGAAGATGGACGTCGGCGCAGGGCGGCAGGCGGCCGTGTACCTGTAAAAATGTCTGATGGTTAGTGTATAGCATTCGATGGATTATCTCAAGGACCCGCGATACACCGCGAATCCTCTCAACAGAGTCACGCTGGTCTTCGACACCCCTGAGCTGGCCGATAATGGCACGGCGACTAACTTGCCGGCCAAGAAGGGCCCGCTGATGGAACCCAAGTTCCAGTATCCTCTGCCAAAAAAATAGTGTCATTGTGGTAGTATACTAGCTCCATGTCGTTTGAGTATGGTGTTTGTCCTGCTTTGATGCGGAAGAAGCGTAACCCGGTAAGAATAGCGCCGTCAATCACATTAACAGCTACAGGAGGATCATATCCCAGCGCCTCCCCGATTGCAGTTACAGCAACATTCAGCCAACCAGTCACCGGTTTCGCCTTGGGTGATATCGCTGTCATAAATGGTACTGCATCCGGTTTAACGGGTAGCGACACCTCCTACACGTTCACGGTGACTCCGGCAGTCGCTTATTCACTGACAACCGTCAGCGTTGGAGCAAACGCAGCAATCAACACGCTAGGAATCGGCAACACGGCCTCCTCCACCCTCTCCTTCACGTACTCGCCCCCTCCGACGGTGACTCTCGCGACGACCGCGGGCTCGACGCCCACCACCAGTTCCGTGGACGTGACCGCCACGTTCAGCAGGTCCGTCACGGGGTTCGAGCTGGGCGATATCACGGTGACAAACGGGACAGCCGCCAACCTGACCGGCAGCGGGGCGTCGTACGCCTTCCAGGTGACGCCAACTACAGCCAATTCTGCCACGAACGTTAGCGTGGGCGCGGGTGCTGTTGTTGACGCATCGACAGGGAACGCCAACGTGGCATCTAACACACTGTCGTTCACGTACTCGGCGAATCCGTCGGTGACTCTTGCGTCCGGAACCCCGACGGGTGCCGTTTACCCAGTCACGGCCACTTTTAGCACGTCGGTCGCCGGGTTCTCGTTGGGCGACATCACCGTAACCAACGGAACCGCGTCCAACTTGTTGGGAAGTGGCGCCACGTACACGTTCGACGTGACCCCTACCATGTCTGACTTCGCGACGACGGTAAGCATGGGCGCGGGCACCGTGACGAGCGCGACGTCAGGGCTTGGAAACACGACATCAAACACACTGTCATTCACGTACAATTACAACCCGGCAACGGACCCCGCACTGTTCGCGTGGTACGATCCGTCCGACAGCGCCACGATGTTCAGCGACACGTCCGGCACGACCCAGCAAAACACGGCGGGCGGGAATGTGATGCGGATGAACGACAAGGGGCCGAACGGGTACCACGTGACGCAGGCAACTTCCACCAAATGCCCTACGCTGGATACGGCTGAACTGAACTCGAAACGGTCCCTCCGCTTTATCAACTCGCGGTCTGGCTTGTTAGAGACCGTGAACAATTTCTGGAACACTGTCGGTGTCAATGCGAGCATCCTCCTAGTCGCCAAACAGCTAACGACTGCGACGTATCCAGTAGTAGGGGGGTATACGGGTATTAGAGGGTATATGCTTGGATCGTCGAACGGCAATTGTTATCTCATGTCTTATCAGTCAGAGGCACAGACCGTTCTCCTATTCGCTCCCGGTTCTGTATACGAAACCGTGAGCACAAGGGCTCAGTTCTTTGACAACAAGGCACACGTCATGGCGATTTCATGCAACAGCAGTACAAACGCACTTTTCACCCGCTTCGACGGACGAGCTGGTTATAACAGAATCGGATCGGACCCTACAACTGGTTCAGGAAATCTCTCTATTGGAGGAGACTCGGTCAACGCGAGTCGTGCCTTTGACGGGTGGATCGGCGAGATCCTAATCTACAACACCGCCAAAACGTCAGCGGAGCTTGAACGGATCCGCGGATACCTCGTGGCCAAGTGGGGCACTCCCGCCGCCATCCCAGCGTAGAGAACTTTAAGACTAGAACTATTATCTCTTATAAGTTGTAATAAAGCCATGGATTATCCCACAATTTACCAAATCGCTTTAGATTCTGTCGCGTCACAGAACACAATCGACGAGTACAATGGAATTTATTCTTTCGATATCAAGCCAGACCCAAGAGCGCCTATCATAGACAGCACATGGCGCGGAGGGGTCCATTTCGCATATCTCAAGGACGTGGAAAACCAAGAAAATTACTCGCTTGTCGGACTAGTTTCTTCAAGTTTTTCTGGAGGAGAGCATAACCCACAAGACAGTGTCGTGCTATGTACGGAAGAATGCAAAGATGTTGCCGCCTCGTACACCGTGATAAACGACCATGCATTTTTCAACCTAAAAAACGATCACTTGTTTAGGAATGGCGGGAGACTCGAGATCGGTTTAGTGCACATTGACAGAGGAGTTGATGACAAACAATTCATCCCACTAACCCACGAGTCGTTTCTTTGCATCTTGCGTTTTGAGAAAATTCGCGGGTTCGACAAGTGCAAGTGCCATCACAAGTAGGTTAAAAAAGCTCAACATAGGTTGAAACACTTCTATGGGCAACTGTTTAAAGCTTGGTTACGAGTACTCAGAAATTCTGGAGGAGTCAATAAGGAGGATTAGAAGGAGCCCGACGTACAGGCGCGCCTATGAGGTCGTGTACGCCCCTTTTGAAATCGCGCCAGACTCCGAGGGCACTCCGACTCCCGCCCCATCCCCTGATAATAAACATAACTAATCAATAAAATTTTCTTTTCGTGAATCTATACAGCTTCCAACATGTTCGTGACCATGAACGACATTCTGAACTGCATCGAGGCCTGCAAGCCGGGTAGTGGCGGGTACATCCAGGACGGCAGCGAGCGGGCCCGCAACGCCGCAGAGGTGGCGCGCATATCCTGCATCATCGCCGGAAAGCCTGACCCGTACGATGACAACTACCGTTTAGAGTTAGAACAGCTTGACAATCCTTTGACCCTCCTAGCCGCCGCCTCACGCGCACTAGGTAGCGAGGCGACCCCCGACGACGTTCACAAGGTGTGTGAGGACCTCGCGGTTCTCTCCATCATGGCCGGTTGCGTCACGGGCAGGCAGTCCATCTCTTCGCCGACATTCGCGAAGGTGAAGGAGCAACTGCAACTCTGGAGAGACATTCGCTAAACCCCGCCACCCCCTCTCCCGCCCTTCCCGAGTACCGCGAGGACGCAGACCCCTGCACGAAAGTTCCGCGAATTTCCCGACCAGGGCTGGGTTTTCCAGCGACCCAGGTGCGCGCTGGGCGGTGAGCTTGACTTTTCGGGGTCCCGCGTTCTGCCCAACTCTTAAAAGCTTTTGGTATAAAAGTTGGGCAGAACGCCGAACCTTCTCCCGCCGTCCTCACACACCCCCGCTGTCCGCGGTCGGTAATGGTTGAGCAAAACGGAAGTCACATTTTTCACGCCGCCCATCGACCCGGGTGCGCGCTGGGCGGTGAGCTTGACTTTTCGAGGTCCCGCGTTCTGCCCAACTCTTAAAAGCTTTTGGTATAAAAGTTGGGCAGAACGCCGAACCTTCTCCCACAGTTCTCACCCAACCCCGCTGTCCGCGGTCGGTCATGGTTGAGCAAAACGGAAGTCACACTTTTCACGCCCGTCACGAACCATCGCACCCCCAGGCTCGGGAGTAGGAGGGGATCGGTAGGCGGCAGCCCCACGGCTGGTGGTGACGGATGCCAGCATTATAAAGCACCTCTAAAGCCCGGCGACCCTCGAGCCAAGGTTGGCGGGGGTTGAGAAGGGGCAGTAAGCCCGTGACGGGTGTCAGTAAAAAGTCAAAAAAACTCCAATATTTTATCACTCAATTATCACTCAATCATCATCACTCAATAATAGCTCCCCGGTACCCCACAAGCCCCTATCACTCAATAGGGGTTATATATATATACTGTCCTGAGCCAGTAGACATCGCGCCTTACGCGGATCCGCGCTTTTTACGTTTCAGTTCAGACAACTGGTCTCAGACATGCACGGGGCTCGGCGTGCCATGCTTCCACGTTTGTTGTCTCTTTTCAGACAACTGGTCTCAGACATGCACGGGGCTCGGCGTGCCATGCTGCCACGTTTGTTGTCTCTTTTCAGACAACTGGTCTCAGACATGCACGGGGCTCAGCGTGCCAATGCTTCAGTCCACGTTTGTTGTCTCTTTTCATATACTGTCACATGTCACCATTTGAGCTCAGATCGAATGAGCCCAATTTTTGTAGGTGGTCTAGTATTATGGTTTAAATGTTGCTTGCAAGAATCCAGCTTGATATGAGTTCATTTGGTCATGATTCCTATTTGTTTCATGTAAGAAACCGGTGCAAATGGCGTAAAACTGCATATTCATACTGTCACATGTCACCATTTGAGCTCATAATGAGCCCAATTTTTGTAGGTGGTGTAGTATTATGGTTTAAATGTTGCTTGCAAGAATCCAGCTGGATATGAGTTCATTGGTTCATGATTCCTATTTGTTTCATGTAAGAAACCGGTGCAAATGACAAAAGGTTGCATATTTACACTGTCACATGTCACCATTTGAGCTCATAATGAGCCCAATTTTTGTAGGTGGTCTAGTATTATGGTTTAAATGTAGCTTGCAAGAATCCAGCTCGATATGAGCTCATTTGGTCATGATTCCTATTTATTTCGTGTAAGAAAACGATGAAAATGGCGTAAAACTGCATATTTATACTGTCACATGTCACCATTTGAGCTCATAATGAGCCCAATTTTGTAGGTGGTGTAGTATTATGGTTTAAATGTTGCTTGCAAGAATCCTGGCAGCTCGATATGAGTTCATTTGGTCATGATTCCTATTTGTTTCATGTAAGAAACCGGTGCAAATGACGAAAAGCTGCATATTTACACTGTCACATGTCACCATTTGAGCTCAGAATGAGCCCAATTTTTGTGGGTGGTCTATTTTCATGGTCTAGATGCTGCTTGCAAGAATCCAGCCTGAAATGAGTTCATTTGTTCACTATTCATATTTGTTTCATGTCAGAAAAGGGGGAAAATGACGAAAAACTGCACATGTATGCTGTCACATGTCACCATTTGAGCTCATAATGAGCCCAATTTTTGTGGGTGGTCTATTTTCATGGTATAAATGCTGCCTGCAAGAATCCAGCCTGATATGAGTTCATTTGTTCACTGTTCATATTTGTTTCATGTCAGAAAAGGGGAAAATGACGAAAAACTGCACATGTATGCTGTCACATGTCACCATTTGAGCTCAGAATGAGCCCAATTTTTGTGGGTGGTCTATTTTCATGGTCTACATGCTGCCTGCAAGAATCCAGCCTGAAATGAGTTCATTTGTCCACTATTCATATTTGTTTCATGTAAGAAAAGGGGGAAAATGACGAAAAACTGCACATGTATGCTGTCACATGTCACCATTTGAGCTCAGAATGAGCCCAATTTTTGTGGGTGGTCTATTTTCATGGTCTAGATGCTGCCTGCAAGAATCCAGCCTGAAATGAGTTCATTTGTCCACTATTCATATTTGTTTCATGTAAGAAAAGGGGGAAAATGACGAAAAACTGCACATGTATGCTGTCACATGTCACCATTTGAGCTCAGAATGAGCCCAATTTTTGTGGGTGGTCTATTTTCATGGTCTAGATGCTGCCTGCAAGAATCCAGCCTGAAATGAGTTCATTTGTCCACTATTCATATTTGTTTCATGTCAGAAAAGGGGGAAAATGACGAAAAACTGCACATGTATGCTGTCACATGTCACCATTTGAGCTCATAATGAGCCCAATTTTTGTGGGTGGTCTATTTTCATGGTCTAGATGCTGCCTGCAAGAATCCAGCCTGAAATGAGTTCATTTGTCCACTATTCATATTTGTTTCATGTAAGAAAAGGGGGAAAATGACGAAAAACTGCACATGTATGCTGTCACATGTCACCATTTGAGCTCAGAATGAGCCCAATTTTTGTGGGTGGTCTATTTTCATGGTCTACATGCTGCCTGCAAGAATCCAGCCTGAAATGAGTTCATTTGTCCACTATTCATATTTGTTTCATGTAAGTAAAGGGGGGAAATGACGAAAAACTGCACATGTATGCTGTCACATGTCACCATTTGAGCTCAGAATGAGCCCAATTTTCGTGGGTGGTCTATTTTCATGGTCTACATGCTGCCTGCAACAGTCCAGCTTTAGGTACCCTCAGATCTGAAAGATTTTTTTTTTACTCATTTGAAGACTTGTGAAATTGAGCAAACACCTATGAATCCCCTCTTCCCAGTAAGCCCCGCGATCCACCGCGAACCAAGGACCCGCTTGAAACACCAGAGGAGCGGGTAGGTGCGTGCCCGGGGCACCTGAAAAGCCGGAGGTCCCTCGAATGTCACACACAGCTTCTCCGTGCGAAGTCCTGGCCCACCATGTCTCACCGCTCTGCCCGGTACCGGTCGTATGAAGTCCCCCAATGACCACACTAGGAGCCGGGTGTTGACAAAGTGTGACAATGCTTGACATGTCAGGTTGATAAAGTGTGACAAAGTGTGACAAAGTGTGACATGTGGTGTGACAAAGTGTGACAAAAGCTATACAAATGTTGACAAAACCATGACATATCAGGTCGATTTTACAAGACAATTCTTGACAAATTATCAAGGTGAAAGTGTCAAAAAATGTCACACATTGTCAACGTCACGCATTGTCAACATGAGAGTGAGATTTTATCACATTTTATCACACCACAATTAGTGACATTTGTGCACATTTATCACAACACAAACGTTGATATATCACAGACAATCCTGAAAATTTATCAGGACTATAAAACAGACAAAAAGTGACAAAAAGTGACAAAAAGTGACAAAAAGTGACAAAAACCAGTGAAATTTTTCTTTTTATTACAAAATAAGCATTACTTAATGCTGACAGCAACAACGATTGTCTCGTAGGCAAAGTTCGGACGGCAGCCCATTGCGTTGCGTGCAGCCCGTTGTGAGCATGACTTCCACGGAAAGCTCTAAATGCTTGCAAAGAATTTGCAGGCAGCCGCCCGTTGGGTATATTGTGTGCAGCCGTCATTTGCGGATGTCATTTTGATTAAAAGCTCTCGACTCTCCTGTAAAACACAGAAAAAAGATGCAGAGGTGGAAATAACATCAATGTATACATGGTTGTTGTCAGTTGTGCAACATTAAAGAGGCAGATTACGTTAAAAAACCTGTACAAAAACTTCCCTCTCTTGCTGCAAATGCAAAGAAGAAAGCACTGATCTATTTGGAACAAAAAAGGTAGCTGCAGGCAAACATACACTGCGCAAAGAAAACACCTCATCACACAGATTCAAAGACAAACCTGAGCAACCCGTGCATGGACCCTAGACGAGTCCGCCGGCTACGTCGATGACGACGATGGTGAGGATGCATATGGCACCAGAACAGCCGAGACTTCCTGCAGAAGAAAAACAAAAATTATGAATGTTTATTCGTAGTCAATAACAAATTTATTACGGTATCCATTGTGTACGAAATTTGGAGCATATGTTATGTTAATCGATTAGCTGCGCAAGCACACTTCCTTAAGAGGGCATAACGATTGCAAGGTGCTTAAAACCCACCACAAGGAATTATAAAGCTGCCCCACCTGCCCCCCATGACAAGGAAAAACTAACCCATTTGCCTACCCCCATGACGCGGAATAATCTCCCCCCCATACCTGTCCCCCATGACAAGGAACAAGCCCCCCTGCCTGCCCCCCATGACAAGGATTAAACCCCCCTGCCTGCCCCCCATGACAACGATTAACGCCCCCCGCCTGGCCCCCAATACAAGGAATAATTACGCCCCCTACCTGCCCCGGGCATGACAAGGAATCATTGACCCCCCCTGCCTGCCCCCCACGACAAGGAACAACTAACCCCCGCTACCTGCCCCCCACGACAAGGAATCATTGCCCCCCCCTGTCTGCCCCCCGTGACAAGGAATAATTAACACTCCCTGCCTGCCCCCCACGACAAGAATCATCCCCTCCCCTGCCTGCCCCCCACGACAAGAATCATCCCCCCCCTGCCTGCCCCACATAACAAGGAACACTTGACGCCCCCTACATGCCCCCCACGACAAGGAATCATTGCCCCCCCCTGCATGTCCCCCATGACAAGGATCAACTACCCCCCCTGCCTGCCCCTAATTACAAGGAAAAATTACCCACGCAGCCTGCCCCCCATGTGACAAGGATTAGCCCCCTCTGCCTGAACCCCCATGACAAGGGATAATTACCCCCCCCCCGCCTGCCCCCCATGACAAGGAGTTACCCCCCCCCTGCCTGCCCCCCATGACAATGAATCATTACCCCCCCTGCCTGCACCACATTACAAGGAATAATTAAGCCCCGGCCCCTGCCTGCCCCCCATGAAAAGGCAATCAACCCCCCCTGCCTGCCCCCCATGACAAGGAGTAACCCCCACCCCTGCCTGCCCCCCATGAAAAGGCAATCAACCCTCCCTGTCCGCAACAAGACAAATGTAAAAGAAAAACAAAAATGATGAATGTTTGAAAGTAGTCGCCAACAGAAATATAACGCGGTCCATTGCTACAAGATTTAGAGCATATGCTCTGTTAATCATGTAGCTACAAAATCGCCATTTCGTAAGGGAGGACAACTGACTGTGAGGTGCTTTCAATCCCATGACAAGAAATTTTTAAGCTTTTCTGCATGCCCCCATGACAAGGAATAATTAACCTGTCCTGCCTGCCCCCATGGCAAGGAAAAATTATTACCCCCGCCTTCTCCCACCCCACGACAGGAAATCATTTACCTCCCCTGCCTTCCCCTCATGACAAGGAATAAGAAACCCGTCCTGCCTGCCCCCCATGGACACAAGGAATCGTTAACCCCCCCTGCCTTCCCCCACCCCATGACAGGGAATCATTAACCCCCCCTGCCTTCGCCCACCCCACTACAGGGTATCATGAGCCCCCCCTGCCGTCCCCTCATGACAAGAACAATTAACCCGTCCTGCCTGCCCCCCATGACAAGGAATAAATGTATATGCAATGCGCCTGCCCCCCATGACAAGGAATAAGTAACCCGTCCTGCCTGCCTCCCATGACAAGGAGTGATTAACCCGTTCTGCCTGTCACCATAAAAAGGAATAATTCACCCGCCCTGCCTGCCCCCAAGACAAGGAATTACTAACCCGTCCCGCCTGCCCCCATGACAAGGAATAATTAACAGGTCCAGCCTGCCCCCCATGACACGGAATAATTGACCCGTCCTGCCTGCCCCCATGACAAGGAATAAGTGACCCGTCCTGCCTGCCCCCATGACAAGGAATTATTAACCCGTCCTGCCTGCCCCTAATGACAAGGAATAATTAACCCGCCCTGCCTGCCCCCATGAAAAGGAACAATTAACCCGTCCTGCCTGCCCCCCATGACAAGGAATAATTAACTTGTCCTGCCTGCCCCCATGACAAGGAATAAGTAACCCGTCCTGTATGCCCCCATGACAAGGAATAATCCTCACCCCTCGGCAAAAATGCCAGGTAAAGGGAGTTAAAAACAACAGGAGGCACTGCATGCGATTCCACCTACAGCACGGTGATATCCTTAGTATAGACCCTATGTATGGGATCGTAACCACTACTCACCACAAGTCTCAAGCAGGAGCCAGTCTCAGCCATTCGCGGGTAGGCCGCATGCCCGTCCGACGGTGTCAGTCACCCGCAAGTACACGCGCAAAATGGAAGAGGAAACGGCAACACAAATGTATACATATGATGACGAGCACGGAAAGCACCATGGTAATGAAAGCATTCAGAGAATACACATTAAAATCTCTGAAATACGTGGCAAGCTTTACCCGCAACGAAACGGCCCTACACATTCGAGCACGGGATGCTAACTATATTCGTGTTGTTAGTTAAACCGTACGACAAAAATTCGCTGACCGTGGTGCCGTTGAAGGAGCTTGGCGCGCTCCAGACGTCCTGTTCGAGCTGCGTTACAGCGTAAAGAGCTGCTTGGCTCAGGACTGCACACGTTTCTCCCTCAATGGCTACCACCATGTCCTAGCTCAGCATACATACATCGACAGTGCACCTACATCGTTACTGATAGCGGTTGCTGAAGAAATCACATCACTTCGAGGGCCTGCAACATCTCTTATTGCACAATCTTGGATGGCGCTCACTGCTTACATAGAACTTCGGTGAGTGGCCCCGTTGCTCGAGCCCTCTCTGCCCGGCGGCCGGCGCTAGCCCCAAGCACTAACCGTAGACATGGTTTTTCCTGCGCGCAACACCTACTTCTGCCTTCGTTGAACGCTGGCCTTTGGCGCAAACTTTGAATTTTGGGAAAGGATGCTGACGGGCAACTGTTGCGCAATGCAGTTTTTCCGGGTACGGCCGCTCCCTGAATGGTACGGCGATCAAGGACGCGATTACGCCAGCAGCAAGCGATCCCAACCAAGCGATACTGTAGAGTGACGACTGTTTCTCTACCACTGGTAAATACTCGTCATAAGTACTTTTACTTAATTTACTGGACGTCATCTGATGGCTGTCGGATGACTGGCATGGCCAGGGCATGGCCACAAACTTACGGACCGCCGATAAGAGTCAGCAGACTGACAGACGGCCGCAAATGCGTGGACAATACTAATAGACGACGCCAACTATCGTCTTGCGCAAAGTCTTGCAAGCTTGTGCAAGTGATTCCCGTGGTGGCGACTTGCGACTTGCGCGGGTGTTCCCGTTGAAGCTAAACGATGACAAACGAAAGACGTGCTTGTGCTCCAAGGAAAAGCTTGTGGCCGGGGAAGGTGGAAGACGGAAGCTACGCCAAGGCTCGCAGCCAAGGTGGGAATTACATGCTGTGACTTTTTCAGCAATGGCGGTATGGTAGGAACGAATAACTACATATAAGGAATAGGATCATAGACTCACTGATGACCGTCATGATTTTCTTAGCAATTAAATCGCCGTCCTTGATGAAATTTATCTAGCTAGCTCGGAGGGCCAGAAGAAGCCATCGGGGGAGAAACACAGCCAGGATCTAGAATTAAGTTGTCATCGATCTGTTCGCTGGTAGGCACAGCGCCATTCGGACATCCAGAAGCTAACCCACTCTTAACCGTTTGAGGTGAGTAAGTAATTCTTCGTCCGAAATACTGACAGTCTTGCATCGACTTGAACACGCCGTACGCACGTGACATTCTCGTGCATTGCCCTAGGGCCCACCGCCCATGATGCTACATGGGCCGCCCAGAGTTTCCCGCCAAGTTAGCCATGCTCGCAGTACATTCATTTTCTCCTAGATACACAAGGTCAATTGTACTATTCAAACCAAATCTGGTTCAATTCTTATGAAAGGCATCGATATCAAGGAGACAACCAGCGCATGGGAGAATCCGGACCATGGTAACTCGAGCCTGCCGATGTGTACAGGTTGCGTCACGTGCTTATGAATTAGGTATTTAAATAATGTACAGGTTGAGCGTATCATGTATGCCACGGTCTGCTATTGCGTCACTTTCCTTCTTTTCACAAACTTCCGTTGTTTAAGCTAACGGTTCTCCATACATTCGTATGTTGCATCTGTGCTGCCATTTCGATGTCAATTTCGCGCGTGTACTTGTGATGCCTGATACCGTTGGACTTGCACGTGGCCCCATCGCATGTGGCAGCGGCGTGGTCGGCTGTCCAGCGCGGCCAATTTTTTTATGGTGAGCAACTGTCATCATTCTTCATCTAGTGTCCATTCACGAAGCTGTAAACATGCTGTGCGTTGCAGCCACCATTGGATGTCCGCATTGTAATTCAGTCCAGGGGCACCCAAAGGCCTTCGGGACTTGATAATGATGTTTTATCGGTTGCAATTCCCTCATGGGAACGCCTTCTTTATTTGAATATTCAACTCCGGTTTGTTTGTTTGTTCGTTTGTTTAGTACTTTACAACGGTTCTACTGACTGTGCCGTTTAATAGTTCTTTGTGTTCTGGTATAGCCCAGCCGGCAGCACTGTTGTTACCGCCAATGAAGCACAATTGTGAGCCGAAGAATTGTATTTCTTTGTTTTTAACGCTAAAGAGGCACATTGGAGAGCCAAAGAATGTACACTTTCTTTGTTTGTTTGGTAGCTAGAAAGCAGGCAGGAGAGCACACACGGGAATAATTTGTTTTCTGCATTCTTGTTTTATTGAGCGTTTGTAGGTGGTGATCCCTCCAGCATTAATAATTGGAATTAAATGTAGCAGTTTGGAAAGTGTATTTTGTGCTTCCAGCTTCTATGCATATTTTTGGAGCCCTGCTTTTAGCTACAAATCATACGAACTCCTTTGCCGTTGGGAGACTCTTCTGTGAAATCCAGAAGCCTTGGTTGACATGCGTGGCATGGATAGATTTTTTCTTTCTTTCTTGCCTTAGTAGCGTCTTTTTGCTGATAATCACAGGATTTTTTCACCCACCCCCCCACACCCCCCACACCAAACGACTCCTTTCTCTGTCAACTTTAGTTATGATGCCTTCTACCTCGTTAGATTTTATTCGTACCCTGTACGGGGCATATATTCAGTTGATTGGCCTAACTTTTCCTTCGCATGGATCTGGCGTCAATCTTTCTTCTTTCTTTCTCAGAGTGCCGTATTCACCATAGTAGTGAGATTGCAAGAAAGTAGATCGTAAAGCATCCTGGCATCTTGGAGAAACTTTACAGCTCCCACTTGTTTTTTCGGCAGTTTGCAACGCAACGCTCTTCTCTAGGGATTCCTGGGGTTTCGCTGTTCTCCACATCTTGTGAGGTACATGGGGACGAGTTAGGTGAGAATACCCGTCCCATCTCTCTCTCTCTCTCTCTCTCTCTCTCTCTCTCTCTCTCTCTCTCTCTCTCTCTCTCTCTCTCTCTCTCTCTCTCTCTCTCTCTCTCTGCCCGCTATCTCACTTTCTCGGTCCTAAAATCAAGCCATTACTCACAAACAGCCACGCGACTGCTGTGCTCTCACGACGTCTCATTACACACAGCTGATTTCGGGTATTCATCTCACTTAAGATCTTTGTGTGTTCCCTTTGCTGCTTTGCCGGATAACGCATGTATCCCTTGCATGCAGGCGATCTACCTAACACAACCATGGCGGACACATTGGCCAGCATGGCGGGGAGGGCACCTGCGGACACAGATTTTGTAGGCTCTGAGCCCTCGTCACATCGCTGTAGCACTGGACATTGTCATGCGATAAATTTCTAGAGAGTCCATTTTTTTCAGCAATGATCGCTGGGACAGCCCTATGACGGATGTTATACTGCATTTGTGAGATGCTTGCGGTTGTACATCTTGCACGCCACCCTCGGACTGTGATTGAGTGCACTCTTCATTCATGTGTTTTGTCAGTAAAGTTTGTCATGCTAATGTAATGCAGAAAACCGCAATTCAGGCAGCAAGGCAGCAGCCATATTGATTTTAATGAAGTAAGTTTACCTGTGCGTGGTGTTGATTTGTCAGTTTGCTATGCCTTTGTTTATCGTGTTGACATTTTGTCATGTTGACATTTGTTGACATTTTTCTTGCGTTTGGCCTGCGTTTGTAAACGTCTTGACATTTGTTGACAAATCACCTTGGCTTGTCAGTGTTTTGACATTTGTTGACATCAACATAAAGTTGACATGTCAACGATTGTCAACGTTTTGTCAACATTGTCAACATTCTGTCAAGTTTTGTCAAGCTGTTGACATTTTTTTGTCTAGTTTTGTCACACTTTGTCACACTTTGTCAACAATTTGTCAACAAGTTGTCACACTTTGTCAACAAGTTGACAATTGTTGACAAAAATTTGTCACACTTTGTCAACACCCGGCTCCTAGTGCACTCCTCGTGACCAGGAGCTCTGGAAGCCGCATCATAGCCCACTGAGGTGGCCGCAGAATGATCGCCTTGACGACCGTGCTGGACCATCAGGCGCTGTATCAGGTCCTGTCCTGATTGTACCGCAGCTACGAGCGCTTCCAGGCGCATCACGGGCTCCGCTGGTACCAGAATGTCCGTTCCGCTGGGGCCCTCCGCGCCCCGAGGTGGAGTCTCTGCCATGGTGCGTCGGCACGGTTCCTCCGCAGAAGGGTGCGAGGGTCGGCCCGACGAAGTGGGCCGGGTGTGACCCTCCGCAGGACGTGGCATTGATGAGCCGGCTGGTGCGGGCCGGGGACGTGGTTCCAGGGAGACCAAGAAGGTAGGCTCCGGTGGTTCCAAGGAGACAAGGAAGGTAGGCTCCTCTTGGCCCACATCCGTCGGAGGACCCACGGGGGCCGCAACCGGGGGCTCGCCCCCGGCCGGCTGTTCTGTCCTAGCCGGAACTGCTCCCGTCGTATCCGACCGCGGTCGCCTAGACTCTCGCTCCAATTCCACCGCCGACCCCCACGTGCGCTCCCAGTGCCGATCAACCGGGCGACGAGGTGGTGGTGACGCGCGGCGAGCAGGACGTACCTCCGTTCCAGAGTCCGAACGGGAACGCGAGCGCGATGACGGTGAAGGCGAGCGCCGACGTGCAGGCCGGTCTGGAGCACGCCGAGAAGCTGGTTGGCTGTCCCCGCCCCAACCCGTGGACCGCGGGCGAGACCCTCGCCCAGAGGGGCGCCCCCAGCCCAGCGCCGGCGGTGGCGCCTCGAAACGCGTCACAGGACGATGTCCTGCGCCGCCCTCCAAGGAACCCCCAGAAGGTGGATCCCTTGAAGGAGGACGAGGAAGAGGGCGGGGAGGGTAGTCATCAGAATCGGAGTCGTCACCCTCGCTCCCATCATCCTGGTCCTCGTCGTCCATCGCCACGATGCGATCCAGGGCCTGCCGTAACGAGTACTGACCCGCGCGCATACACTTCTCGCCCCGCAACGCCCCTTCAAACGGGAGGTATCGAGGGAAGTAGTTCTCCAGATGCTTCCGCACCTCGGGCGGAATTAGGAGGAGCAACAGCCGTGGAAATACCAGACCTGCATCTAGCGTGTTCACGCACGCATGACACAGACACCCCTGCTCATGGGTTTCCCAGTCGATACCGACCACCACGCCGTCGCGCTCGGCGGTGCGGGTCTCGATCTTGAACCCCACATTTCTCCGCACGAACCATCGAAAATCCTCCAGCTTAGCGGGGCCGACCCGCGCCAGAATGGAATCGGCGCGGAGATCTGACGGCATCTGGTTACGGCGCCGACGCCGCCGCTCCACCAAGTCACCCGCCCGACCATAGTCGCGCACGAACACTCGGGGGTTGAATGTCTCCTCATTCAGCTCCTTCACTATCTGCAGCGCTCGCGCGTCCGGAGCTTCGGGTCTGGACGACGTCTCGCGCCGGCCACCACCTCCCGAGCCCCCGGCCCTTAAAGCACCCCCTCGGACTGCAGGCTCTCCGCGAGCTGTCTGCATCCTGTCATCCTGTTCTGGTAGAGGGGCCTCCGGGTAATCTGTCGTGTCCATGGCCACCAGATCTTCCTCACTCGACTCCCCGTCTACTACCCGGATTCCTGCCTCTACGGCCTCCGCGGCGCGGGCAGAAGTCTGGAGTTACGTTAAATAGTGCCGGAACCTTTTGCCCACTGAGGCGAATCGGGCCGGAACACTATTTTGCCCGGAATAACCACTTCCGAGCACCCAAGTTAATTCGGCCGATACACCGCGCACGCAAGGGGCCAGTGCAAGCACATGTACATACACCATGCACGCAAGGGCCGGCATGCACAGAAACGTACATACACCGCGCACGCAAGGGGCTGCTGCACACACACGTACAC
Source organism: Mesostigma viride (assembly GCA_009746045.1). Classification (NCBI taxonomy): domain Eukaryota; kingdom Viridiplantae; phylum Streptophyta; class Mesostigmatophyceae; order Mesostigmatales; family Mesostigmataceae; genus Mesostigma; species Mesostigma viride. The sequence continues at coordinate 5,968,790 of RPFO01000027.1, forward strand.
ACACCATGCACGCACGGGGCGGCTGCACACACACGTACATCCACTGCGCACGCACGGGGCCGGCGACTGCACACACATGTACATAAACCATGCACGCAAGGGGCGGCTGCACACACATGTACATCCACCGCGCACGCAAGGGGCGAGTGCAAACACATGTACATACACCGCGCACGCAAGGACAAGGATGCACACACATGTACATACACCGCGCACGCAAGGGGCGGCTGCACACGCACGTACATACACCGCGCACGCAAGGGGCGGCTGCACACACACGTACATACACCGCGCACGCACGGGGCCAGTGCAAGCACATGTACATACACCATGCACGCAAGGGGCGGCTGCACACACATGTACATACACCGCGCACGCAAGGGGCGAGTGCAAACACATGTACATACACCGCGCACGCAAGGGGCAACTGCCCGCACATGTACATCCACCGCGCACGCAAGGGGCGGCTGCACACACATGTACACACACCATGCACGCAAGGACAAGGATGCACACACATGTACACACACCATGCACGCAAGGGGCGGCTGCACACACACGTACACACACCGCGCACGCAAGGGGCGAGTGCAAACACATGTACATACACCATGCACGCAAGGACAAGGATGCACACACATGTACACACACCATGCACGCAAGGGGCGGCTGCACACACACGTACATACACAATGCACGGTTGGGGCGACGGCACTCACATGTACATACACCATGCACGCAAGGACAAGGATGCACACACATGTACATACACCGCGCACGCAAGGGGCGGCTGCACACACACGTACATACACCGCGCACGCAAGGGGCGAGTGCGCACACACGTACATCCACCGCGCACGCAAGGGGCGGCTGCACACACACGTACATACACCGCGCACGCAATGGGCGAGTGCAAACACATGTACATACACCGCGCACGCAAGGGGCGGCTGCACACACACGTACACACACCATGCACGCAAGGGCCGGCATGCACACACACGTACATACACCGCGCACGCAAGGGGCGGCTGCACAGAAACGTACACACACCGCGCACGCAAGGGCCGGCTGCACACACATGTACATACACCTTGCACGTACAACACACAACACACTGTTACGCCGCGGATATCTACCTCCACCTCTACCTCTAATGGGCCTGATACTACCTAAACTGGTCAGGCCTCCTCTACTTAACCCTCTGGCGAAAGACGAACGTGACGGAGCTGATCTCAATGCATTAACGTAAGTGTTGCTATAATACGCCATACAACCATTTACCAAAACCCGTTTACTCCAGGAATAGAGGAAGGAAACACAACTACACTGCCGTGACCCAAGCCTAAATGTGTCAATTCACTTAACACACGCCGAGTGCACACACAAAGGGGTAGAACGCGCATAAATGATCACCAACGGTCCAACACGCTCGGGCCGACATGGCCCTCGCCTACAGGTGCACGCTGGTCCACTAAATCTACTGATGCACGCTGGTCCACTACATTCTACCCCAGGATCAGGACCACTAGTAAAGTACGCGGCGCGGCGCCCAACGGCACCCAATGTACCACAGTACTGTTACGAGGACAATAATGTCCCGGTAGGAGCCTAAACGTAAACCTAGGGACAACCGAGGCAAAGGACCTAATTTACGTCCGTAACTACAACGAATTGTTACGCGACGTAACACCTCCCCCCCCACAAAGGTAGGGAGCCCTCTCCCTACGCACAGGGAGGAGACGAAGGGGTAGGAAAATCCTAATGCACCCAACACACACCAACACAATCGATACATGTAGACCATCCCAGATACAAAGCACCAATAGTTCACACGGTCTCCACCACCACGCCGGGTGGTGTAGGGTTAGCCAGCACCAAGCCTGGTGGGAGGTTCCCCTAACTGCCTGGAACGGAGTCCTGGCCGGGGGGGGACGGCACTGGGCAGGACACACAGAGTAAACACATCAGCGCCAAGGACCAAGAACAGCCAACCAACTGGCCAGAATATGAAGGCGACTCTACATACCGGAGGGACAACACCCTCAGGTCGGGCCTAAGGCCCTCTATCTAATGGCCATCCGTCTGGTAGGTACCACGGGAGGCCAGCAGGACATCCAGGTAGGCCTGGTAATGGGCCACATCCTCAACATTGTCATGCCTATCTACGGTGAGGAAAACATCGGCCCACACGCCGTCAGGAAAAAGGCCCAGAAAGGCCCAGTAATACCTATGCTGAGTAAGAACGACCTGGCCACGGGCCCAGTCCAGGAAGCCACAGGCAAAGAGGCGAAGGAAAGGCTCTACCGCGATCAAACAGAGGGCCCGCAGGAGGAGGCGATGGTACCGGATCCGAGGGCGCAAACCCGTCGGGAAAAACAGGTCCACCAGGGGCTCCACGTTGGACGGCCACAACCGGATGTGCCGAACCTCTCGGGAGCGCCACCGACGCGTACACTGGCGCGACCCGAATGTCTCTAGGTAGTCGCTGGCCCGAGGAGGAGGGTGGCCGCGGGAGTCTAGACCCTGGCCCGGTAGGGGCGCCGGACGCCGGGCATCCCACTCGAGGATGGGCTGGAGGACCGTGGTGTACGTAGCACCCGGCACCGAAGGAAACTCTACCGTAAGGGCATCCGAAGCCATAATACCCAGAGGCGGAGGATAAGCCCACTGGAAGCCACCGTAGGTGTCCAAGTCGTTGTGGCGCCTAGCCCAGCGATACAGAACGCGCCGAACCAGGATCTCACCCTGGAACACAGGATCAGCTAAGATAACCATGTCGAAAGGAGGCCGATCAGTCTCAATGGGTAGACCACGATCCCGAGGCGCCCGACACATCTGGGAAAACCCGTAGGACATGGGCGAGACGGCAAGCTCGGCGGAGACGCGCGGCAGGTCACACTGGCGGCAGGCGAGCGCGGACATACCACATCCAGGCACGGGCGTGTCGCGCGACTCCGGCGTCGCATGCACCACAGAAGGAGCCCTGTCCCGATCACCCTGGGACAACTCCCGGAGGGAGTCGGAAGCGCGGGTAGCGCGAGGGTCCTGACCGGTGGACCGAACAACCGCAGCCAAGGACAGAGAGGCCGGAGGGGCAGGGGCCGAAGCAGGGGCAGGAGCCGACACCGACGCAGGTGACACTGGTACAGCAGACGGTCGCGCCGGACCCGAAGCCAGAGGGGGCCGTGACGGACCCGCCAACGAAGCTGGCGCGCCGGTCCCGGTGGCCGGTGCACCCTCAGGCCACATGTTAAAAATGGGGCCCGTAGGAACAGGAAGTCCTGCATAAGATTGACTACCATCCAGGCTCCAGTCAGGAACCGGGATCCTCTGCGGGGGACCACCCTCCCAAAGCCTAGCTGCCCGAGGTTGGTCTAATTTAAAGACTAAGCCTGCCGTCTCAGAAAAAAATGTTCTATGCTCGGAGTCCACGGAATCAGGAAGTCGGCCCGCAGGTGCCGTACAGATCCGGTAGTGACTCGTGAAGTGAAAGATTTGGGCAGATTTGGGCAGATCGGGTTTGGTCGATCCGGTCCTGGATCAGTCCGTACGCTGAAATTTGCGCGCCGTCCGTTGTACTTGAATTTTCAAGGGAAACGAATGTTGCCTCTTTCGGTAATGCAATGCATATCGCCCAGGCTGGGCGGGCTTGGTGCCAGCTAGTCTATCTGAAGTATCTACCTGATCTGTGCGGGCCAGGTGCCCGGCTAGGCCCAGGCGCCTGTGCCTAATAATGTGGGAAACATAGGGCAAATCAGCGTACAAATCCTCATTACTAATATGCAAACCAAAGGGGATGTTAAGGGCCTTGCGCAGCATCTTGGTGACGGCTCCGTCGAGTCCTTGCTCCAGCTCCTGCGTCAGTGCCCAGGTCTCGGCGCCGTAGGTCAGGATCGTCAGGATGACGACCTTGAAGAGGTCGATCACGCTTGACGATCCGGGGTACTAAGGGCGGGGTTGCTCCACCAGCGGCGGTGGTCATGGAGGTGCGCCCACGCGGCCACGCCATGCCGATCCGTGTCGTCATGTCGTCCTCGCAGTCGGGAAGCCAACTGCCGAGCAGCTTGAAGCGGCCTGAAGGAGGGTAGTTGACCTCGGCATCGTCTAAGAGGCGGAGTGTGGGTGGGGGCCCTGCCATGCCGAGGGCCAGGGCCTCCGTTTTGGGGCTGATTTCTGGACCAATCGCCCGAGCCTCGAGCGCCAGGCAGTCCAGCCAAAGTTGGGCAGACTCCGGTTTCTCGATGAGCGTGATGTCGTCGGCATAAATGAGGTCAGCTAGTAAATTCTGCTTGTTAGTCGGCCCCCCTTCCCCAAGCTCGTTCGTGATCGCTAGGCCAGGGGCACGGCCTGCAATGCTAGCAAAGCGAGCACGTGCCTGGCGCATAACATAATCCACTACAATAATAAACAGGTACGGCGACAGGACGCAACCCTGCCAGACGCCGGTCTGCAGTGGGCATGGCTGGGTAATGCCGTGTTGAGTGCGCACCGAAGTGGTCGACCCCTCATACAGCGCGCGGATGACCGGGTAATCAGGTGAGTGGGGACGCGAGCGCGAGCAAGTACAGCCCATCATAGAGCGTCCCAGAGGACAGAATCAAAAGCCTTGATGAAGTCGACGAAGATCAGGATGGCGGGATCGAAACTCACCAGGTTGCAGGAGAGCGATTTCCTCGAAGAGGCGACGCGCGACGAAGATGGCCATGACGGTGTTGCGCCCAGGACCGGGAAGCCCATTTGACTTTCCCCAAGGTGACAGTCGAGAGCAGAACGAAGGCGGTTGAGGATCATGCGCATGAACAACTTGAGTGCGGCGCTCTGGATGCAGACTCCTCGGTAGTTGGCGGGGTCGTCAGGGGAACCTTTGTTTTTGTACAGCATAATACGGTAGCTGTGCTGCCACTCAGGAATCGGCGGTGCGGCGGCCAGCAGGATCCGGTTGCAGACGTCAAGCAGGAACCCCGTACGTGAGCGCCGTCAGCTTAATCACCGGGGCTGGGAGCTGGTCAGGTCCAACGGCGGCATAGAAGCGGAGTTGCTTGGCGGCGGTGCTCAGCTCGAGCTCGGTGAACGGCGGGAGCTGGTTGGGGTCGGCCAGGGGTTCCGTCAGGGCTGGGTACGTGTAGTCCTGCTCAGCGGCGGGCGGCGTGGGCGGCGCAGGGACGTCCGCAGGCGCTACTGCCAGGCGTGCGGCTGCCAGAGCTAGGGCCAAGCGGCGGAGGCGGCGGGGGGGCGCCGAGCAGCCGGGACTGGGAGGAATACCACTGGTCGAGCTGCTGCTGCGGTGAGCCAGAGAGCGTCCGCAGCGCCGGCTGCGCGCCGCCGGCGGGCCGTTGGGCGTGACGCAGGCGGGTCCAGGCGTACTTGCCGTGCTGGTCCTTGAGCGAGGTGGGCGAAGTACTCGCGGACATGAAGGTCCTCCTGCTCCTTGGTCGCCTGCCGGATGGCCGAGTGGTAATCGGCTTTGAGGCGGGCGTAGCGGGCGGGGTCGCGTTTGTCGCGCAGGGCTTGCCGGGCCTGGATGACGGCGGGGAGCCGGTGCAGGCTGGTGAAGCGGGGCAGGCGGCGGGGGGGTAGCAGGGCCCCGGCCGCGGGCAGCTCAGTTGCCAGCGAGGTGCCGAAGGGCCGATGCCGGGCCGGCAGCGAACAGCTGGGCGTGGCTGGCTGGGTTGTCCAGCGCGTCGACGAACGCCTCTGCCGCGCGCTTGTGGGCGCGTTTTTCAGGGAAGTCCTCCAGAGCGTCGTCAGATTTCTCAAGCAACTGAAGTGTGCGCAAATCAGGTGGTGCCACGTGCTTACGAAAGGGCGAGGGGAATCGCAGGCGGATGCGGGCAGTGACGATGCGATGATCGGAGCGCACCAGGGGGATCACAAGCGAGCGAGCAGCTAGTACAGATCCGGCCTTGATGACGCTTGCGCATTACAACATAGTCAATGCAGCGTTCAGTGCCAGTTGGCGAGGTGTGTCACTGTGACCAAAGCATCTGGACTATGTGGAAAGCGGGTGTTGGCAGTGACCAAATCGCATGTCGTAAGCAAATCAGCAAGAAGTTCAGTGTTGGCATTGGAGACCGTACCGTCGGGGGCATGCTGACAGCCGCCAGTACCCGGTGGTAGCGTGGCGTTGGCGTCCAGCAGCAGAGCGAGGTAGTTGCGACCAGGGATGCCGTTCGCCAGGTTCTCCAGCGCTGCAAAGAAGTCCTTGCGGTCTTGTTCTGGGTGGCCGGAGTGGGGTGCGTAACCAACGCCCACCGTCAGGGCGTAGGTCGAGTGGCCCATTGAATGAAAAGTGGCCACAAGGAGCAGAGGGTTGACCAGCTGGGGTTCGCGCATATGGCGTACGGCGAGCGGGGAGCAGAGGAGACCGACGCCCCCGTTCCCGGTGCCGTCGCCGCCTCTGTAGTAGAACCGCCAGCCGTCGATGTCGTCAGCAGCAAGGGCAGTTGATCCGCGGGCCGATGCAGTGCGCCTGTGTTCTTGGATTCCCAGGATGGCGATATTATTGTCGATGCAGAAACCAATAAGATTGGAGACTCGATGGCACTGACAGTCGTCACTGCGCAGGCAGTGACAGCGGTCAGCGTCGGGCTGGAGCGTGCAGGCGTTGAAGGTGGCGATGACCAAGGGCGCGCGTTGACCGAAAAGGGGGGTGCAGGCGGGTCGGAGATGGAGCAGGGTGGTGATGGGGGTGGGGGTGGAGGTGGTGGGGTAGGGGGGGCGGGTTGGGGACTTATGCTTTCAATCACCGCTTCGATTCTTCCTGCCAACGCGTCGAGGCGACGTCAACGGTGGGCTCGGGTGGCCAGGTAGAATGAGTCTGCGTCTGCACGCGTAAGAAATGCGTGCAGTCTGAGGAGGAAACACCAAGAAGTCGACTGAACACCATGGAAATACCAAGCATGGTGCTGCCCGCCACGAGCCACGAGCCACGAGGTAGCCATGGCTGTCGGAGCTCATAACTTTCACGTTTGAGCCCCGAATTCAGCTGTGAATATCACAATCGCTTCGTCTTTCTTAGACGCACATGCTGATACAATTTTCCAAAGCTATAACGCACTATATGGCGAATAAACGCGCCTCGACGCAACGCAGCCTGGCGGCTGCGCTCGGCAATGAAAATACGTCTGCAGCTCCGGCTGCAGCTTCGCCATCAGGGCCGGAAGGCAGTGCTGCCACTAGTCGCGCACTGGTGGTCGTCCAGCACCCCCCCGGGCTTCCTGCCTCGCCTTCAGCCTCGCCTGAGCCAAAACGCAGCCGCCCAGCCGAACCGAGCTGGTCTGAGCGCGATTTTGACATTGACGGGATATTTTCCACCTTCAACACCTTCAACGATCACAGACCCAGCTATTTCGACATGCCACCCCTCAAGCTACTGGAGTTCGTGTTTTATGGGTCATACGCCTCCCTTCTCGACCTGTGCCAACGCCTTCAACAATGCTACCGCTTCCGCAATGGACCTGACGGCCGGTTCACAATGCGACAACAATCTGAGAACCTGGCCAGCTGGTCTCGCCCCCGTCTTCAGATCGGCGCCCTCTTTTCCATCCTTGACCGCTCTGTCACGGACCTCTGGACCCCCTCCCCCTTGACCGAATCCACCTTCCTCTTCCACCTCCAAGCAACCATCTCACAGCACGTGACGCCCCTAGCCGCAGATGTGGCGGCAATGGGCGGCACGCTGGCTGCTGAGCTCCCCACCATCTCCACCGCCACTTCCAGCCTCCTCGCCTCCTCCACCGCCACCACCCCACCTCCGACGCCATCACCGCCCAGCTCCGTGACATCGACCAGCGTCTTAAGGACAACGCCATCGCTATCGAGGTTCTGCGCAGAACACCGCAGGCCTCACCGCCCAGGCGGTGAAGGACATTGCCGCCAAGCCAGCCCCGGCTGGCCTGGCCGGCGATGCTCCTCCCATCACCACATGGGCGGACATGCTTAAGCAACATACCACCTCCACCACCTCCGCCGTCGCAGCCCAGCTTCAACAGCAGACGCTTGACCTCCGCGAGGAGGCCGAGCTCGCCAAGCGCAGCCTCAACGTCATTGTCAAGAACTTCAAGATGGAGGAAGGTGAGAATTCCGAGAAGCTTTTGCGTGCGTTTGAGAGAGAAATCCTTGGTCGCATGGGCCTTAACGGTGAGATCGAGCTGGCCGCCCACCGCCTTCCCCGCGCGCGGGGTAAGGCAGGGCCCCCCCGCTCCTTCTCACCTTTAAGACCCCGGCGGACAAGATTTCTTTTCTCAGACGCCGCAAGCGGCTCGAGAAGACTCTCTTCACCCTTGATGACGACTTGACCCTGGCGCAGCAACAACGGCGACGGGAGCTATGGCCGACCTACCTCCAGCTCCGGCAGACCAAGGCGGGACAGCCGGTGTACTGGAAGGGGGCGGCCATCTACGTCGGCCATAAGCCCTGGCAGGCGACCCCCCCCCCCGCGGCCCCAGCGACTCCAGACGCCCCAGCTTAGGGGAATATAGCAGTAGTAGTGTAGAATAGATAGACCGTGGCCATGTACATGTACGCCTCCTAGAGGCACTATCTCAGCTAAGCCACGCGCTTTACTTAATCATGTACATGTGTGCCTATTATGAGCCACACCCCAGATGATGCCTAGCTTTATTTAGTTCTGTTGTGCCTATGCAGGGAATAACTCTCTGCTGAGACGCCATGCCCTAGCTTCTTTGTATAGCTATGCTGATCTTCCCCCCCATGACAGGCTCCCCCTTCGCTGGGCATAGCTTGAAGATCATGGGGATGCCAGTGCCCTGGTGCACCTAGAGCAAGGGTCCTTTACATCCCCACCCTTGCAGGAAGTAGCTTAGGATGTATGATAGGCCATACGCCCCCTCTCAAGGGCTATGTGCTACATATACTCCCAACGGAGTTATGTTACAATTCAATTCAATTCAATTCAATTCAATGGTGCTGCAGCAGACCCGAGTCTTGCCACAATAATATGTATGCCGGTTTCCAGGGTTTCCGCATGAAAGTTGGGTGAGAAACTGGAAAAATCTACGTTTCCTTTGCACCAGTACCTCAACAAACTCGTAGAAACCTAATTATCAACCTTTGAACGCATCATCATGGTCGTGCCACCCAACAGCCACTGAAATTCGCGCGAAAACTGGCGAGATCTACCTGCCGCTATCGCCGTCGTCTTCACCTTCGTCCCGCGAAAATGCCTGATTTTAGTGGTACATATTTGTTTGCAGCTGTCACAAAAAAAATCCAAAAAATACCAGGATTTTTTCTTGAGTTCTACGGGATGTAAGGAGGCCGTCCACCGAGTTTCAGACCAAAAATCTCGTATCTACTGTGCCTGCCACGTGTCAGATTACAACGCGATGCATCGCGTTCTAACCCTACAACGCGATACATCGCGTTGTAAAAAAACACGGATTAATAATTCATCAATTAATTGGATTAATTAATTAATTAAATAATAGACACGTGACTGCGTCACGTGAGCATAAGTCCTCAGTGGGAGGGGAACATGGGATGGAATGGATGGTATAAGCTATCTAGGTCCTAGTTACAGGGGTGTGGGCACCGCGGCCCGAATCGCTATGAATGCCATACTTGGTCACACGCGGAGCCCCCACAGGCTTGGGGGTGGTCTCCTTCATCACTACTTGCCATCTATCCTTGCGCACCATCTGCCTCCATATTACAGACAAACCAGGAGGCTGCCCGGGGGTGAGCCCGTCACGTCTAGTGTAGCACATGTCCATGCCGAGTCTATCACGAAAAGTCCACGGGTGGCGGCCCTGCCGCGCGCGGCCGGGGGCACGCCAGGTGAGGACATATCGCCCAGGCAGGTAATTAATTGGATGATTCAGCTTAATTCATCTTTATCACAAAGTGAGACAGCTAATCCTGGCCGGATCGGGCCGGCAATGGCCGGAGCCACAGGATCTGGTGCCAACTATAGCTCATAATGATTTCTGGCCTGCGCTGGTTGTCTCCTTGATAATGATACATTAAAGGAGACAAGTGCATGTGTCATTTCCGAGTTATGATCGACAGCTAGCTGGACAAATGGATGCACGCAAACTTCGGCAGTTGTATTGCAACTCACAATGCCCACAATTTCGTTCATTCATCGTTATTAGGTTATTATTATAAATTTTTCATTTTGTTAGTTTTTTGAAGGCTATTCACTAATACTGAGTTCGTAAGCATGTTCTGTGCTGCTACCATGGACTCTAAAACTGCCATGCCCGTCCCCTATTACTTGCACCACATAGGCATTACCCTTGGTACTACCTGCCAACCGTTGAGAGCCTCCCACGGCTGACCTTTATTGAATGAAAGCCCCGCAACTATGTCGGCCGAGCCACTGCGCCACATCCGTACCAGCCAGTAGCCAAGTCCTAAAACACCTGTTGCGCCTGCGAAACCATGGCCGTGCCACCTGGACACCAGAGCATCACATGGTGATGAAGATGGCCAGTGACAGGCCTATTGTACTCCTGAACAGCACGGGTTCAAGAAGAAACCGTGATGAACGATCTTGGACAGCACCGGTGTTTGCTCCTGCTCCTTGAGCACGCATCCTCCGACTCCCCTTCCCTTGGACTCCCGTCTCATACTCCCGTGGCCTTCCACCGCCCTGACTCCTCCCCCTCAGCCACACATCCAACCTCTCTCCAGCAGTTCCCCCCTTGTCAGGCCCTTTGAACAGCCACTGCGGCTCCTCCCGCACGCGTTCCCCCCATTCTCCTCACACGGCCTCCCTCCACGCACTTTCCCCGCCATCCTCCTGCCACCCCGTCCATCCAGCCGTCTCACGCCCAAAACTCCTCACCACCCTCATCACCCTCCTCAAGCGTACTACTCATCCAACCCCATCACCCCTTCTCATGCCTCATCGTCACACTCCTCATGCGTGCTCCAACCCCATCACTCTCCGCACGTGTCCTCGTCACCCTTCTCACGCCTCCTCGTCGCTCTCCTCCTCGGCCTCCTCCAGCCACTTGATGAGCGGCTCGAGCGCCTTGACAAACACTTGCCTGGTTTAATCAGGTATACGGCATTTACAGTACAAGGTGCAGTACGGCATGATGCATACACAGCACCAGGCATGCACAGCACAAGCACGGGTGCCAGGTGTGAGCGGCTCCAGCTCCTTGACAAGCACTCGGCTGGCATACTACAGTGCATGGTGCATGCAGCACAAGGCATATCCTGTGCAAAGCATATGCAGTACCAGCTCAGGTACAAGCCATTCACGGCATGCCGTGACAAACGCTTGCCTGCCCTTGAAATGTCGTGTCCACGACATTTCCACTGCACGCCCTGTGAACAGCAAATGATAAGACAAATAAGTAATCACCATCCTTTACTTCATTAAAACAACAACAACAACAAAAAATGCCCTTTGGATTCCTGCCCCTCGTGTCGTGAGCGTGTCCAAGAACCCACCTGCCCTTTGGGTTGGTGCCCTTGTTGGTGCGCAACCAGGTGGTGATCGTGTCCTCAGTGCATGCTTCCCCGATTGACGGGAACCCAGCTACCCTTGATGACCCTCATGCCCTTCATGTCATGATACTGAATGCTCACCTGCCCTTTGGGTTGGTGCCCTTGCGGAACCAAGTGGTGATCGTGTCCTCTGCCAGCACGTCCGCGTCGTACAGCAGCTTGATGATCTGTAGGTGGGGCGTGGTGGTGTGGTGTGGTGTGGTTTGGTTTGGTTTGGTTTGGTTTGGTTTGGTTTGGTGTGGGAGTGGGAGTGGGAGTGGGAGTGGGAGTGGGAGTGGGATTGGGAGTGGGAGTGGGAGTGGGAGTGGAAGGGGGAGGCAAAGCCACAAAAACGTGAAAGGGCATGAGTGATCTGCAGCAGCTGATCCAGCAGCTGGTTGTACACAGGATGATCTGGTCCACGTACCCACAAACATGGGAAGGCGAACCGAAGAGACCAGGAAGGGAACGCGAGCGTGTGGGTACCGTACACAGCGGTTAATGGTCTGTGGGTGGGGCATGCTGGATGGTCTGTGGGTGGGGCACACTGGAGGAGGGAAGAAAACAGCCACACCGTGCCGTACAGTTGGCGTTCTGGGTCGCGCACACGCAAGCGAAAATGATAACGACCATCTCATCACACGTCGTGAAGATAGCCCCCGGCGCACAGCCAACAGGTGTGGGTCCAGTGCACCGCATTTCTTACCCTCTTCCCCCTCCCCCTCCCCCTCCCCTCCCCCTCCCCTCCCCTCCCCCTCCCCCTCCCCTCCCCCTCCCCTCCCCCTCCCCCTCCCCCTCCCTCCTTTCACCACCTACGAACCATACATGGCACCCCCTGGCTTGCACGGCACCCACTCCCCCCACTCACGTCGGGGAACAGCTTCATGAGCTTGGCGTCCTCATAACAGTGAATCTGCACTTTGTTCATCAGCTCCGCCTCCAGCTTGGCGTTGGGGGCCACCGTGCGCAGCAGCTTGCTCCACGCGCGCACCTGGTGGGGGTGAGAGGGAGGGGACCACCAAGAGGAACACATGTAAAAGGCTAAGTAGGAAGAGGAGTACGCGCTCCCAAGAGGAACACATTTAAAAGGCTAAGTAGGAAGGGGAATTCGAGCCCCCAACCCTGACCCCACATGAAAGGAGACCTGCGGGCATGGCAAGCGTGAGAGGGGCACAATGCAGCACACAAGGGGCACATTTGCGGCAGCTTGTTCCAGCATACTCTAGTTATAATGATAACAACATTAGTAATAAAGAAACATAATATAATGATCACAATAATACTAACAAAGAAACATAATATAATGATCACAATATTACTAACAAAGAAACATAATATAATCCCTACTCAAGGGCGGGGCTGCCCGTGCGATGCCCCAATGCATACCACGCGCCCAACCTGCTCTCCAACTTTGCCCCAACTTGTACATTGTAGAGCACAGACGCATCCATGATGACAGGCTCAAGCTTCCATGGTCCCGATTTTCCAGATTCCAGGCACCTGCGCTGGTCGTCCCGTGGATGAAACACACCATCCATCCCATTGGTAGCACCCGGTGCACCCATTATAACCCATACAGTGCAAACACACACACAATACTCCAGTGCGCGGGCACACACACACACACACACACACAGAGCGGCAAGGACCACCCACCACCGCCACACCCCACCTGTCGAAGCGCGTTGTTGGAGTTCTGCTGCTGGTTCTTGCCGCTCCACTGGATGCTGTTCATGATGCTGTCCCACATGTAGCGCACCACCTCCACGTCGGGCAGGCCGGCCTCCTTGTGCTTCGCGCGCACAAAGTCAATCACCTCCGTCACCGCCGCGTTCTCGCTGCCACGATGGGGACACGTACAAGTCACGATGGGGACAAGGCAAGGGTTGGGGGCCACACGAATACAACGCCACACGTCACAAGGCAAGGGTTAAGGGCCACATGCATGCGGGGAGCCACACGAGGGGGCATGGACAGGAAGCCACCTGAATCCATTTTTTGCATTGAGACGCAAGCAGGAGAAAGTAATGAGGGGCGTACCAAAATGCGAGGGGGAGAAAAAACTTTGACCAGATCACGTATTGCTACTCCACCGTCGCTGGTCACAGGTTGACATCCAATCCAACCTAGAAGTAGGCCATCATGCAAGACAAGGATGGGACGTGCCAAAAACAAATAACAAACACCATGGAGGCTACTGCGCCGCATCTGATTAGGTCATGCTACTCTTAATCATTGCATTTAAAAATTTCAACTATTTAGTTAATAATTGCAACTTCATGCCTAGTATCCCTTGAGGGGGGGGGGGGGGGGGGCGCACCTGATCATCTCGGTGACGGTCGCGTGCAGCTCCTTGAGCTTCACATCAAAATCCTTCTGCTGGTGATATCTGACCACTTGCTCCTGACAAGCGGGAAGATAGGATGTGATAACACGATGGCGGCACAAGGGAGGCACGCAGAGGAGCGAGGATGAGAACAACGTCCTTCTGCTGGTGGCACTTGACCACTTGCTCCTGAAAGGCAAGGTCACCCAGAGGAGCAAAGCAGATTAGGGGTGGAGGCAGCTTGAGACGGGGAGGGGAAAGTGGGACACGGGGGAGGGGGGGGGGGGGGGGGGGGGATTCGAACCAGGGGTGGAGGGGACAACGCAGCCAGAGACAGTCCATGCCGTTGCTAGCCCCTCCACGCCCCCTTCCATACCGTATTTCAAGTCCGTGTGCAACTCCCCACACTGAACATTAGGTCAGAGCGCGGCGCGTCCAATCCTTTTTGTCTCTCTCGCTACCTAATCAGTGTAACGGTCTCATTTGACGCCCACCGATTGCTTCTCTTCTCAATCCTAGACCTGTTAACGGCGGCACATGTCTCAATTACAAACTTAGCACACCCACCCCACCCTGTTCTTTCTGAGGCACACACCGAAAGTTTGCAGTGTACTGCCCCCCAACCCCAATCCCCGACACAGTTATTCATCCCAACCACTCAGTTCGCATTGATCCCAACCACCCAGTTTGCCTTTGATCCCAACCACCCAGTTCCCCTTTGACCCCAACCACCCAGTTCGCATTGATCCCAACCACCCAGTGAGCCTTTGATCCCAACCACCCGGTTAGCCTTTCCCCCAACATAACACTCATCCCCACACACCAAACCCTCCAGGCACACCCTGTGTTCTCAATGGCACGCACCAAACCCCCACCTGACCAGTCCTGCCTACCAGCCCTCATACCCCAGCCCAACCCCCCCATGCACGCGCCTCACCCCATGCCCCACGCAAGCGCCCAGTCTCCCCCTACCCCCTACCCCCTACCCCCTACCCCCTACCCCCACCCCCACCCCCACCCCCACCCCCACCCCCACACGCACTAACCCATCTACCGAACGTCACCCACCAGCCCCACCGCGTTGAAGTGCTGCTCAAACGAATCCATGCTGCGCTTGCGAATTGGATAGAACTCTCACACCCGCCCGCCCCATGCCCCGATTTACCCACCGCGCCCTCTAGCACCCATATGACCCATCACCGCACGCCTCTGACAACCCCCGGTATTCCAGCCACCCATCACCCACCAGCCCGGCCGCGTTGAAGTGCTGCTCAAACGACTCGATGTTGCGCTTGTGCATTGGGAAGAACTCCAGCAGCTGGTCGTCCACCTTGGCGCGGCGCAGGAGCGCGACCAGCTCGTCGAGCGAGCCGTCGGAGAGCCACTCCTTGAAGAGCGTGGTCAGGAAGGTGAGGGGCGACCCCTTGGAGACCATGGACTCGTTGAGCAGGCACGAGAAGATGTTCTCCGGCGGCATCTGCGGAATGATAGGGAGAGGTCGTGGTGGACCGGGACACACACACACACACACACACACACACAAACACACACACACAGAGAGACAGAGACACGATATGCGTTAGGATACCGCGACGCATGTGAACAGAAGGTGCATGGCACAAGATGGTGCTCTCGGGCAGCATCGAGCGGACGGTAGAAATACGCAAGTCATCCTGGACGTTTGAGAAAGCCAATGTCTCCTTGACGCTATTTACAAATCATTATCAGCATGACAATATGTTTATTATCAGGTGGGATCTGCAAGATGGGGAGGGGGGGGGGGGACTGGGGCAGATGAGACCATCATCCCCAATAAAGCACATGCTAGTAGCCGCTATGCCACAATGTCCGTTTGACATCCCTTACACCAACCACCCCAAGCGGGACGACAATACAAGACACATTACAACCGCCAACTTCTCGCGTGTCATGTCTCATGGCCCACGAGCGCACCCCACGCGTTTCCCTCCTGCCTCTCGTTCTCTTCCTCCTGCCTCATCGCCCACCCCATTGCTCCCATCGTGTCAGCCACCCACCCCAAGCTTCTGCGAGAAGACGAGGCAGGTGAAGACCGCCATCTTCTCGCGGTTCTCCGGCGAGAAGTGCTCCAGCGACTGGATCAGCTTGCGCATGATGTTCTCCAGGTTCTTGATCAGGAAGGGGCGACGGCTGGGGTCATATGCCGTTTCATGAAACACGAATGTGATAAGGGGCATGGGGTTGTGCGTGAGTGTCGGGGTAAGGCGGAAAAGAGGATATGCATGCTGTTTATCAAGTTCTTGTTCAGGTAGGTGCAAGCTGGGTTACCATCAAACATGACACCGGGCAGGGAGGTGTGCGTCTGACCAAGAACAAGGCAAGTTTATTCATAACACGATTAAATAATTGTACTAAAAATAAGATTAAGTGGCAATAGTCTAGGATTAACCTCGTGCAGGATTGACGTCAGGAGCTCTTTTAGATTGGCATCGAGCAGGAGCCCTTTGGCAGAAGCATCACAATGGGCCGTGTGGCCTGTAGCAAGGCTGACATCTAGGCATCCAAAAATCTACCTACATGCACCACTAGCGCAGCGCCAGCTCGTCGTGTTTTACAATAATGCCTTTACCGGTCGAAGTAGCGATCACAGTACCGATCACAGTACCCGTTACAGTACCGTTACAGTAATACATTTTCAGGTCACAGTATCGGTCACAGTAACGCCTGTTGTCACAGTAATGCCTTCACAGGTCACAGTACCGGTCACAGTAATGCCATTCCCGGTCACAGTACTTGTCACAGGAATGCCTCTTGTCACAATAATGCCCTCCACAGTAATCCCAGACCGGCAATACCTTTTGTCACAGTACCAGTCATGATCATGCCTTTTGTCACAGCAACCAAAGGTACCCTTCACCCAAGGTACCCTTGCTAGCAGATGATCCTGTACAAGCATGGCAACTGCGATCTCTTGACCCATGCCGTGCACATGCGCTCATCTGATGACCTATAGGCATACACCTTGCGGCGCCTTGCATACACCTTGACCTATATGCATACACCTTGCGGCACCTTGCATACACCTTGACCTATAGGCATACACCTTGCGGCACCTTGCATACACCTTGACCTATAGGCATACACCTTGCGGCACCTTGCATACACCTTGACCTATATGCATACACCTTGCGGCACCTTGCATACACCTTGACCTATATGCATACACCTTGCGGCACCTTGCATACACCTTGACCTATATGCATACACCTTGCGGCAACCTTTAAGGGGCATCGCTTCCATGGGTATGCTCACGTGACGCAGTCTTCGCGTACATTGATGAATCGCCACTCACCGGATAATCTTCTGGAAGCACGTCACCCACATCATCTGCTCCGCCTTGGTGGGGCCCGAGAGCAGCACCTGCGCCACAGGGCAAGTCCAAAGAAGAATATAAATATATCAAGGGAGGGCGAGCAGACAGGAGCATGAACAAACGTAGGCTGGAAATCACACAGGTGGCAAAGGAGATGATAAATGAGTATAGGCAAGCAGGTATGGGCAAATCAGGGTGGGCAGACAAAGTTGGCAAAGAACAAGAAAACAAGGAGAGGGGGGAGAAGGGGCGCCAGGTAAAGAAGCGGCTGGACCCAGAGCAACGGTCATGAAATACTCTTATGACAAGCCGTCAATTAATGGAACTCAGAAACTCGAGTTCACTGGAAGGACGAGGAACAAATCCCCTGCCAATATTCCACAAGACACCTTTCATATGCAATGCATTCCTCCCAACACTGGGGGCTAATCATAATTTGTGGTGAATCGATGAATGCCACCGCGTGTAATGGAGGCAGACCATCACTCATCGCTCACATCGGTGAGATCGCAGTGGGCAGAACTGGGCACCTACGCCTTCGCACGGCAAACCCTGCTGTTAAGGGAAAACTGGGTGGTTGTGAAAACATGCATGCGTGACTCTCAAGGGTTAACTGTATGTGACGACAGCTAGATATTGTGACGACAGCTACGTGGGATATCCTGGCGATAACAATACATGCATTATCGCTACAGGGCTAGCGGGAAGGTAACCAGGAAGGTCATGGTCGAGCCTCTCTGGCTCAGCACACGCGCACCACTCACGCATGCCTCGGGCGCCTGCCCGTCTTTCCCCAACCTGCTGACCAGATTCAACATGCCCACGTCTCATGCAAGCGCCTACAGGGCATGGTACTGTTAGCGAGTATGGGACCACTCACGTGTGCCTCGAGCAGGGTCTGTCCGTCTTCCAGCTGGACGGATCCCGCGGCCATGCGCCCGCCCGCAAACAGGATCTGGGGGAAGAGAGAGGGGGCGGGAGGGGGGGGAGGGGGAAGGGGGGGAGGGGATGAGGGAGGGAAAGGGGGAGAGAAGGGAGAGGCGCACTGTTTAGATTCTATTGGAAGTACGACATCATTAAAACACGCAGTCAACGACAGGAGTGTCGCTACTTATAAACGCGTCTGCAATACATTTTCATCGATAGTGGCAAGTTATGATACACTTAGGGACACCCATTGCACATGGGTTTACACGCATAGACTCGGCACATACTGCCCGCCCATATGCAGGATCAAACATAGGACATACTCAAGACCACTGGTGGGCGCGATCCCACCAGACAAATAACCCTGACGATGAACCAATTGAGACCTGTCAGCCACGCAGCAGAAAAGCTGCTAGTCCTAACGGATGGTGATGTCTGCGCTCCTGTAAAGTAAGAAAGGACACACAGGCACTGATGACAGCGGGGGAGGGTGATGGCCCTAACCCAACACGATGGGCCCTACCTCAACGATGGGCCCTACCCCAACGCATCGGGCCCTACCCCAATGCAATGGGCCTACCTAAACGCACGCCCCGCACTCGCTTGCGTGGTGCGCCCCCATCCCAACCCATCCCACTTAAGGGGGAGCAAGGCCACACGCACTCTTGTTAACAGTAACAGAAGGAGTGGGGGCATGGAGGCAGGGGGTGCAGTACTAGGGGCCGTGGGGGGCAGAGCTAGGGTGCGTGGAAGTGTGGGTGCGTCGCGGAAAGTAAACGGGGGAGTGGAGGTGTGGGGGCGTGGGGGGCAGTAACTGAGGGCGTGGAAGTGTGGGAGCGTGGGGGGCAGTAACCGGGGGCGTGAAAGTGTGGGGGCTTGGGGGAAGTAACGGGGGGCGTGAAGTGGGGGGGGGGGGGGGCGGCGCCCGCACATACCTCAAAGAGAGTGTCGCCATAGCGGGAGAAATCCAAATCACTGTTCTCAAGAACCTTGACAAATCCCTCCTGTTTCAAGCAAAGAGAAACACACGGACAAGATGCACATTCCGAAGCGCACGCGATCAAAGAGTGCAGCAGTCATGAGCCGGCAAGCACAAGAAACAATCCTTGAGCTATCAAGCTATCAAAAGCTAAGCATCCACTCCTGCAGCCATCCGTCAAAGGCCAAGGACTAGCAGCACGGACAAACCGAACGGGCAAAAAAAGAAGGGAAAGGCTGCTGTGAACCACCACGCACACAGCATCGATGAAAAAAAGGGGAAACCGATACATAAACCGCCATATTGCAGGAAGGAGATTAAACCACAGAAAAAAACTAATGGGGGCAGCCGTCACGCCATGACTAGGCTCGAGCCCTAGCCATGAAGCAGCGACAAAAGTACGGCCCGAACAAACACAGGCGGGCCATCCACCTATGAGCCTAGTAGTGCCACGATGCAGGGAATGACAGCACACACACACACATACACACATACACACACAACCGGAATTGATATATATATATATATATATATGAGTAATATCCAAATGAGTCTGAATGTACTGG
Source organism: Mesostigma viride (assembly GCA_009746045.1). Lineage (NCBI taxonomy): Eukaryota > Viridiplantae > Streptophyta > Mesostigmatophyceae > Mesostigmatales > Mesostigmataceae > Mesostigma > Mesostigma viride. Next base: position 5,988,406 of record RPFO01000027.1, read on the forward strand.
GATATGGACATCCGCGCTGGCCGCATACCCTGGGGGCAACCCTGGTCTCGACGTGACTGTCGGAACCGCAAACCAGGGTCTGCATCACAACATGTTGAACAGCTTGAGTAGTGTGCAGGCATGATCAGGGGAAGACACCACTACGCCTAGGAGAAGGGGTCACCCTTGAGAAGCCTATGCTGTCAGCCACCGTGCGGCTCGGTAGAATGTTCAGTTGCTCGCAGGTAGAAGAACGCCATACCGACCCTAGGCGTCGCGCCACCCATTCCGTAGGATTCTATACTTGTAGCGACCCACGTCGCCACTTACGAGCTTCTTCTGCGTGTCGTTGCCCTCGCCCTCGGCGTTATTCCATATTTGGTGGATAGTATCCGTAAAAGACTCCGGATCCAAAGGAACTGCGATGTTCCGTTTGCGGGTCTTGATCCGCGCGCCACTGTCCACACACAGACCACACAGGCATGCATGCAGCACGTGCGCACGCACGCATCCTAGTTATATTAGATAATAGACTTTATCATGTGTGTATTTTGATGCAGATGACACTGCAGTGGGCTAAATGGTCCCTCACAAGCATCTATGCGACGTATCTTTAACTTTTGTAACCAGAATGACGCGGAAACACAGCATGAAAAAGTACCCATAAAAACTTACCCTAGGGTCGGCTTGGCCTCCTTCGAGCTGGCAAGAACAAACACCGAAGCATACCACCCATAGATCGAGTCACACAATAAGCCCACAAATTAACACGGCAGAGAAACTGGAGAAACTCGTACAAGACGCTTGCAGAACTGAAGGGGCCGATGCGACGCTGTCATAAATATTTCCAAACCGGACAAGATGCCTTACCTCATAAAATGCAGTAAATTCCTTTCAAATAATGGGCTCAACCGAAAAATTCAAAGCGCCTAACGAACTACACGTGTGTCTTTTCCCGATGCGAATGCGAACGCCCGCTTCTGTCTCCGGCTGTCCCCTAAGGAAAAATACGAGGCGATGGAGTTGCGGAGGCGGTCACCCAGTCTCTGCTGTATTTGTGCTGGCGAGCCTCCAGCGCGCAAGGAGGCAGTGCAGGGTGACGACAGGCATGCGCCGCGCCCCTATAGCATGCCGTCCAGTCAGTCAGTTTATTCCCACGCCGGCTACTGGCTAGATGCCGAGTGTACAAGCCAGCGAGCAGCTCGCTCCCCACTGGTGCGTAGTCGCAGATGCGGATGGCCAGTGTGTCCAGTCAGTGGGCCAGCAAGGAGTGAGCAACTGATCACGAAGCTCGCAACAGGTGATCGGGCCAGGGGGGTCTGCAACATTTTCGCGCGCGCCCAGCAACGTGACAAGGCGCCGGGGCTGGTTTTTGCGCGCGCGCACGACCCCCCGAGGAAACGGACGTTGGCCATCACAGGCAAGTGTCCTACCTTCTGCCATGTTCACTCCACCACCGAACGGAAGACGCATTGGCAGCTTCTTTTCTAACACCAAATGATGGCGTTCTAGTCCTGACAGCCGAGCCATCTGCGAGGGCTAGGTAAAGATCTGCCAAGCTCGCGTCGTGGCCCGGTATTCCGTGAGTTTATTTATGGTGGCCGTGTCTCTCGCAATATGCGTATGAAGTAGTGGGACGCAGGATGAAACCCGCGGGCCATGAGCCCGACGGCTCCGACGGCAAACAATTGCTGATCCACAGCGTGTTTCGTAGCCGAAAGTCGTCCATCGGATCGCCAGGTAGCTCTCGACACCAGCGTGCCCGCTCCAAGGATGCCTTGCGCTCGGCTGCGGACGCCATTACCGGCAAAGCGTGCACAGCGTCCACTGCCTTCGAGACGCGGCCTGACAGCGAGCGCGACTTGGCCTCTGGTTATGCCTCCCCTCTTTCGCATGCCATAACCGGATCTGCAGATGCTTCCCTCTCATGCCGGGCACGCACACCGAGCAGAGCGGTCGACCGCATCACCCCGAATGCCGCCAGCGTGCGTTGCTCCCTGGCGTCCGCGTCGCCACCTGCCGCTAGCGAGCTACCGGGTGGTGCATGCGGGGCGAACCAACGGGCAGATCCGATCGTTGCAGGTGGCCACATCCCCGATGCGGCCATCACGCCTCCGGACTCGGACATTCCCCTCTCGCGAGCTCCTGCGCCCGATCTCCCCGCCTGTTTGACGGATGGTACCGCCACGGGCATCGATATGCCCGCCTCGGCCGACCACCGTACGCCCGACCCGGAGCTCACCCCCGCCGACCAGCCCCATGGGCTTGCGACGCGAGACAGCGGCTCGCCAAGTGGCGCCGTAGGACAATCTGTCCCACCGCAGCCGCTAGGAGGAGAGGATCCGACCCCCGTCCCAGCCCAGCCGTCGCGCCACGTGTCCGCGACCGCCAGCCCCATGAAACCAAGCGTGGAGGTGGCCCGTGACACGCCCGCGGGGGATGAGACAAGTCCTCCCCGCAACCCGACCTCGCTCGCCGATGCGCGCAGCCCGCAGCTGCGCGTGACCCCCGTCAAGCGCCGCCTGTGGGAGCGGGACATGGGGGCCACTAGCGCAGCGACGGGGCAGCAACGGGACATCGGGGCAGCGACGGGGCCACTAGCCGGGCACTCGAGCGGTCCCTTTTCAATACCTATGAGTGCAACGGGACAACGGGACAACGGGGCAGCTTCTGGGATGTTTGGCGGGGCAGTCACTGGGACAGCAACCGGGCCGTCCACAGGGCCATCCACCAGGACGTTGGGCGGGACATGCACAGGAGGAGATAAGAAGAGCATGGAGGGCGGCATGGGCCCATACCAGCCCCAGGCATCCCCATCATCCCAGCAACCACTGTCGCCAGCATCAGCGTCGCAGCCACCAGCGTTAGCGCAGTCACCCCGCGCCCCCGTGCTCGAGCGACAACCAGCGCCGGCATCATCGACCACCCCCACGCACCCATTCCGGCGCCCACTCCCTGTGCCCAAGCGCACACGCGGCGAGGCGCTCGTGGCCTCGCTTCTGTCGTCGTCACCACCCCGCACGCATGGCCACCCACAAACCTCACCACATGGCCACCCACAATCGGCAACCTCCTCCCACTCTCGGGCCACCGTGGCATCATCGCCGCCCCCCCGCTCCGCCCCTGCGCCCGGGAACCCATCCTCCGCCAGGCCACACACGACGACCCCCTCGTCCTCGCCCAACAGGGGTACGGATGCCAGCGGCGCGCCGATAGGGGGTCAGGTAGTGCCGATGGGGGGCCACCAACATTTTCCTAGTCAAAGGGCCGTAGAGACAGCCAGTGGACCACCGATGGGGGGACACGCAGTCAGCCCGTCATCAGCCCCGGGTCGCCCCCGCATGGCCCCGCCCCCTGCGCCTGATGGCACAGCGCATGTTTCGCCCCGACAGGCGGCAGCAAAGGATCGCATGCAGGGTCTACCGGTGATGGCGGCAGGTGCAAGTCATGCTCACGGCGTGACGGCGGCAGGTGCAAGTGGCGCTCATGGCGTGACGTCGGCGGAATCCCCCGCGTCCAAGGCGGCCCGTCGCGCCGCGCTGACCTCCACGCTCCACCTGCCCCAAAAGTACCAACTCCTGCTCGACATGTGGGTGGCGCTGGAGCAGGCGTCGGAGCTGCTGCGCCGGCGCCGGGCCACGCCCACGTACGAGGCCTCGCGGGACATCGTGGAGAGCATGACCGGGCGGCGGTTCCTGCCCCGCCACCTGGCAATGATGAAGGTGGTGTTCCCCGAGGGGGTGGAGTTGAGGTACATCGAGCGCAGCACACGCAAGGAACCGCATGCGGTCCTGCGGAGGGCGACGGCGAGGGCAGCGGGGGTGGGGGCCAGCGCAGCCTACCTCTCCCCCTCCCAAGCGTTGTCACAGGATGGTGGTGGCCCCACGGGGGGGAGGGGGGGAAGCGGGGGTGCAGGGGTGGGGGGAAGGGGGAGCATTGGTGTTGGTGGGAAGGGGGGCAGCGGTATGGCTAGTGGGGGTGGAGGTGGGGGTGGGGGTGGGGGTGGGGGTGTTACGGCTCCCGGCCGCAAGGACATCGCGTACCATCTTCAGTTTGACCTGGCGCCCGCGCGGCCACCCGGATCCCTGGCGCCGCGCGAGGAGTTCCGCTCGCGCCTGCTGGCGCGCGTCAAGGCGTTCCACTCCGAATTCCTGCGTGGTAGAGAGCCGATGCTCTGCCGGCTGGCGGGGCAGCGGGTGGCGAGTGCGTCGACGACACCGGCGGTGGGGGAGGCGACGCTGGGCCGGCGGGCGGGCCAGCGGGCAGCAGCAACTGCGGCGGGCATGGCGGGGCAGGGGGCAGTTGAGGCAACACTGGGGCGAGTGGCGGGAGTAAGAGGAGGAGACGGAGAAGGCTTGGGGGGGCAGTGGGGGTCAGCAGCAGTGCCGGCAACTGGGTTGGAAGCAGGAGGACATGACCGTGATGGCAAGGCAGGAGCAGGAAGAGAAGGGGGGGAGGGGAGAGCCCGGAGAGATGGTGGGGAAGCTTGGGAGGGGGGCTCGGGAGAAGTAGATGGAGGTGGTGGTGGCACTGCAGGGGCAAGTGGTGTCGGGCAGCTGGGTCGAGAAGAAGAAGGGGGAGGAAGGGGGAGGCGGGGCAAGGCGGCATCAATGCTGACATCAGCGTCCTTGTCCGTCGGGCAAGGAGGGGCAGGGGCTGGGGCTGGGGCTGGGGCTGGTGCGGTAGCCTCGCAAGCCAACCCCATCATCTCACCCCATACCCACGCCGTGACTCGTTGTGTGGGCAGGGCGGGTCAAGTTGGCGGGGCAGGTAATGCTGGAGGGGCGGGTAATGTAGAGCTGTCGCTCTGGCACGTGGACTTTGATTTGGAAGGTGTGCCAGACATCGAGGTCCCCGAGGGCACCATGCCGCGGCTGCCGTGGGAACATGCGCAAGGGGCACCCGCGCAAGTGGAGGAAGGGGCATTGGACAAGAGTGGGGTAGACAAGGGGGGGGGAGATGAGGGTGGAAAAGGCACGGGCGAGGTAGACAAGGGGGCGGTAGGCAAGGGGACGCCCATGTATCGCCTCGAGCCATCGCCCCTTCTTGGCACGACCACGAAGCATCGTGGGAAGGAAGGGCATGCGGTGGACGTGGGGAACGTTTTGGAAGCCCCCGGTGGAGACCCCTTTGATCACGAGGGGTCCTTGAACAACAGGTCGGGGCGGGATAAGGGAGGCAGCTCTGGGGATGATGATGACAACGACGATGATGATTACGAGAAGGGGGAGAGGGAGTGGGGCCGCTGGGGGGCAACAACGGCACCTCCCGCGGGTGATAGCAGAAGAGACGAGGGAGGGGATTTGGGGGTGGGTGGCGGTGAACATCCAGGGGGCCGATTGACTCCCATTTGCTCCCAAGGGGGTTGCCCGCAGGCGGGGGTGTCCCAGATGGGGAAGAAGAGCAGGCCTAGTACAGGAGAAGGGGGGGGTGCCGGGCCAGCTGTGGACATGGATGACAGGGGCGGTGTGAGCGGGAGAGTGACGTCGCTAGCGCAAGAAGGCGAGCCAAATAGGGATGGGGCACATGCCACGGGTGCTTCAGACAAGGGCAGGTCTCCAAGTTTTTTGCCCCCGAATTCTGCAAGGGGGGTGGCAGCGGGTCCTCTAGTTGGCGATGCCGCAGGCGAGGGCAGGCCCCAGATGGTGACATTGCCAGGGGATCCTGAGGAGGGGGATGGTCACGGTGACGGCGGCGAGAATGATGGTGGTGGCACGGGCGCGGACCTGCTCTCCTTGCTCCATTACGGCGCACCCCTGGGCGTGCTGCGTGACGTTCGTCGGCACCAACGAGAGGAGGCGCGCCGCGCCCACGTGGCGGCTGCCAGCGCCAAGAACGGTCCCACGGCCGCGCTCCCTCAGCTGTTTGACCTCCTGTGCTCGGTCATGGTGGCTGGCGGCCGGAGCGCGATGGCGTACGAGGAGCTTGTGAGGGCGGTGGCGGGTGCTAGCAGGAGTGGCCCGTGCAGTGGGGCGGGTGGGCCGGGGGTGGTGAGGAGTGCCCTTGCGGTCATGCTGGCGGTGGTCCCCGAGTGGATTAGCCAGAGCACGACCAAGGCGGGCACAGTGGTGGTCAAGTTGGTCCCCGGCGTGGACTTGAAGGCGCTCCGCTTGAAAGTGAGCGTGGCCGCGGGGGGGGGCGGGGTCCAGGAGCAGGCGCAGGGGGGGGGGCGGTGGGCATGTCCATGCTCCGCAGGCTGCGGTGATGTAATTAGACACGAATAGCCCACTATCAGTGTTACGCTAGGGCTTGCTCCACCAGGTTTCACCGGGTTGGCCCCTCTATTTGTTACTTTTACTAATGCATGAAAGGAGTGTAAACCCTAGCCTATCGGAAATGCATGATAGCTGAGTTGGCCAGCCGAAGTTTTGACTTGGATTTGATTACACGGCCCCATCGGGTTGTCTATACGCCGGCTGGCTTGGAGTAGCCAGTCGTTGTCTCTCACCTGGTTTTGTAAATATCTTTTTATAATGAAGTGCTTAATGAGCATATGCATGTCCGTGGTGACCCCCTGAGAGGGCAGGGAATGTGGAAAGCGTTGCGTTTTTTGGCATGGCATTGATCTGTTGACACCCGCAAGCATGCCGTAAAAAAATTGACCCCGATAATTCACTTTGACCCCCGATTATGTCACTTTTTTCCTCCTGTTAGCCTTTTCTCGGACTTCAGAAACTTATTTTTGGCAAACTTACCTACCTGATGCAAAATTCGAAGTCCCAAGTGTATACGCCCTTACAAGGCAAAAGGTCCTGGCACTTCCCGGAATCCCGGTGCAAGTGCCTAAAATGGGACTATGGACCCGCTGGCACTGCGACACTTATTTCGTGAGATCGGAAAATCTCAAGTGCTTGCCCGCGCTGAGGGAGCACTTCCGATTTCAACTCCTGCATGGATGTTGCATTGAGAATTTAGCCATGCTATGCCTATGCAGAGAGATGCTCTCTACAGGTCGAGAAGCCATGCCCTAGCCCTTGTATAGCCATGATGATCTTCCTCCCCTGTGCCAGGATCCCCCCCTTAGGCGGGTTGAACCTGAGACAGCATGGTGGTGCCGGTGCCCTGGTGCACCTAGAGCAAGGGTAGCTTACATTCCCACCCTTGCATGCAGTGGCCTAGGATGTATTCAAAGCCATATGCCCCTTCTCAGGGATATGTGCTACATTCACTCCCAACGGAGTGATGTTCCTAATTAATTAATTAATTAATTAATTAATTAATTAATTAATTAATTAATGGCTCCCATGTGGCGGTCGGTGCCGACCACCTTTCTGCCGAGCTGCTGAAGACCCCTGATCGGCCGGCGGTTAGGGATCTTCTGCTGGCGTTATGCAACCGTGTCCTGCTTTCTGACGAGCCTCCGCCTGCTGAGTGGCAGACGGCCATCCGCGTCATGCTGTACAAGAAGGGCTCTGCTGCTGACCCCGGTAACTACAGGGGTGTCTGCCTCCAGAGCGCCGCGCTGAAGGTCTTCATGCGCATGATGCTGCACAGGCTCCGCGCCGCGCTGGACCCCCACCTGGGTGAGTCTCAGATGGGATTCCGTCGTGGTCGTAACACTGTCATGGCTGTGTTTGTCGCGCGCCGGTTGATGGAGGAGGTGCGTCGCCTTCCCCCTGACAGTTTGCCGCTGGTCTTCATTTTTGTTGACTATATCAAGGCCTTTGACACGGTCCTCTGGGAGGCTCTTTGGGCCATCCTAGCTCTGGATCGAGTGCCACCTGCGTTTATTGCTGCCATTCGCCGACTGTATGAGGGCTCACAGGCAGTGGTGCGGACTGCGGAAGGCACCACCCCACCATTCCCCCTTCACCACGGGGTGTGGCAAGGTTGTGTCCTGTCCCCATACCTGTTCATTATTGTCGTGGATCACGTCATGCGCCGAGCACGTGCGCGCTTTACTACTGCTCTTAACCCGTGTTTTTTTACAACGCGATACATCGCGTTGTAGGGTTAGAACGCGATGTATCGCGTTGTAATCTGACACGTGGCAAACCTATTAAACATGCGATTTTTGGTCTGAAACTTTCAAAATAGGTCAGAAACATCTCATAGAATTCAAGAAAAAATCCTGGTTTTTTTGGTATTTTTTTTGTGACAGCTGCAAACAAATATGTACCACTGAAATCAGGCATTTTCGCGGGACGAAGGTGAAGACGACGGCGATGGCGGCAGGTAGATCTCGCCAGTTTTCGCGCGAATTTCAGTCGCTGTTGGGTAGCACGACCATGATGATGCGTTCAAAGGTTGATAATTAGGTTTCTACGAGTTTGTTGAGGTACTGGAGCAAAGGAAACGTAGTTTTTTCCAGTTTCTCACCCAACTTTCATGCGGAAACCCTGGAAACCGGCATACATATTATTACGTCAAGACTCGGGTCTGCTGCGGCACCATGCTTGGTATTTCCATGGTGTTTCGACTTCTTAACACATGTTTATTCATCCCGAACGCCCGGACTCTCGGCTAAGCCGAGATTTGTGCAGACTTTTATTGGGTAGCTCCGGGCATGATGGTGCCTGCAAATAGCGTAAGGCGTGACCGTGGCTATTACTACGGTATGCTGTATTTTCCTGGAAATGGCCTCTGCCACCGGCTCAATAGTGCTTGCAGGCGTAAGTATATCGTGTTTCTACCTAGTTTCTGCCAGTTTTCCACTTATTTCTACCGACCTCTGCCCAGCCTCTCTAAGACCGCCATCCTACTCGACGTTGCTTGCATGTCAGCCATAGCAGGTTGCAGTTGTGCAGTATTTAGTAGGTGCTGTATACGTCGTCAAGCCGTGCATATATCGTGAGGATTGGATGTTGATGGTTTATACTGCGTTGATTGTGCAAGAAGATCAGCTGGGTGCCCATAATCATGGTGTATAATCACGTGTTGTTAGCATCTTGCCACCATTTGCTAGCATGCATTCCAGCGTCATCTTTGCCTGCATGTAAGCTCATGGATCACTCAACCTATCCAAGCCTTGCATTACACGTGCCTCTTTCTTGCAGTATTGCACGCGTTATGGAATGAAAACCCAGCACCTCCATTCCCACGAGGCATGTGCTCAACACGTTGTGAGAGTGGATGATGCTTTGGCTATGGCTGCCTGATTCAGTCATATTAGGTCATCCAGTCATGATGTTTGATGCATGTTTGATGCATGTTTGATGCATGTTTGATGCAGTATAACTTATACAACACCTATTTTCAACGTTTTGACCCTCCAAGCTCACTATGGCCCCGTTTATGGGGCTCGGGTCGTTGCGTAATGTTGTCAAGGGCTCTCATGTTTCCCACTGCGTTGTACTGCGTTGTAATTGTGATGCTAATGAAAAATAGCTCCAGTGGCCCAATGGGCCTGAGTTTTGTTTCACAGAGCCTGCATATGTTGCCCATAGCTCGTGCAAGAAGCCAGATTTTTTTCATGAACCATTTGTGAATAAGCACATGACTTGTGACTTAGGGTCAAGAAATCGCGGTCATGGTCAAACCCCCCTGTATTCAAACCAGTGTATCTCTCTAATGAATAAGCATTTTGTAGGTCTGAGTAGCTCAAAAAATCCTTTGATTTATGGGCTTTCAGGAAAGTATATACATGACCATGAAAAAAATTTTTCCTTAGGTGCTATACGCGTTCTAAAAAAAGCTTACAACGCGATATATCGCGTTCTAATTAAAAAAACACGGGTTAAGGGGTTCGAGCCAGGCTTGGACATCCTTAACGAGAAAGAGCATGGCGGGGTTCGACCTGGTTACCGCCTGGCCGACCTGATTTATGCGGATGACACTGGTCACCCTCATCGCGCGCCCCGAGCACATTCAGACCTGGCTGGACTGTCTGGGCCTGGAGGCGAGGGCGGTGGGGTTGGAGATTAGTGTCAAAACTGAGGCGATGGTGATTGGGGCCTCCAGTACACCGCCGCTGCCGCGCCTGCTCGATGGGACGACGGTCCCGTTCCGCGACCGCTTCAAGCTGTTGGGGAGCTGGCTCCCTGACACCGCCGACGACGTGGACACCCGCATCGGCCTGGCCTGGGCTAGGCTTCGTTCGCTCAACACCTACTGGCGCTCCAAGGGCCTGGGCGACCACCGCAAGCGCATGCTCTTCAAGGTCCTCGTCCTTACGGTGCTCACGTATGGCGCCGAGGCGTGGACAATCACACCCACACTGGCATCTAGGCTAGACGGCACAGTTTACAGGATGCTCCGACAGGTCCTCAACGTAGGGTTTTCCAAGCTCCCGTCATCAGAGTCTTTGTATCAGGGCATGCCCCGTATTTCGGACGAGATTAGACAGCGTAGGATAGCATTTGTAGGACACCTTGCTCGCACTAGCCAGGTCGACACCGCCCTTGGTCTGGCCGGCCCCCAGCGGCTTGGCCAGCCAGGACGGCACATTCTGACCTGGCCTGGCCCCAAGGACATTCCCAAAAAGGTAGGGAAACATGTCACGAACTACGTACAGATGTTGCTGGATGACCTACTGGTCCCAGCCCAGTTTGAATACCGCATCCACACTCTCACAGCCCCCGCACAGCCGGCAGCCCCATCGGCTTCCTCCCTCTGCAAGGATGACCTCCGCGCAGTGCTGGAGGAGCACGTGACCTGGCCGCTGGCCGAGCAGCTGACATCGCTGAACACCACGCTCAACAAGGTCGAGGCCCGGGTCTCCAACGTGGAAACCAAGGTCGTCCACAAGCTCCAACCCCAGTTCACGGCGCTACACACCGCGGAGCAGGCTTCGGAAAAGCATGCTACACTTGTCTCTCGCCTTAACCAGGTGGAGGGAAAGTGTGGCGTGCTCCTGAAGAAGCTTGAGGCCATCACCGCCCACACCGAGGCCCTGGCCACACAGGTCCCCAAGATAGCGGAGCAGACGGCCACCATTGCATCCCAGCCACCCCGGCAGGATGCTGGCGACCTCCCGCTGCTCTCCTACGCGGACCTGCTGCGGTCAGCGACCGCCTCCACCACCGACGCCATCGCCACAAAGCTCCAGGAGCTGGAGAACCACCGCCAGGCCCAGCAACGGGAGGTCACCGACCGCGCTCGCCGCGAGTGCCGAGTGGTGCTACGTCGCTTCCCCCAGAAGCCAGGTGAGACGTCAACCTCTCTTGCTGACGAGCTCAAGAACCAGCTTCTTACCCTCATGGGCCTGGTAGGTGAGGTAGCACTGAGCGGGTGCCACCGCCTTCCCTGGCACTCACGGGACAAGGCGGCTCCCCCACCAGTCCTCCTCACCTTCCCCTCCCCTGAGGATAAGCAGCGGTTCCTCTCTCGTCGCAAGCGGTTGCACGACCTCACCTGGACGCTGGATGACGACCTCACCCCCGCTCAGCAACAGCAGCGACGCGACCTGTGGCCGGAATACCTCCGCCATAAGCAGGACCCCCAGAAGCCCAAGGTGTACTGGAGGGGCGGGGACCTGATGATCAACCACAAGATGTGGACGCCCCCAGCGGGCTAGAATAGCAATAGCCCTAGATTGTAACCATTGGCGTCACTGCCGCTAAGGCAGCCATGCCTAGACTGTTTGCCTAGCTGTGCCAACACACCTAGTCACGTGCCGCCAACGCACGGTCCACAACCAGCCATAGCCTAGTACAGCCATGCTACGCCCTGGCTATGTTTAGCCAAGCCATGCCTATAATGGGACCCCCCCATGGATGTTGCATTAAGAATTTAGCCATGCTATGCCATGCAGAGAGATGCTCTCTGTCGAGAAGCCATGTCCTAGCTCTTGTATAGCCATGCTGATCTTCCTCCCTCACAGGCATGCTCCCCCCCTTACCCGGGCATAGCGTGATAGACCATGAGGGTGCAGGTGCCCTGGTGCACCTAGAGCAAGGGTAGCTTACATTCCCACCCTTGCATGAAGTAGCCTAGGATGTATTAAAAGCCATATGCCCCTTCTCAGGGATATGCGCTACATTGACTCCCAACGGAGCGATGTTGATAATAATAATAATAATAATCCACACTCTCTCCCTTCTTTGGACTGCCATGCAGAACAAGACGCGGTGGAAGAGGATTGTCAAGGCTCACACGCCCGACCCTGTGGGCAAACCACCTCCCCCCAAGCGGAGGAGGCGTTTTGATGAGTAGGGTAGTTAGGATTTTTCTAGACTAGCTAGATGAGAGTTAGGTTAGTTCGATTACGCGGCTCCTTCCATCCCACCCAACCATCAAGGAATATGTGCTACATGATCTCCCAACGGAGGCATGTTATAATTTAATTTTTAAATTTAATAGTGGTGTGCAGGTGCACTTTGTGCACCCAGAGCAGATGTAGTTTACACCCTACCCTTGCAGGAAGTAGCCCAGAGTGCATTAAAAGCCATATACCCCTTCTCGATCAGGGATATGTGCTACATATACTCCCAATGGAGTTATGTTCCAATTCAATTCAATTCAATTCAATTCAATTCAATTCAATTCAATTCAATTCAATTCAATTCAATTCAATTCAATTCAATTCAATTCAATTCAATTCAATTCAATTCAATTCAATTCAATTCAATTCAATTCAATTCAATTCAATTCAATTCAATTCAATTCAATTCAATTCAATTCAATTCAATTCAATTCAATTCAATTCAATTCAATTCAATTCAATTCAATTCAATTCAATTCAATTCAATTCAATTCAATTCAATTCAATTCAATTCAATTCAATTCAATTCAATTCAATTCAATTCAATTCAATTCAATTCAATTCAATTCAATTCAATTCAATTCAATTCAATTCAATTCAATTCAATTCAATTCAATTCAATTCAATTCAATTCAATTCAATTCAATTCAATTCAATTCAATTCAATTCAATTCAATTCAATTCAATTCAATTCAATTCAATTCAATTCAATTCAATTCAATTCAATTCAATTCAATTCAATTCAATTCAATTCAATTCAATTCAATTCAATTCAATCCAATCCAATCAAGCCTGCATGACGCGAATGCCAACGGGTACAATAAATACAACACATTCCATATTAACAATGACGTTGTCCTTCTCAGTGGCACGCGATCTACTTCAATGAGAGAATGTGCTCCGTGGCGCAGACAAGTGGCAAAATGCATGGCCACGCCGCAGCTTCTTTTTGCTTTACACCTGGCACAAGCTCATGCTATATGACCGGCGATGCAATGCAGACAATCATGCGCACGTACATGCCTCAAGGTGACCAAGCCATCCCCAGCATGCCATAATATGATGCGTGGGTAGCACAGGGTGATCTGGCAGCTGGCTAAACAGCAGCTGGGAACCCTGCCGGGCCCTGGAGTGTAGCTACCAGAATCCGTTGTCTTGTTTAATACTACATAACTACGTAACAGTGCGTCCTACCAAAATTAGGGTGACCGAGAGCAATCACTCCTGGCAAGCGCGCACTGGTTGGAATAGTCCACGCAAACATTCTAGTATACTCTTAAAACCGGCGCAGGTCCAACTGCCAGGCAGACGAGCCATTAATACGCCCAGCATGCCCATGAACAGGCGCCACCGCCCTATACATCACACCTCCCAGTCCTCCCAGCAAGTGTTCCAGACACTGCCTCGGTCACCCAAGGCGCAAGAGGCGGCGTGACCGCTCTCATCGCCTCCACCGTTGCAGGGAGGTTTCGCGTTCACGGCATCCCATTATAACGCGGGATAACCATGTCCTACGGCTCCACGAGGCGACCGCCCCCTCCACCAAACGCTCTTCCGCTCCCCCTAGCCCTCCGTGTAACCCAGGAATAAGTTCTGGATGAAAAATTTCTACATGGAAAACCTCATCTCCGCCGCCCAGCGGGATGCAAAGATATGGTTGTCTCCTTGATATGTCAGAATATCCCCCGCCCCTCCACGTAACAGTCCTCCCTCCCTGCATGCAAAGTAGCGCTCAATCCCGACGCACCGCCCCTATCCTCCCAGCAGGATGACGGCTTCGGATGGCCGTCGTTGCCGACCATGTTGGGTGCGGCAGATCCATCATCACAGCGCTCCCTCACGCAAAAGGTTGCCCAGCAGGCTGCGTAGAGCGTAACCCCCTCCTATTGCATCCTAATTACGGAGAACCCCAACTGCGGAGCATCCTATTGCGGAGCAGGTTGCAACGCAGGACGCACATTCTCCCACTACCCACCCGGTCCCCGGACGAGACGCCTACCCGGTCCCAAACCAAGGCGCCTATTACTCCCGCTGCCCCCACTCTCATCTGCCCGAGCAAAATGCGGGCCTCCCATCACCTGCTGCAAGCAAGATGCGGACATCCCATCACCGGCCTCAGCGTCGCGTGGCCACCCCCCCCCCTCGGCTTCAACCGCTCCACTCCGAGTCGCCAAATCTTCTCTCGTAGCCCATTCTCGCGTTTTTAAGCATCCAGATGCGTATGTAATTCTCCCGTTGTCCCACGCTCGTCGCCCAGCAGGATGCGCATCCCCGACCACCTGTTATTGTATCACAAGAACCCCCCCCCCCCCCCCTGCTTAAACAGCATCGAGTCACCGAGCAGGTTGCACATGATGCCCATTGCCCGACCCTAATCCCCCAGTAGAATGCGTATTTCCTTGAGCAGCTGGCTGAAGGAGGGCCGCTGCTGCGGGTCGTCCGCCCAGCAGCGGTTGATGATGTCCGCGATCACGGGGTCCACGTCGGGCGGGATGGCGAGCCGCTGGTGCTGGAAGCCGACCGCCCCCACTACCTGCATCGGGTTGAGTCCGTGCCAGGGCTGCTGCAGCGTGAACAGCTCCCACAGGATCACCCCGAAGCTGTACACGTCGGATTTCTCGTCACAGCGCTCGTTGCGGAGCACCTCTGGTGGTGGTGGTGGTGGTGGTGGTGGTGGTGGTGGTGGTGGTGGTGGTGGTGGTGGTGGTGGTGGTGGTGGTGGTGTAAGGAAATTGGTTCATGGGTGGGTGCATGGTGGTGGGGAACATGGTGGGGGTGGTGGGTTGGGATGGGTGGGGGGTGGGGTGGGACCAGAGACACGCAGCGCAACAGGGAAGAATTAAAAATAAAAATAATAACGGTGATATTGATGTAGTGAAAGGGAAGAACAAGTGACGACATCATTATCCGACTTCTCATCGCAGAACTCGCTGAGCAGTACCCCTGTTGCGGGGGGGGGGGGGGGGGTGAAGAATTCATGGGGGGGGGGGGGGTCATGGCGGGATGGTTGGTGGGGTGAACATGTTGGTGGGGAGGAGAATGGGAGCTGCGTGGCCCTAGGCTACGTGGGCACGGTGCACTCTCCCACGCTGCACTATGACATCTATACAAACACATATGCAAGTATGTACCGCTGATGACATATGGCCGTGAGTCCGCAAAAGGGTACACAGCGATTACCCTGGCAGCGATCAATGGTAGAGCAGGGACTGATATGTACCACGTTCTACCGATACGTACCACACGGAACAGCACTTAGTAGGTAGGGCGGTGGCAGGTATGCAGACAACGATGCGTGCGATGGCGTGCAGGTCACGTTCGTACACCGTACGGAACCTTGCCCCAAAGGGGCCATGGAGTATCTAAACGGGACAGCCAGTGCATGGCCGTATGTTTTACGACGCTGCGACATGACGATATGACCTACTTCCTCCATACTTCCATACCTGCTTCCATGATATGACCTACTTCCTATACATGGGTGTGACATGACGATGGGACCGACCACGCAACGCTGCGACATGACGATCGAACCACGCAACGCAAAGCATGCAATTGCGAACGCACGCACGCACGCACGCACGCACGCACGCACGCACGCACGCACGCACGCACGCACGCACGCACGCACGCACGCACGCACGCACGCACGCACGCACGCACGTACGCACGCACACACGCACGCACGCACGCACACACGCACGCATGAACTACATATATATAATGAACCCAAACAAGCAAAACTGCCCAATGCACACACTACGTCATGCCAGACGACAAGAGGCAGCACCCCATCCACTCGGGCGTCCCACCCAGCGACTTTGCCGAAGATACTATTTCATAACACGTAAAGTACTACTCTACGTCACTCTAGAAGACACGCGGCGGCACCCACCTGGCGCCATCCACTCGGGCGTCCCACCCAGCGACTTGCCCGAGAGAAACGTCGCAGGCTTCATGCGGCTCAGCCCAAAGTCCGACACCTTGACCACCCAGTTCTTGTCGACCAGCAGGTTGGGGCTCTTCAGGTCGCGGTGCACGATCACTGGCTTGCAGTTGTGCAGGTAGTTCATCCCCTTGACCACGTCCGCCGCCATTCGCACGCGCCGCTTGTAGTCGATCAGGTGGCTGTTCTGGCGGTGCAGGAGGCGGAACAGCGACCCGCGGGGCAGGAACTCGGTGACGATCGCGAGATTCGGGTGGGTCGACATGGCCCCCATGAACAGGACCACGTTTGGGTGCCTCAACTTCTTCATGATCGCCACCTCCGCCTTGAACTCTGCCAGCAGCTGGTCCGTCAGCTCGATGTCGATCAACTTCTTCACAGCCACGTCCGACCCTTTCCAGTCCGCCCGGTACACTTCGCCGAACGAGCCGATGCCAATGCGCTTGCCGTACTCAATGTCCCGCACGTCAATCTCCCATTCATCGTCGTTTGAGGGGGGGGGGCTTGGGGGGGCACGGAACTACCCACGCCCCCGCCCCCCTCCATCTCTTCTTGGACCAGCTTCCAAACATCCTCGGTACTCGGGAGCTTTGCCGCCAGACCAGTATTATCCGTCGCGGCGCCCGAGGGATGGCCACGGGCCGCCGCCCCCCCGGCATGCAACTCGTCATCGCCTTCATCGCCATCAACGTCGCCGCGACGAGTGCTGCTGGCGCCCGAAAACCCTCCTCCTCCTTGCTGTGCGCCTGACGCAGACGACCTGCCTCCTGCCCCTCCTCCCCCGCCTCCCCCTCTGGTTGCACCACCGAGGGCAAGCTGGGACGGCGCCACAAACGGCCCGTCCCTGGGCGCCGATGATTTCAGACGCGCCATCACGGGTACCACGGGCTCCACCACGCCACCGCCCGCTCCACCCACGTGGCCCCCATTCCGGTACCATGGCTCCTCCCCGCCACGGTGCCGCCCCTTATCCCGGTCCCCCCCAGGGGCCTGTCTGCCCGCCCAGTCCTCCCCTGGCACGCCCTTATATCGATCCCCCGCAGCAGCAGCAGCGACGTGCGGGGCCCCCATGCCACCCCCACGGCCGACCGCTAACCCCGCCACTGCCCCCCCCGCTAATCCCGGCACGCGCGTCTCGCTGTCATACTCGTCCCCCGGGAGCGACGTGTCGTCATCGTCATCGGGGGCACCCAGGGACCCATGGTCGTCAACATACGCCCCAACGACCGCCTTGCCTTTCCCGTTCGCCGCGCCCAATCCGCCCCGGTTGTTAGCGCCGTCTTCGTTCTTCCGACCCCCACCCCCCGCGCGCCGGCCTTGGCCCCCCCACCCCCAACGCCGTTATTGCCATGGCCGTGACGCAGGTACCCGTCCCCAACCACCCTGCTGCTGGCATCCTCGTTAACGCGGCCCGCCCCCCCGGAAGAGCTCGCGCCAACACCGCTACTAGTCCCGGCCCCCGCCCCCGCCCCACCCGCACTGCTGCCATCACGGGCGCCCGCACTGGCCGCACCTGTGGCCCCGTTGGCGATCGGGGGCCTCTGGGTCGACATCGGGGGCGAGGTCGGGTCCTGGGGAATCAGCATGCCGGGCTCCGAGATGAGGTCGAGGATGTACTCGCACCCGCCCGCCTGGACAATGGCGATGCTGCCATCCGCGGCGCGGCCCGTGAAATCCTGACAGCTGGCGAGCCGGGCGGGCACGCCGACGGCATCCGCGAGTACCTTGAACAGGAGCGACCTGTGGCACATTTTGCCGAGGCGGATTGCGCCGAGGGGGATGGCGAGATTGCCCGCGTCCATCTTGGCGCCGAAGAGCTCCCGCTGGATGTCCATCTCGCGCTCCTCGACGTCGATCACGCCGCCGAGCCTGTCGGAGACGAGGCGCGCCAGGTCGCAGGTCAGCGCGAGGATGTCTTCGCCCTTGCTGCTGGCGCCCGCGGCGGCGTGACTGCTCCCAGCCGTAGAGCTATAATTACTGCTCACGCCACCCGCGCCGGCAGCAGAGGATCCTTGGGCGGGTCCGTTCTGGGCGGCGGCGCCCAGGCGATGTGACGCGAGCGCCCGGGCGTCGGACTCGAGCTGCACAAGGGCCGGGTCGGTGGGCCGGTCTATCAAGACCGCGTGGCGTTCGCCGTCCAAGGGGAATGTCCGCAGCACGGCCAGCGGCGGGGGGTGCCGCACGCCAAGGTCCGAGAAGTCCCCGCACAGTGAGAAGAAGCCGTCGACGAGGCGGTCATCGTACGACAGGGACTTGTTTCGCCAGAACCGATATGTAGTGCTCTCGGCCTCCGACAAGGGGGGCACGTCCCGGTGGTCCGGGAGCCCCAGGGACTGCCGCTTGGCCTTCTCGATCTCGTCCACTTCGGCTGAGGCCCCCCCGGGGCCGGGGCCGGACCGCCCATTCAGCCCCGCGTCCTGGTTCTCGCTCAAGCTGAGCGCCTGCGCCAGGTTCAGCTCGTACTCGAACTGGCGCGCCTGGTACTCGTCCTCGTCCTCCGAGGTGGAGTCGTAGACCGTCCCGTGGGACGACTCGCGGTTGACGGACATGTCCAGGTTGGCGTCCGAGTTGGAGCTGTGGTTGGAGAACTGGCGCACGTCAACGCCGAGCACCATGCCATTGGACATGCCGGGGCTGGCGGTGGCCGGGAGGGAGGGAGGGGTGAGCGGGGCATGGGAGGAGCCACCGGACGCGGGCGTCGGGGTGACGTCGACGGTCGGTCGGTCGGCGGCTTCCCGGCGGGACTTGGAGGAGGTGGATTTGTAAGATTTCTCTGACTTCTTCGGCGCGTCCGAGCCGTCGAGTTTTCCCTTGGTACTGCTGAACTTCTTCAAGAATGACTTCATCAGGCGAGATGGGGTGGGCTATCCGTCGCCATAGGCATCAGCTGTGATAATCCCGTGCGTGGTCGCAGGAATGGAATGGATCTAGGATCCCACGGCATCACACATGCACGCCCCGATGGGGCTCCCGTCTGCGACCATCGGCATCAGCTTGTCGGTCTTCCCATCATCCGGTAATGTTCGGAAATTGAGGTCCCCGCGCTCAATTGGTCAATCACACGCTTTGTCTGCTAGAGTCTACGGTCCGCCTATGCTGGCAACGACAACATCACTTCTTCCTTCTCGGGACCAATCAACGCCGGTTTTGTCTATACTCCTTGCTCTCCTCGAGGCCAATCAAACCAAGTGTGTTCATCGACGCCAAACGGCATTTCTAGCTCGACAACTTTTCACTAACGCTGTGCAAAACTTGTGTGTCCTCCACGACACCCAGTCCCGTGGCTCCCGCAATCACGTTGGAGGAAGGGTGTCTGAAAAGTGCGACACTTGGGTGTTGATCACTACCAAGCTGTAAACCGATCGCGCCGGTAGCAAATGGCTTCAGTACTAAAAGCTCTTTAACTGCTTGTAAGGGCGAAGCCAACGGGCCATGCATGGGCTACCGTGCCCTCCGTGCCCTCAGGGCAATGAGGGCATATGCTACGATTCGTCCCCGCGGCCATGGACACTGGCTTGCGTGTGCGGGGAGCGTGGGAACTCCGAGTGTAAGGAGTTAAGACCCAGGCGCACTGATCAGTCGTCGTAGTAACCTGAACGGGCACGGGCATGAAAGGACTTCCGCTGTCGAGGAGCGCTACGGTCGGGAGGTGATCACGGAATGAAGTAGATTAAACTACAGGTATCAGAAGATGAGCGCGGGCGCGGGTCTGGGTCGAAACGGTCAGTGGGAACGGAACGAGAGGTCTAGGTTTGATGGCATCATCGGATTCTAAGGTTACTTCCGACTTCCGAATCCCCGCGCATCCTTGTCAAATGGTCAGGTGTGACTTGTCCTGGCAATTTCTGACCCTACAGGAGTTGGAGGTTGGTGGGGGCGAGTGCCGAGTGCCGAGAAAGGTACTGATCTGAACATGATATTAGATTTCGGCAGATTTCAAGATTGGCTGCGTGCTACCGTAGAGCATCATCTACTGTTACTGTCAAGCCAGCTCTAGGCTCGCTGTCTGATATTATCACCGGCGGGGGACCGACTGACTGTCAGGCCAGGCAAGGCTTCGATTGGTCGTCAGCAGCTTGTCAGCACAGCAAACGTGGGAAAGGATTGGCTCAGTGGCTCCGATTTGGTCAGCGGCTGACTGACCAAAATCCTGGTGAGCGAAGTGAACTGAAGGCTTACGTTTGGAAGCACCACAAAGTGACGGACCCCCCCTGGCCCCCCCCCCCCCCACTCACACACCACCGACCACCACCGACTACCACACAGACACACAAGACCCCATACTAGAGCCTACCCACCCAACTCACCTCCTACAACGGTCTCACCCGTCTACAGTACAGGCCAACCACGAGTCCAGTACCCCACCCATGTCGCGACACCCATACCGACGACCGACCCACCCCGCCCGCCGCCAACCGGCCCCTCCACTAAAGGACTCCCCGGCCCCCCGGCCGCCACCCGACCCCCCCGGCCCGCCGACCCCCCGGCCCCGGCCCCGCCTACTATGCAAACGGACCCTCGGCGAGCGCTATCATCGCGGGACGGCACGGGATCTCTGACAGGGGGCCGCCACCACGCCCCGAGCCGTGGGCACCTTGCTGTGCCAACTGAATCCCGGTCGTGCATGCCGTCGCTGCTCAGGCCTCGATGACTCATCACCAACATCGCGTCGCCGGCCGGCCGGAGCTACGAGGCAACAACCGCCACATCAGGGGAGTACCCATGCTACGTGTTGTCCCACGCCACAAATCCACATGCCATCGGCCCTCCGCGGATACTTGTCGGTGACGTGTGACGGCCGGATTGCTAGGACGCACCACCAAGCAGCGTTCAGCGCGGGGGTGTCTGATGATGCAACAGTCCACGTTAACAGTACCCCTTGTACCATCCGATATACTACTCTATACCAGCCCTCGGCCACTATAGACTCTCTGCGGCCCATGTGCGGCGTGGTGGGATACAACTGACTGACTGGCTGACGTGACTGACCGGCGTGGGATACATCCCGATACATGATCATCCGCATACAACTACAGTCACTTTAAAACTACTGACACTTTTTTTTTTTAACACTCATTCACGCTATAAGTTGGGTTAACGCCTTAACCCATGGTCCGCTAGGCCTTTTTTGGCACTTTTTGACCCGTGAAAATGAAAAAAATTAATAATGGGTGGCAGTAGGTCGCAGTTGGCTGCATGGCGAACCCAACTGATGGTTGTACTAGCATACCCCGCCAATTTAAGGCGTGAATGGGCTTCTGTTCTTGCGCTGTGTGGCACTGTTTTTGACTGCCGTGACTTATGGTGGTCGCCAACGCGCGCCACCCACTTATTATTTTACTTCCTGTGAAAACCTAGAATTCACTGCGGACCTTGGTCACCCGGACCGACTGCCTTCATTGTCTACTTTGGACCGACTGACGGGCTCAAGGCAGGCTGCGGCCTGCCGTTTGGCCACCCGGACACTGGCACTGCAATCATATGATAGGACTGTTTGCACCCATCCACCCACCCATCGGGGTTAATGCTCCGTGACTCCCCAACGGGAGCACGAGACTAATTAATTAATTAATTAATGGCTGTGGTCAGCCTTTTGAACGGCTATTATGGCCTTCTCAATCTTGTCGGTCATATATAATCATATGAGGGTCAGTTGCTGCGCTCTCTAACATCCATGGCGACATATTTCGCCGGGATCAGCAAGGTAACTTGTTGGCATTCACGTGCAAACCGTTCACCGTTATTGATCAGTCGGTTCGACCTGTCATGGTGATGACGGATAGTGGCCATGCCGGACGGGATTACTGTTTGCGTCGATGATGCTAGGCTGAAGTCGAGGCTCGTAGAGGGCGTAGTAAATAGCCACTGCGCCTCAAGGGCTTTCCCGACTCTTCGTGTGGCCGGCTCTTACCGCCAAATGACCGCAATTACTCATAGATCGACGTGCATGCCCAATGTAGCACACGAATTAGTTTAGGCAGTTTTGGCTAGCACGATGGGGTGCTTCACCTGCCTGCAGCCGTTTTGATGACTTGCATCCAAGTTTCGACCCGAAATATATGACCTTGGGGGTGAGTTCTTTAGTGCAGTTCTATTGGCCTCCGAGTCCGTCAGAGGAGGAGGTGGTGGGCTGCTAGCCTAATTCTACCGTTAAGTTGCGTTCCCGCTTGAAGTTGCGGCGCAAAGTTTTAGGGGGCGATTGCAACTTAACGCGGGAATGACTGCAGCTAGCCGTTTGCACATAATTCAACTAGCCGTTTGCACCTAATTCGGTTGATGGTCTACTCGCCGGTTGAAGTTTTCCAAAAAACTGGACCTTTTTCTTTTAAACGAAGATCCACCGTCGCCTGAGTTTCGTCCAGTGGTAACGCTAATCGTGCATCCCCCTTCTCACGCACCTCTCCAACTAAATTGGCTTCGCCCTTTTTCGAACCTTTGGTTCTTCCGAAAATGGGCTCCGCCGGATCCTATTTATTAATTTAGCCATGTCACAGCATCCCCGAGCATTCAGGGCATTCCGGAGTACCCCGCCAATCCAAAAGAACCGGAATCACTGACCACCAATCCGCGCGCAGCGCACAGCGAGCGCAGCGAGCTGTGCGCTGCGCGCGGCGAGCGAAGCGAGCACCGTACTGCGCACCAATCCGCGAGCGAAGCGAGCACCGTACTATTCCTGCGGGCAGCGGGCAGCGTACTGCGCACCAATTCGCGAGCGAAGCGAGCACCGTACTATGGCAGCGGGCAGCGGGCAGCGGGCAGCGGGCAGCGGGCAGCGGGCAGCGGGCAGCGGGCAGCGGGCAGCAGCCAAAAAAAGGGACCCTGTTTTGGGCTGGGCGGAGCCAGCGGGTTACTCTAGTTATAGTTATCTTAACAACTAACCATCGGGCATCCTGTGGTCCGTACGCCGTAACTTTCCGTACATTTCAGTGGATATGTCGCGTTTGCGTGCCATTGTATCCTAGCCTATCACTTGGAAGGCATATCCATAGCAATAGAGTACTCTTGTGTGTGATCCACTATATTAAATTAAGTGGAAATGATAGGTGTGGTCCTTGACAGCACCACCACCTTCATGACAGGCAGCGCAGCCAGCCGACTATATTATGAAGATTGCAATAATACTTTATGATGAAAGCAATGCCCAAACCATTCATTCCATAACATTTGACAAATTACAATGAATGCCGAGTTGTGCTGCCGCAACTGTAAGAGTAACTACATATCCTTGAGACCCATCGAAATCACCACAGACCGACCATGACGCCACTGTGGCGCAACAGTGTTTACTTACGTCATAATCTATATCAACTGTGTGACTCTGTGCTCATGTCCCAGTTACTGGCACACTGGCCAACGACGAACCGGCCCTTTCCCGGGACTGTTCCCGGGTCAGCATAACGTTTCTCGTCCACACTGCCAACAACATCCCAACCGGATCAAACCACTGTCAAGGCTATCAACCATCGTCATGGCAACGACATGCAACCACTCACGGGGGCTGCTCCGGGCTGTTCGAGAAGTTTAACCCCATGAAGACAACAAACTAGTTGTGAGGGAGATAAACGAGCGAACAACGACCACCATGGCCGCTGCGCTGCTCCTAAATACCTCCGAAAATCCCGGCATCCATGCGCTGTCGCATTTGCCAGCAAGCCGCCTGACGTGCAGTTAGACTGCCAGCAAAATGCATAGCAAGTCTGTTCGACAAGTTACCATGCACGTGCGAGCCAGCACACCGCACACTACGATCTGCGTATCTAGCTTTGTCAGGTGGACTGAACATCATTCCGTCTGGACAATACAAAAGATTCATAACTGCCAAATGTCACGCACCGGAATATTGCGCAAGCCACCAAGGCTTTGCGCCCCAAAGTCTTGCGCCTGAACCTAAGTCAGGTCACCTATAAGACTGTCACTCTAGAAATTCAGGCCTTTCCGGCGCGGTGCTCCACACCGGCCCAAGGAACAAAGCCTGCGGCCTACTGAATCGGAACCAACCAAACGTCGGTAACGATTCCGATTACGGCAACCGCGTAACTTCTTGAGTGCACGGACGTAAATGATCACGGACGTGACAGATAATAACTCGTGATCGACGGGTGTCCTTTTCGCCTTTTCCCGTTGGGCGCAAGTTGTCGGAATTTGGAGATCGTACAGGCTTCCGTGCGTGGCTGGATCAAAGACGGCGTATCTTGAGCGGAGGACGAAAGGCGTTAATTGTTCAGTGAGACGCTATTGGCGTTAACTTGCTGTCATCTTTAATGGCTTTAAAGTCGTCTCGCGACATTTTGACGTTAGCGAGTCGATCGAGCTTGACTGGCGCGTAGTTGGTCGAACTTTTGCGACTTGCCACCTGTCGACTCATCGAAACTCAGGGTCGCCTACTAGAGTGACGGTCGGCTTGACGGCTTTCGTCTTTTCGCCGTATATTATTTTAGTTTGGTTGAGTTGAATCCTTCGCGTTCTGCTATTCCTATTGGTTAATAAAAATACCCATTGACCCGGAATCCTTCGCGTTCGGCTTTAGTTGCGGTCTCCAATAGCAGTCGGCTCGACTTGCTACCTGTCGGAACGACGAAAGTGGGTAGTGCCTACTAGAATGACGGTCGGCTTGACGGCTTTCGTCTTTTCGCCATACTTTATTTTAGTTTGGTTGAGGTGAATCCTCCCTTCACACCAGACAAAAACCTTCACACCAGTGTGTGACCCCCTTCATTCAGGATTCGCCGGCTGATACTCATTTCCCCTCTCACCTCTTTGGTCCATAATTGGCTAATAAAATATACCCATTTCCTCGAAAAATCCTCTTAACCTAACGATATTCTTATTGGTAGATAAAAAATATCCATTTACCCGGAAATCCTTCGCGTTCGGCTTTAGTTTCAGGGATACTATTGGCATTCACTCGCTGGCATCTTTAATGGCTTTAAAGTCGTCTCGCGACATTTTCACAGGGGCGGGGGGGGCGGGGGACGGATCCGCCAGCGCATCGTGGCCGGCCGGCCGCATCGGGGCCGGCGGGGGGGGAGAGGGGGGGTGAGACCTCCGGGTGGGTGGGGTGGTGGGGGGTGGGGGGTGCGGGGGACAGATCCGCCAGTGCATGGGACCTCGCTGAGGGGGTGGGGGTGGGCCGGGGGACCTCCGGGTGGGTGGGTGGGCGCGGGGGCAGGGGATCCCGGGGGGGGGGGCGGGCGGGGGGCGGATCCGCCAGCGCATCGTGGCCGGCCCACGCTGAGGGGCCGGGGGGGGAGAGGGGGGGCCGGGGCACACCTCCGGGTGGGTGGGGGGGTGCATGGGGGGTGGGGGGTGCGGGGGGCAGATCCGCCAGTGCATCATGGAAGGCCCTCGCTGAGGGGGGTGGGGGTGGGGGGGACCTCCGGGTGGGTGGGGGGGCGCGGGGGGCGGGAACACGCGGCGGAAGACGAGCCCCTGGAGGAGGACGGTGGAGTGGGCCGGGACAAAGCCCTTGATCGTCTGCATGAAGGAGACGGGGACGTAACGGAGGGAGGTGTTGCCTAGGACGAGACTGGCGGAGAAGACGAGGACTAGAGGCAGGAGTCGGCGGAGGAAGAGGCTTCGCCGGAGGCGGACTTTGGGGACGACTTGCACCCAGTCGACGAGGAGGACGCAGCCGATGCTGCCCAGCGCCAGGTGGACGGTGACGAGCAGCATTGGGCAGGGCAACTGGAGGACCTTGAACATGTACTTTTAGTAGGGGGGGGGGGAGGGGGGGGCACCTCCGGGTGGGTGGGTGGGTTGGGGTTTGGGGGGTGCGGGGGACGGATCCGCCAGTGCATCATGGAGGGCCCTCGCTGAGGGGGGTGGGGGCGGGGGGACCTTCGGATGGGTGGGGGGCGCGGGGGGTGGGGGATCCCGCATACTATGACGTCTCGCTGAGGCGGGGGGGGGGGGGGGGGGGGGCACCTCCGGGGGGGGGGGGGGGGGGGGGGGGGGGGTGGGGGGTGCGGGGGACGGCCGGATTAGCCAGTGCATCATGGAGGGCCCTCGCTGAGGGGGGTGGGGGTGGGGGAGACCTCCGGGTGGGTGGGGGGGGCGGGGGCGGGGGATCCCGCATACTATGACGTCTCGCTGAGGGGAGAGGGGGGTTGTATTGCGTGCCCGACCCTTGGAACGGGTGCAACAATGGAATAAATTATATATTTTGGCTTGTTGTCATAGTCCGTAGGACTTTGGGACTCATTTCGGGACTTAATTTGGGAGTTGTCCCTTGGTCAGGACTTTTGTATGGAACTATGATTAATTATTTAATCGACACGTGACTGCGTCACGTGAGCATAAGTCCTCAGTGGGAGGGGAACATGGGATGGAATGGATGGTATAAGCTATCTAGGTCCTAGTTACAGGGGTGTGGGCACCGCGGCCCGAATCGCTATGAATGCCATACTTGGAACTATGATAGTTTGTGTGATTCGGACCAGTTATTTTAGGTTGATGTATGCGATCTTCTAGGGGCCGGTGCAGTCGCGCCGCGCTGCGTACTTTATAGCTGGTTGAGATATTGTACTCATGCGTGGATTCTGTAGCCTGGCGAGGATCGATGTCGACCCGAGGATCTTGTGTGGACTGCATGTTTCGGAGTTCTCTGGAAGGTCGGCGCCATGTCGGCGCCTCTTGCCAGCTTGATGGCAGACCTAGTAGGTGAAATTGGTCCGAGGACGAGAGTCTCGTCCTCTTGGTTTGATGAATGTAAAGTGCGATGAAGCCTGGGGCACTTATCCATTTGTAATTGGTCTTGCTAGCCATTATAAGTGTGTATTAAATAGCTTGGCATCAAGCCGCGGTGCCAGATATCTCACGACCCCAGTCGTGAAGCGCAATCTGCATTAGGCCACGTACCTTGATTCTTCCTATTACCGGCACAGTTGATCTTTCGCGACGTAGCTCAGGTTTAGGTGTAAATCTGGGTTCGTTACACTGGTTATCGGAGGTTTGTGTTGCTGGCTAGGTTAGCTAACTCTCGCAGAGAGAGCTAGTGTCGCCAGCTAGGAAGACCAAGGCGGAGCTTGGTGTAGATAGAGGTTCCATTATTCAACGACCGCTGGACAGGTCGGCGGCAATCCTGCAAGGGATTCAACGACGACCTAGACGGCGAGCGGCCAGTAAGGAATACTCGGCGGGGTCAGCAGCGATCCCGTGGTGTTGGGCAGTCGACGGTACGTGGCGGCTAAAGCCCCAGTTTTCAACGACACCCGGTGGCGGCCAGAGCTCCGGCTTTCAACGACACCAGGTGGCGGCCAGAACTCAGGGTTTTCAACGATACTGACGGCAGTAAGGCATTGGTAAAGCAATATATGTATATAAGTCCTTCTTGTCCCCTGTCTTACCCACGCGCGTAGAAACGGGGTTTTTGTTTTTTGTCGTAATCCGTTTTCATGTTTGTAAACGTTTGTGAGCGGGTTGTCCCAAAGACAGCCCTCATCATGAGCCGTGGGTGGACCCCCATAGGGCAACGCTGCCTACGGCTCGAGGGTAGTCACCGGCTGGCCGTTGCCTAACTGTGTTGCCGGTGGCTGGACCTCAACAACTTTCGTACTGTTTGTGAACGTTTTATTTCTGCCTGGTGTTTCTCTCTCGCTGTGAGCACGTCACCTGCACGTAGAGGTATCCTGGGTGGGCTTTCCTCCCTTTCTTTCCCCTTCCTGCATTGCATGCTTGAATACCGTGTGATATTGCTTTATACCTAATCGGTAGTTCTTGGGAACCTCTCGCAGCAGACGTAATAATGAAGGACCTATAATAATAAAATAATAATGAAGGATATAGACGTATTAATCAAGGAGGTAGATCCCAATACCTATCTATACTATGCAGTAGCACACGACGGGGCCACCGGCCAACCAGGCATTTTCTATAGTTGGGCTGCGTGTAGCAATCATATTAAGGATAAAGTCTTACACCCAACGTCGTTAGCTAGATGGCAGGGATTTAATATATTAGCTGAGGCAGATCAGGATAATATGCCCCTCCCAGAAGGGCTGCACCAGACTAGGCGTGGCACCCAGCTATACCTGCACAGGATGTGCTGCGTGCACTGGAGCAGAGCTCTTCACCTGGGCCCAGTCGCTAGGGCATGAGCACTACTACCGCTACTAGATACTAGTAACTGTATAGAGTGAGACTGCCAGTAGCCTAGATACAATAGTTAGTAGATAATATTAGTAGGTACCATTAGAAGCATTAGTTGTGGCTGCCTCTTTTCTCTCGTGCTTGCCTGTGTTTGGGGAGGTACTGTGTATTGTGTACCTGGTACTACGGTGCTGGTGAGGTACGGGGGCCCAAATGCCCCCTAGGAAGAAAGGTGCAGGTGGCACACGCGGTCCCCAAAGGACCCTAGGCTGTCCCCAAAGGACGTTAGGGAAGAACAACAGGAAGTGGCGAGCAAGTCCAGTCAGAGTTCCAGAAGATCTAGCAAGTCCAGTAGGAGCTCCCGAGGCTTCCAGAGATCCGATGCAGCCGCTAGGGTTACCGCAGAACGGCAGGCGACCCCGGAGTCGCAGCTAGAGCAAGCTGCCCTAGCTAGGGTTTGATCAGTCCCAGCAGTCGCCGCAGCGACAGCCTCAGTCTCAGCAGTCGCCGCAGCGACAGCCTCCTGAAGTCTCAGCAGTCGCCGCAGCGACAGCCTCAGTCTCAGCAGTCGCCGCAGCGACAGCCTCAGTCTCAGCAGTCTCCGCCGTCGCGACAGACGCAGCAGCGACAGCGCCAGCAGACGCAGCTAGCAGCAGCCGCGACCGCTATCGACCCAGCATATGGGCAGTTGCGACAGGGTACCTCCTACGCTGCGAACCCCTTAATATTTCCGTGAAAGATGCGCAGCTAGGAGGAGGAGGATGTAGAGGACGCAGGTAGCTCAACG
This sequence comes from Mesostigma viride, assembly GCA_009746045.1. Classification (NCBI taxonomy): domain Eukaryota; kingdom Viridiplantae; phylum Streptophyta; class Mesostigmatophyceae; order Mesostigmatales; family Mesostigmataceae; genus Mesostigma; species Mesostigma viride. The sequence goes on from RPFO01000027.1 coordinate 6,017,347, forward strand.
GCCAGCTCTCCGTTCGTACCCCCGCCTGCTGCTCTCGTGGATCGGTACTACCCGGCGACGTACGTGCGCGAGAGCGCGCGTCTGACCCATGCATGGGCCGGGCGTGGACGGGAGGGGTCGGGGCCGGAGCCCGGGCAGGTCCCTCGTCGGGTATCCTTCGGGTCTTACGAGCGAGAGTCCAGGACCCCGCATAGAGGAGAGCCAGGATCGTCGGCCTACGTCCACGGCGACCCATGGGACGATGGACACGCTCCTCCTGGCCCATTCCCCACCGTACCACCATACACACCCGCCAGGAGCGCGCCCACGAATGTCAACTTCAGTCGGCTGCCCTTGGACGACCCTGGCTACGAGCATCCCACGTCGGTCCGCGTGCGGCGTGAGTCGGACCGCTTCGCCTTTCGGCGGCAATCTGACGCCTACGCACCCCGACGTGGGACTGGCGACTATGCAGCTTGGCGCGCGGCGGACGCTCTCGTATCCCGGCGCGAGTCTGCCCAGTATGCCCCCTCCCATGGGTCCCATTATGAAGCGTGGGCGAGGCGCCAACAGCCCCCCACCTTTTCCAGTCCCGCGTACTGCGAGACGGGCGGGCCCCTGGGAGAGCCGGTCAAGGCCCCGCCCCTGCCAGATTTCAAGGCGGTGCCCAAGCTCCACGCGGGCACGAGTCCCCGCGAGATCGACGAGTGGGCTCGTATGTGGCAGCAGCTGTACACAGTATGGTGTGAACACAACGAGTGGCAGCTGGCTACCAAGGTGCTGATCCCGTACGTGGTGGTGAATGTTTAAAATATGTATAATGCGTTACTTGGTCAACATGATAATTGACGTAATTCATTAGAATTAATTAACGCATATTGGCAGCACGGCTATGGCATTGCCCTTGCCATCGGGCAGCCATTAGCCTAAATTGCTACATTGTCACTTGCTAGCAAGGAAAAGGGGAGAGTTCGTGGAGTTGCCAACCCTAAAATCATGCACGGTGGCATGGGGTCGGCACTACCCTTGGCGACAATCTAACGGCTGGCACAAATGACAGGTCAGCATCTCTAGTGGTGTCGAATGCATGCATACGGTGCACATTCTAGAAAGTACTGCGCACAGGTGCAGGCGCATCATGACGTGGACATAGGTACGGCCACTCTAATTATCGCCACACATATTGCACGCTCAGTGCCGGAATAGGACCATCGGCACTAAATATCTCACTCGCCACTATATAAAATGTGATGCGATAAGTTGGAATAGCACACGGCTAGACTACCTAGCATAAATACACGGCAAGAGGTGGGCATAACCTCAGACACCCCCCTTGCACAGCTCATGCGTGCTCAAAAGAAACATGACACTCCTTCCTCTCCCCCCTCAATAACTAGGTAGGATAGCCGGGTACAAAACACCCTGGCATACCCCCCTTACACGGCTAACCATGGTGGGGATAAGGAGGTTCAAACTCAGTACCAGCAAGAAAGATGGGGAATCAGGCACCCCCCCTCAAGGAGAAGGTCCTTTCAGGTCAACGGCCAACAAAGGACTAGCTCAACTATGACAAAAAACAATGGCCGGCAGGTCATAAATAATCCAAACTGATTATCAACGAAATCTCGACAAAAGGCGCTCGGCTCATACACCCCCTGGCTCTTGGCTCTAGGCTCCTTGGCTCGGCGGCTCCTGGCTCAGCGGCTCTTACGGGCTCTCCCGGCACTGGGCTCACGGCACGTGGCTCTCGGGCAGGCACTGGGCGCTCGACATAAAAAGTCGAGTATAATAGTCTAGCGGATCAATGCCGCTTGCCATAGAAGGCGATATCAGCTCGTAGACTCTGCGAAAATGGGCTTGAATCCTCACGGCTCACTGTGCCAGCAGCGGAATCAGCATCCGGAACAATAAATTTGCTGTCGTCGAAAAAATAAAAAAGTTGGCTGTCCCCGCCCAGAACCAAACACGGACTTCAGGCATCCAGCGTCAACGCTTGCACACCATGCACACTGGCAGCTGTGGGTGTGCTCACGAATCTGTTTTACGCAAATATATGCAACACACCGAATCCAGGTCTGCTGGCAGCAACGCCAGCGGCACCAAGTGCTAGCTGCGCTGTCCTCGTAAATGGCTTGGCGGACTACAACGGCCGTGGCCAGACTCGCGCAAAGGCGAAACTCCAACGAAAGTGCCGGCGATGCAAGCACACCTCGTCCTCGAGGTGGGAAGAAAATAATGCTCGCCAGGCAAAGGCTGAAAGACCATGAACCATCAGCTCCGATACCATGTTTTCTACATACCTGGAGTGTATATCCAGAGTTTTTGCACGCTATTTGTGGCACTAGTCTGCGGCGTAGTGAAGCGCCGTTGTATCGTCGTCTACGACTTTTTTCGTAAGTAAAGTGCCTATGACGCGTGTGTTATTTTGTTTTGTGCTGAGAGCATTGCTTGTATGCAAATGCTTACGTCCTTTGTGTCGAATTCGGCTGTGCATTTCGGCATAGCCTGTAATGTCGGACGTAATGTTTACTCTCGGGCACTGATTTGTGAATCGTGACCAAGTAATCGTTACTTGTGTTCGCCTTTGTGGCGGTAATGTTTTGAACGTCCTGTTTTCTTTGCTATGAAGCGCGTTTATCTGTTATGGCCACTGTGTTTTGTGTTGAAGGTTGTATTGTACCTTGTTTGTGTGGCATTTGTTGCCATGTTTGTTTGCTCACCCCGTTTATTTGGCGTAAAACGTGATGTTGGTGTCATTTATTTTGTGAGATGGCGTATGTTATGTTGCTCCGTGTGTGTACAGCACGTGTTGTTGCCGTTACCCTACCTCTATACCGTTTGGGTTAGCTCATAGGGACCTTCTTTGTTGGCATGTGTTGCCGTATTATATGTGTGGGACTGTGTGCCCCTATTGTGTCCATGGGCAGCCGCTTTGAGTGAGGGGGGAATGTCGCATCTAGAGCACTTTTTCCAACTAAGGGTTGGGTATCAGCCATCCAGGATTGATGGGCAGCTAGTGCGTTGCTGCTATGGCAGGACACTCATTCGCGTTGCCGGGGGGGGGACGGATCAGTGGCGGTAGTGCGGCTCATGACCGCATGTTGGAGCTTCAAGCGTTTCACGAGGACGGCATCTTCATTTTCAGTTGCACCATGCTAGCAACTGGACGGCATGCTACGAGCATGTGGCCAAGGGGGGTGTTGAGTTTCCACCTACCCAGTCATCTTTTGCTTTGTGCCCATGTGGCTAAGGGGGGTGTTAGGGATATTATATCCACCTGGCCACAATATATCCCAGCCTGATTTATTTCTTGTTGGATTTATTCCATATGGACTGGGAATTTGATAGCTATGATGAGCTAGATGGAACAGGCTCAATGAGCTGATCAATATTCATGTGCCATAGTCCTATACTTGGACATGGATGACTTGTAACCTGAGTCAGCCTAGTAGCATCACGTATTTGATTGACAAGTGGTGCTATGGCCTATTGGACAAGTGTTTGGTCCATGAGCTGACAAGTGTTGGCAGCTCATGATGACACATGTTATGACTTACATGATGACAAGTGGGTAGACTCATTGCATGACACTTGTCACTCCAAGGAGAAGAGATGTGTCACTTTATTAATTATGTTATGTGGCACATTATTACGTAGACACTTGGCATCTAGCTATTATGCCAGCTCAAATTGGATCATGTCTAGAATGTTCTAGGAATGTTCTAAGAATATGCCAGGAATATTCCTGGAATATACTGAGAATATGCTGGGAATATGCTAGGAATATGCTAGGATGTTTCTACAAGCTTCTGTGATGATGTCATTGCTGATGTCATCCTTCCTAGCCTAAAAGGCATAAAAGGAAACTGCCCCCTAAGGGCAGGTACCTCCATTAAACCTCCATTCAACCTCCATTCAAGCTCTTCTCCAACTATTATATTCTAATAAAGCCATTTATTCTTCCACGTAAATTGTCTTCAACCTCTCTTTCTTTCAGCACCTGCAAGGTGTGTGGGTAGCAAGGCCAAGCACAAGGCATTGTGTAAAACCCATTAGTCTCCTCTCCCAATTCAAACAGTGAAGTGTATGGACCCATCAGTAGTCGGGATGCTTAACGTCGAGAGTGTGGCGGCTCAGTCATACCCGCATGCAGACGGTTGAGGAACTGCTGGAGCGCATCCGGCGCAAGCTCATCCCTCCCGGCTATCGACTGACTGAGCGGTTTGAGTTCGGCCGCCTACGTCAAGGCAACACTGACTTGGCGGAGTTCCTCACCACCTTTGACTCCTTTGCGGCGCGGCTGACCGGTGACCTGACGTGGACCGAGTACAAGATTCGGTTTCAGGTGACCCTGACCTCCTGGACGAGGTTAAGAAGCACTACGCGGAGGTGCCCTGGGCGAATCTTGACATCCACGCCGTCCAGCAGTACCTTCTCCAAGTGGCCGACATCATCATGCACGCACCAGGGCTCAGCCAGCCCACGGGAAGTTGAACCAGTCCGGGAGGAGGAATCCGAGGACGATGAGGTGCCAGCCACTCAGCTACCCACCATCGACGTGTCCAAGGCCCGCTGCTTCAGGTGCAACGAGATCGGACACCTCAAGAAGGACTGCCCGCAACTCAAGACGCGCACACGTGGTCCAGCGTGGGCCCACAAGTTCCAGCAAGGCCCCCCGGATGACGCCGACCAGCGCGCGGACGCGCGGTCCCCTGGGGAAGGGGAGGGATCCCACACTCGGGTTTGATCCCTCAGTGCGCTGGAACCTCTCGGCCCTCCTGTGGTCGTGGCGGAGTACCTATACCAGGCACGTGACCAGCAGGAGGAGGCGGAGGAGGCCGATGTATACACGGTCACTTCCCCCGGGAGACGTGAATCATGGTCGCAGCTAGTATTGGCCGGTGCCTGTGTCATTCTACCAAACTAGCTGCGCGGGCCATTGGTGCCTCTCGCTCATACGTAACTTTCCCGGACGACATCTTCGGACGCGATCCCAGTTGGAAGCGTTGTCTGTGTAATTCAGCCCCGCTGGGCGTCTTCCGCTGTGGTACGTTGACTCAACATCAGGTGACAGTCTTGCAGACGGGATGACGAGTTCAGCGCTTGTGCGCGCATCTCCGCACAGGCAAGACGTGATTCAGCTTGATGGTCCTCCCTGCATCGACCGCATGGGTCAGTTCTGCACGCGAGCACCTCCCGTAGTCGTTGATGACGACTGCGGTGATCCATATTTTGGCATTTCCTCGGCTGTGGCGTTTACAACGCTGTCACATGCTGGCGCGTGCGTGCCGGCCCGCGGACCACTGTTGCGCACCCCAACTGTTGCGTGCCCGCCACTGTGCATGGTCGCGCGGAACGTGTCCGCCAGACGCGCGTATTACTATCCCAGTTGTGATAAGCATCGTGGCCTGCCGCCGCGCATCCGGTAGTATTGTTATCAGTCGAGCTGTCGCGTTTGCGTGCCATATCATCCTGGACTGGTCATTACCGCTACTTGGAATGCATCCACTATCAGCAGTAATCATATGTGTGTGATATGCCACGGGCCACCTTAAAATGAGAATGCAAGGTGCGGTCCTTTACGGCACCGCCACCTTCATGACAGGCAATCCGGCCCAATCAGCCGATTCTTGAGATAATGCTTTATCATCAAAGCAACCAAAAGACCTTTCAATTCCAATGAGATACATGACGAATTACAAAGACTGTCGAGTTGTAATGTTGTAGTTATAAGAGCAGCTGTGAGGCCCCTTGGGTTACGCCACTGCAGGCCCCTTGTGGCGGCAGTGCGTGTGTTCCCGACCTAGTTCCTACTGGCATTCTTGCCAACGACGACCAGGGTGCCCGAAGGCCCTGTCCCTTGTCTCGTTCTCAGTCTTACACACATTCTTAACAAAACCAATACATTGTCATATCCGTCAGTCCATCCTCATGGCAACTGACTGCATGCAACCACTCACGGGGGCTGCTCCGGGCTGCTCGAACTATTTCACCCCATGAAGACAACAAACCAGTTGTGAGGGAGAGAAACGGACGAACAACGACCACCATGGTTCGTTGCTCATCCTTCTATACTGCTCAAAGCTCAAGCCTGGCGGCTGGTGCCACTAGCGCCACTTTTGACATCAACCAATCATAACATTGTCTAATTTCCGACAAGCTAAACTTCAAGCTTTATCTGTCAAGCGAACACAAATATACAAGGGCAAATCTATCGGCCATGCCAGGCACCGCCTGGGGCTTCCTTGCATTTGTGTCTGGTGTCCCACGTTGAAATCCTGAAATTGCACAGCTGCTCAGCGCCTCGCCAGCTTGCTGTGTACCAGCATTCGGCAAACTGCCCTTGTGACGAATGTCAGTGAAATTCAGGTCCGCCCAAAAGTTCCGTCAGCAAATTCAGGGGACTTGGCGCGAAAGTACAACTGAGATCCGCGGCGTCAGTACCGGGCCACGGTATAGCAACCCGCACAAGGCTGCGGATGTCAGAATTACGCCGAAATCTGAATTGCGGACGTGATAATAGATCACGGACGCGACAGACCCCATCAATTGGGTTGTCTTGGCGTTGATTGGTGTGCGCCTCTGATTCGGGTCGCTGGCGGAATTTTATATGCTGCCGCGGCATTGCACTAAGTTAACGTTCTTCGCACACGCAATGTGAAGGATATGGTTGCAATGCAGCAATGTGTGAATATGGTTGGAAACGGAGCTTTGTTAAATCGGATAATGTTTACAGCGCTCAACACTTGAGGCTTGCACACGAGCTTGCCAAGTCAAGGCACAACACGTGAGGCGGGCTCGCAAGAGATGCCCATTTGGCACTGGCCTATTGTTTATATACTTGTGCACTGTGCTTGCTAGTCCTGAGCAGCCTAGGAGGCCTGCTCAGTAATAACACTCCCGGTACAGTATTCACTACCTGTACAGCGCCCAGCTCCTATACAGTAGGTCTGCCATACAGGCACAGTGACCACAGAGTACAGTCACCACAGTGATTATTGCATCTGCACCTAGAAGTCCAGGACTAAGCCTGCGGTACCAACAGACCACAGGTTAAGGTTCCTATTTCCTGCGTACGACGTATTAATCCAATACCGTCGTAGGTACAGCACCTAATTCCTGTCAGCCCAGGAATTACTGTCGACCCCATATGTCGTCGGCAAATATTCACGTCCGACTTAGAAGAACAGCCGGCTCGCGCTCGCGCGCGACCGGGAAGTCGGAACGCCATAACTTTCTTGATACTTGTCGGAATGAACTCGTTCCGGTGCCGCTGGAATCGCAGAGATATGCCGAATCAGGATCACGCCAATGCGCTTGGCGTTAACTCCAATCCTTTCTTTTCTTGAGCTGTAGCAGCTCACACAAGTCTACATACAAACACACACAATGGGTACTGGATATCCTCCCCAGACTACAAGTCACAACCCGCTGGGCATGACAGTCAGCTTGGATTCCTTATTATATGTACATAGCACCCATACTGGCTCAGGAGCACAAACAAATTACAATGAGTCCCTATCCCTTCACGGGAGGCTCGTTGTGTTACCCATGTACAAGAGGTTGGCCAACTGTGGCAGCCCATAGGTGTTCAGTTAAGAACTTGAGAAGTATGTACAACCTTCAGGACCTTAGGCGAAACCCCACAGATCACCCACAACAGCTCATCAGAAAACATTGCTGACCCCCAGACGGGAGTCGGCGCCGGTCTGCTGCCCCTTATCGAACCAGACACAACATCTACGCGAAGCACATGCAAAACACAAGCTCCTCTACTCGTTCCAACCGTGGAAAATCAGGGGACCTGTCGCCACCTCACCAGCATGGTGGATGGGTCAGCCAGTCCGTGAAACTCCGCCTTAAGACGGCACCAGGGAATCGAACCCCGCCCACAAACCACAGATCTGGGGAAACCTCAGACTGAGATGAAAACCCCAGATAGACATCTCTCCATCAGAGACAATGTCAGACATTCCCACACCAGAGACATGTCTCACCCCTCAAGGTGTGCTCAGGATTATGTACAATCAAGCTCCCAGCCTGATATCCAGAGACTTAAGCACCCAGCTCTCAGCTTTTAGACAGATAGACCGACTTGACAGTCAGCATTCATGAGCTTCCTCAGTACATTGTACTGGGCTGGGGCCTTGTGTGGCAGCTTTGTCAATGCATCAGCAGGGTTCTCCTCGCCAGGGATATGCTTCAAGTCAACCAAACTGGCCAACTCCTTCAGCAACAAATAATCCAGGTCCCGGCTCCTGGCCAGCTGCTTGTGAACAAACTGGACCATACCCATGCTGTCTGTTAGCAACAACGTCTCCATCTGCAAGGTCCAAGGGGTAACTGAAGCCAGCTCCAGCATTAACTCCTTTATGTACAGGCTGGACTGGATCCCCTCGCATATGGCCCTGCATTCTGCCACATCTGAACTGATACAGACCCTCTTCTGCAGTCTGCTGTACCAGCTGAACAAACTTGCCCTGCTCTGATAAAAAGCAAACAGAGCAGCAGATCTCCCCCTGACCTTGGTAACCTGGCGAGCATCCATGGAACTGTCAACAAAGATCTCCAAGGTGATAGGCTGGGCAAAGTCAATCCCAGACAAAATCAGATCAGGGGTACTCTCCACCAACCGGGCTATGACTCGAGGCTTCTCATCCTCAAGCACCTCATCAGGCATTCTGCTATGGACCATCAAAGACGGACCACAGATGCTGGCAAACCAGGCCCACATGCCTCTCAACTCAGGTCCTGCAGCCTGGGTGATCTTCTCTGGCAAGGCCTTCACAATGGTCTGTTTATAATCTCCTCCAGCCTGAAGCCTGATACTCCACTCCCCGTCCCTCCTGAACAGGGTAGCCTGCATTCCACAGAACACTACAGGCTTGTTGGGCTCCTGCCACAGCTCCTTGCCCAGTGAAAACTTGCCACTGATGACAGGAATAAACTTCTTCAGCCAGGTCGTGGGGGCTAGCAAATGCAGATCATCTCCATGCAAACTAGCATACACTGGCAGACCCTCCCATTGGGCCAGCAGCAAACAGGGATCAACTGAAGACACTCTCAAGCCACACTCACTGATCAGAGCTTCCTGCAGCGTGAGTCTCCAGATGATTGGGCTCGACCTGAGTCCTTCCAGGCCCTTCAGAATAACCAGGAATTGTTGATGCAGCTCCAGCTTCCAGATGGCAGGCACCTCAACACAGTAAGGCTCATCCTGCTTCCACACCCTCCTGGCCACTTCTGGATCAGATTTTAAAAATGCCCTCTTGAAGTCCAGCAGCACTGATGACATAGCTGCTCCCCTGTTCAGCAACCCCACGTAGAGACATAGCAAAATTCTCCATGTGTCGTGTAGCATCCCTGGCGTGTATAGCTCCTCTCCTGGCAGACTCCCCGTGCCGTGATACTCATTCAGGACAGGCCTGACATGGGGCACTGATACCTCATCCACAACCTTCCTCTTCAGCACAAATCTCAAAGCAAGCTTCCTTGATGCTGGGGGACGTCTGTCTGTTGGTGCAGCACACTCAAACTGCAACCACTCCTCCAATGCCTTGGAGAAGGCGAGCTTCCAAGCCTCAAACAAAGTAGGCGAGCTCATCTCTTGGACCAGCTGGTCATATGTCAAAGGAGAGTGTGCAGCAAGGCTCCTGTGAGTTATGCCAATACTGCTGGGGTGCAACACAGCTGGAATAACCAAACTGGCCGCTGGGGGCACCTCCCCTTCATCCCATTTTACACCCTTGACCGGCTTGGCCCTGCACCTGACTGGAAATGTTGTCCTGAAATTTTCTAGGGGAATCATCCCCCAGCCATCTCTTCTCAGAGCTGTAGCTCTGATAGAAATCCCAGGATTGCCCAGAAAATTCTGACCCAAAATCACAGGGCCATCATAGTCCTCTAGGACAAGGAAGGTCACATCCACACCCATGACAGGGGCAGTAACCTCTCCCAACACCCTTAGATGCGTCCTACCACTGAAATCAGACACCCAGGGGCAACTTGGTTCTCCGACCAGCAGTTCTCCTGTATGCTGAGGTCCCATGACAGAAACCTGTGCATTGGTATCTATCTCCATGGCAGCTACCTCAGGTTCATCCAACTGGACAAGCTTGGACACCTTAGGCTCCTTCTTGGCTCTTTGCAAAGCCTGTACAATATCTGATAGACGCACACCCCTAGGCCTGGTGTCGGGCCGTTCCGGAGGTGCAGCCTGTCCGCCTGCTTGCCCAACCACCGTATGTGAAGGTACCCCAGGGGCCGGGCCAGGGTCACCCTGAGGGCTCGATACAGCTGTAGCACCCTGATCAGGAAGCTCCACGTCACCCCCGCCTTGTACACCAGCGGGCACCTGGAAGAGGTCTCCTTGATTACCTCCCCGGGGACGGATCTTTGACCAGGACAGACGGTGCACTGCTTGGGAGCCATCAATGGCCACCCAGCACTTATGGCCAGCGGCTTCTACTCGGGTCACCACCCCATCATGCCAGCTGCCACGTTTCCCTGGAAAGCTTGGTTCCTTCCACACAACAACCTGTTGTCCAACGTTAGGTTCTAGGACACTCCAGCCCTTGTCTTTCTGCCTCAGCTTGAGGAACTTGGCCTCTAGCTTCTCCTTCCATGCCTGCTCAGCATCAGCTGGCAGCATCCTGGTATGCAGCATAAGAGGATTGATGGCAATGTCACCAAAGAACATGGGAGTCCTCAGGTTCAGCCTGTCCTCCACAGAACGTAGCCATGCAGATGTCACAATGGCAGATGACGTCCTTGGAATCCTCTCCACCAGCAGCACAGTCTTGATCTCTTGGATGGCTCTCTCCACCACCCCTTGCTGGCCGTGGCTCTCCCTGGGTGTAATCAGCAACTCTGGAAACTCTGGCAGGTTCTCACAGCACTCAAACTGAATGTCACACTGCAACAACTCCAACCCAGGGTACCTGCTCCTTGTCAACTTCAGAGCAGCAATCAATGTAGGCTTCTCCATGTCAGGCAGGATCTCTAGGGTCTTGTACTTGGTATATCTGTCCACTGCCACCAGCAGCTTCAAACCCCTGATTCTCTGAATATCTACCTGCACATGGCCTGGCTGCAAAATAGGAGTCCTGGCATGAGACTGCTTGGGCTTTCTAGCAACTAGCCTGCACTTGCAAGCTTGAGCAACCTGTTGGCAGATGGAGTACAACTCACTTCCTCCCAGCCGTCTAGCAACTTGCAAAGACTGAGCTGCATGGCCAAACATGGTATGCAACCTTGAGGCAATGTCATACAAGAGAGAAAACCTTTTATTGTCATTATTAGCACTCAAGGTATGTACAGATCCCTTATGTACAGGAGGCACCAGGGTCGTGCCTGTCAGACTGTCTCCAGCCCTATCCTCATCCTGACCATCCTGTGCCAGTCCTGCACGGTCAGAATGCTTCTGAGATCCACCTGGGTCCACATCACCAGGTCCTACCTCAGGCTCAGCACCGCCATGGCGGGCACGTTGGCGAGTAACCACTGCAGCTACAGCTGGCATACTCTCTGTGGTAACCAAGCTTGCCCCATCGTGTCCAATAGGCTCTTTCACTAGAGCATGGGGCTGCCCCTCACTGCTGTCACTAGCAGCTTCATTACACACCCCTGGGGGCACCCTCCAGGGTTCAGGGATGTGTGCAGGCTCATATCAATGATCAGCAGCCTTGCCCTTGTCCTGGGATGGACCAGCCTTGTCCTTGCTGCCACCCTGAGCTGGCTTGCTCTGACCTTCCTGCCTCAGGTACGAGGGACACTCATTCCTGAAGTGACCCTTCCCCTGGCAGAAATAACATTCCACCTGACTGATGTCCCGTGAGGTCCCACTGCTGGGCCCAGCCTTGGGAGGACCACCCACCCTCTTGAAGTCAAACTGGGACTGTGGATGTCCCGACTTCGGCGGGGTCCCCCGTCCAGCCCTTCTGTCACGCCCCCTCCTGGACCTTCCTCGACCCCTTGAAGAGGTCTCAGGCCCTCTCGAGGACGCTGGGCCCCCGTGGCCCGATCCCCTCATGGACTTAACCGTGGGTTCAGTGGCCTCCTCATCATTCTGACGAGGGCGCTTACCCCCACGTACTTGCCGCTGAAACACTCATACAACTGATCCGTCATGGCTGCCCAGCCATGGACCTGTCGCATGTGGATGGTCACATTATCCATGGTGACCGGATCCAGTTGCAGCGACTTGAGAAAGTCGCCCATGGCCATCCGATCTGCGACGAAGAAGCCCTTGGCCATGGCGTCCTCCCTCAGCTTGACGAAGTCTTCAAAGGCGTGGACCACTAGTTGTCCCTTGATGGGCTTGTAGTCCAGGTATTCTTGCTTCAGGTGGGACCCATCTATGGTCCTCTTGTCACTCAGGAACACCCTGAGTCGCGTCATAAACGCCGCCCAGGTGTCCCCCGCCGCGTGTCGCTCCCGAACAAACTTGAACAGCCGCCTCGCCGACTGCCGTATGTAGGCACTAGACGCCAGGATGCGAAGCTTGTCACCGTTGTATATCTCCGTGTACAAGTTCATGTCCTCTAACATCCTTTCAGCATCCCGGGGCTGCCAATTGTCCTTGATGGACTGAAACTGGCCTAGCACCGCGTACCCCTCAGCAACGGTTGGTCGCTTAGGCGCCGCTTGATCTGCGGCTGGCGCGTGCTGCCCGCCCTGAGATCCTTGGCTCTGATTATCTGGCACCTCAGCCTGGTCTCCCAGCGCCTGGCCGTCCCCGCGTCCATCGCGTCCACCGCGTCCATCGCGTCCATCTCGTCCATCGCCGCGCCGTCCGAAGCCCATAAAGCCCGCTTGTTGGTTGATAGCTCCATCCTCCATGATGGCCTCTGTTCAGATCTGCTACAGCCAGCCAAGTGGCCAAGCAGCAATTAAAGCAATATAAGCTACTGAACAAGAAAGGAAAGTGCCAAGTGTTACCACTCAGGCAAGACCACCACGGCTGGCCCCAGGCGCGTCCTGGTTCTCCTTGTCGCTGTCGTCGTCGCTGTCGCTCACCACAATCAGCTCTGGTACCCTGCTACCTGCTGCGCCGTCGTCGACCCGCTGTCGGCCCGCGATGACTGAATCGTCACCGTTGGTAAAGTAGACAGGTGACAACCCGTCGTTGGCACCTCGCGGATTGTACGTTGGCACCTCGTGGTCGCCGAGTGCCTCGTCGCCTAGCCCAGCGACACCCCCTGCTCCTACCTCAAGGTCACTCTCGTACCTAAGAGGTGCAAACTCCTCCCAACGCGTCACACGAACGCGAAGGGGCGGGGGCAGTTCCAGTTAACGCCAAGCGCATTGGCGTGATCCTGATTCGGCATATCTCTGCGATTCCAGCGGCACCGGAACGAGTTCATTCCGACGAGTATCAAGAAAGTTATGGCGTTCCGACTTCCCGGTCGCGCGCGAGCGCGAGCCGGCTGTTCTTCTAAGTCGGACGTGAATATTTGCCGACGACATATGGGGTCGACAGTAATTCCTGGGCTGACAGGAATTAGGTGCTGTACCTACGACGGTATTGGATTAATACGTCGTACGCAGGAAATAGGAACCTTAACCTGTGGTCTGTTGGTACCGCAGGCTTAGTCCTGGACTTCTAGGTGCAGATGCAATAATCACTGTGGTGACTGTACTCTGTGGTCACTGTGCCTGTATGGCAGACCTACTGTATAGGAACTGGGCGCTGTACAGGTAGTGAATACTGTACCGGGGGTGTTATTACTGAGCAGGCCTCCTAGGCTGCTCAGGACTAGCAAGCACAGTGCACAAGTATATAAACAATAGGCCAGTGCCAAATGGGCATCTCTTGCGAGCCCGCCTCACGTGTTGTGCCTTGACTTGGCAAGCTCGTGCAAGCCTCAAGTGTTGAGCGCTGTAAACATTATCCGATTTAACAAAGCTCCGTTTCCAACCATATTCACACATTGCTGCATTGCAACCATATCCTTCACATTGCGTGTGCTAAGAACGTTAACTCAAATTACAACCAGTCTCAGCGGAACGGCCAGGAGGGTCGTTGCCGGTTGCGGTGTGCAGCGTTTACGACGAGAGGAGCTCGTCTGGTGGTGAATGGTGCAGGAGGAACAACGGCAGCAGGATTTCCGGTTTCGGCAGTCTGCTGGGGGTTCGATTTCTCCTGAATTACGCCGTGTCGTTCGGGATCTATCTTTGTTGCTTGCAGATCGTCCGCCTGTAAATCGCAGCTTCGTGCAATTCGTCGACGACCAGGTCGAAGATTGGGAGCGAATTCTGCGACACGTACAAACCATCGTCATTCCGGAGCACCGGAGCATCGACGACCTTGAGCAGGAGCTTCACGGGTTGGTCGGCATCCAGACGGTGATTACTGCAGTAGCAGAGCGAGTGCGGACGGAGTTGGCAGCAAGGCGAGGCGAGGTTGCGGAGGCAGCTGGCGCAGGGCGACACGAGTTTGTGCCGACAGTAGCGGGCGCGGGAGTACCACGTGCTTTCGCAGGCGGCATCGGCGACGAGGGTGTTGCAGCGGGCCAGTTAGGCGTGAACGACGCGGAGCGGAGCATCACAGGCGGCTTGCAGAGGTCGGGGCGACAGCGGAAGCCATCGCCGGAGGACGCGCGCACAAGAGTCGGCAGGTTTCCAGAGCGAGTAAGAGTTCCTTTTCAGGAACTGCCCCCGCCCCTTCGCGTTCGTGTGACGCGTTGGGAGGAGTTTGCACCTCTTGGGTACGATAGTGACCTTGAGGTAGGAGCAGGGGGTGTCGCTGGGCTAGGCGACGAGGCACTTGGCGACCACGAGGTGCCAACGTACAATCCGCGAGGTGCCAACGACGGGTTGTCACCTGTCTACTTTACCAACGGTGACGATTCAGTCATCGCGGGCCGACAGCGGGTCGACGACGGCGCAGCAGGTAGCAGGGTACCAGAGCTGATTGTGGTGAGCGACAGCGACGACGACAGCGACAAGGAGAACCAGGACGCGCCTGGGGCCAGCCGTGGTGGTCTTGCCTGAGTGGTAACACTTGGCACTTTCCTTTCTTGTTCAGTAGCTTATATTGCTTTAATTGCTGCTTGGCCACTTGGCTGGCTGTAGCAGATCTGAACAGAGGCCATCATGGAGGATGGAGCTATCAACCAACAAGCGGGCTTTATGGGCTTCGGCGGCGCGGCGATGGACGAGATGGACGCGATGGACGCGGTGGACGCGATGGACGCGGGGACGGCCAGGCGCTGGGAGACCAGGCTGAGGTGCCAGATAATCAGAGCCAAGGATCGCAGGGCGGGCAGCACGCGCCAGCCGCAGATCAAGCGGCGCCTAAGCGACCAACGTTGCTGAGGGGTACGCGGTGCTAGGCCAGTTTCAGTCCATCAAGGACAATTGGCAGCCCCGGGATGCTGAGAGGATGTTAGAGGACATGAACTTGTACACGGAGATATACAACGGTGACAAGCTTCGCATCCTGGCGTCTAGTGCCTACATACGGCAGTCGGCGAGGCGGCTGTTCAAGTTTGTTCGGGAGCGACACGCGGCGGGGGACACCTGGGCGGCGTTTATGACGCGACTCAGGTGTTCCTGAGTGACAAGAGGACCATAGATGGGTCCCACCTGAAGCAAGAATACCTGGACTACAAGCCCATCAAGGGGCAACTAGTGGTCCACGCCTTTGAAGACTTCGTCAAGCTGAGGGAGGACGCCATGGCCAAGGGCTTCTTCGTCGCAGATCGGATGGCCATGGGCGACTTTCTCAAGTCGCTGCAACTGGATCCGGTCACCATGGATAATGTGACCATCCACATGCGACAGGTCCATGGCTGGGCAGCCATGACGGATCAGTTGTATGAGTGTTTCAGCGGCAAGTACGTGGGGGTAAGCGCCCTCGTCAGAATGATGAGGAGGCCACTGAACCCACGGTTAAGTCCATGAGGGGATCGGGCCACGGGGGCCCAGCGTCCTCGAGAGGGCCTGAGACCTCTTCAAGGGGTCGAGGAAGGTCCAGGAGGGGGCGTGACAGAAGGGCTGGACGGGGGACCCCGCCGAAGTCGGGACATCCACAGTCCCAGTTTGACTTCAAGAGGGTGGGTGGTCCTCCCAAGGCTGGGCCCAGCAGTGGGACCTCACGGGACATCAGTCAGGTGGAATGTTATTTCTGCCAGGGGAAGGGTCACTTCAGGAATGAGTGTCCCTCGTACCTGAGGCAGGAAGGTCAGAGCAAGCCAGCTCAGGGTGGCAGCAAGGACAAGGCTGGTCCATCCCAGGACAAGGGCAAGGGCAAGGCTGCTGATCATTGATATGAGCCTGCACACATCCCTGAACCCTGGAGGGTGCCCCCAGGGGTGTGTAATGAAGCTGCTAGTGACAGCAGTGAGGGGCAGCCCCATGCTCTAGTGAAAGAGCCTATTGGACACGATGGGGCAAGCTTGGTTACCACAGAGAGTATGCCAGCTGTAGCTGCAGTGGTTACTCGCCAACGTGCCCGCCATGGCGGTGCTGAGCCTGAGGTAGGACCTGGTGATGTGGACCCAGGTGGATCTCAGAAGCATTCTGACCGTGCAGGACTGGCACAGGATGGTCAGGATGAGGATAGGGCTGGAGACAGTCTGACAGGCACGACCCTGGTGCCTCCTGTACATAAGGGATCTGTACATACCTTGAGTGCTAATAATGACAATAAAAGGTTTTCTCTCTTGTATGACATTGCCTCAAGGTTGCATACCATGTTTGGCCATGCAGCTCAGTCTTTGCAAGTTGCTAGACGGCTGGGAGGAAGTGAGTTGTACTCCATCTGCCAACAGGTTGCTCAAGCTTGCAAGTGCAGGCTAGTTGCTAGAAAGCCCAAGCAGTCTCATGCCAGGACTCCTATTTTGCAGCCAGGCCATGTGCAGGTAGATATTCAGAGAATCAGGGGTTTGAAGCTGCTGGTGGCAGTGGACAGATATACCAAGTACAAGACCCTAGAGATCCTGCCTGACATGGAGAAGCCTACATTGATTGCTGCTCTGAAGTTGACAAGGAGCAGGTACCCTGGGTTGGAGTTGTTGCAGTGTGACATTCAGTTTGAGTGCTGTGAGAACCTGCCAGAGTTTCCAGAGTTGCTGATTACACCCAGGGAGAGCCACGGCCAGCAAGGGGTGGTGGAGAGAGCCATCCAAGAGATCAAGACTGTGCTGCTGGTGGAGAGGATTCCAAGGACGTCATCTGCCATTGTGACATCTGCATGGCTACGTTCTGTGGAGGACAGGCTGAACCTGAGGACTCCCATGTTCTTTGGTGACATTGCCATCAATCCTCTTATGCTGCATACCAGGATGCTGCCAGCTGATGCTGAGCAGGCATGGAAGGAGAAGCTAGAGGCCAAGTTCCTCAAGCTGAGGCAGAAAGACAAGGGCTGGAGTGTCCTAGAACCTAACGTTGGACAACAGGTTGTTGTGTGGAAGGAACCAAGCTTTCCAGGGAAACGTGGCAGCTGGCATGATGGGGTGGTGACCCGAGTAGAAGCCGCTGGCCATAAGTGCTGGGTGGCCATTGATGGCTCCCAAGCAGTGCACCGTCTGTCCTGGTCAAAGATCCGTCCCCGGGGAGGTAATCAAGGAGACCTCTTCCAGGTGCCCGCTGGTGTACAAGGCGGGGGTGACGTGGAGCTTCCTGATCAGGGTGCTACAGCTGTATCGAGCCCTCAGGGTGACCCTGGCCCGGCCCCTGGGGTACCTTCACATACGGTGGTTGGGCAAGCAGGCGGACAGGCTGCACCTCCGGAACGGCCCGACACCAGGCCTAGGGGTGTGCGTCTATCAGATATTGTACAGGCTTTGCAAAGAGCCAAGAAGGAGCCTAAGGTGTCCAAGCTTGTCCAGTTGGATGAACCTGAGGTAGCTGCCATGGAGATAGATACCAATGCACAGGTTTCTGTCATGGGACCTCAGCATACAGGAGAACTGCTGGTCGGAGAACCAAGTTGCCCCTGGGTGTCTGATTTCAGTGGTAGGACGCATCTAAGGGTGTTGGGAGAGGTTACTGCCCCTGTCATGGGTGTGGATGTGACCTTCCTTGTCCTAGAGGACTATGATGGCCCTGTGATTTTGGGTCAGAATTTTCTGGGCAATCCTGGGATTTCTATCAGAGCTACAGCTCTGAGAAGAGATGGCTGGGGGATGATTCCCCTAGAAAATTTCAGGACAACATTTCCAGTCAGGTGCAGGGCCAAGCCGGTCAAGGGTGTAAAATGGGATGAAGGGGAGGTGCCCCCAGCGGCCAGTTTGGTGATTCCAGCTGTGTTGCACCCCAGCAGTATTGGCATAACTCACAGGAGCCTTGCTGCACACTCTCCTTTGACATATGACCAGCTGGTCCAAGAGATGAGCTCGCCTACTTTGTTTGAGGCTTGGAAGCTCGCCTTCTCCAAGGCATTGGAGGAGTGGTTGCAGTTTGAGTGTGCTGCACCAACAGACAGACGTCCCCCAGCATCAAGGAAGCTTGCTTTGAGATTTGTGCTGAAGAGGAAGGTTGTGGATGAGGTATCAGTGCCCCATGTCAGGCCTGTCCTGAATGAGTATCACGGCACGGGGAGTCTGCCAGGAGAGGAGCTATACACGCCAGGGATGCTACACGACACATGGAGAATTTTGCTATGTCTCTACGTGGGGTTGCTGAACAGGGGAGCAGCTATGTCATCAGTGCTGCTGGACTTCAAGAGGGCATTTTTAAAATCTGATCCAGAAGTGGCCAGGAGGGTGTGGAAGCAGGATGAGCCTTACTGTGTTGAGGTGCCTGCCATCTGGAAGCTGGAGCTGCATCAACAATTCCTGGTTATTCTGAAGGGCCTGGAAGGACTCAGGTCGAGCCCAATCATCTGGAGACTCACGCTGCAGGAAGCTCTGATCAGTGAGTGTGGCTTGAGAGTGTCTTCAGTTGATCCCTGTTTGCTGCTGGCCCAATGGGAGGGTCTGCCAGTGTATGCTAGTTTGCATGGAGATGATCTGCATTTGCTAGCCCCCACGACCTGGCTGAAGAAGTTTATTCCTGTCATCAGTGGCAAGTTTTCACTGGGCAAGGAGCTGTGGCAGGAGCCCAACAAGCCTGTAGTGTTCTGTGGAATGCAGGCTACCCTGTTCAGGAGGGACGGGGAGTGGAGTATCAGGCTTCAGGCTGGAGGAGATTATAAACAGACCATTGTGAAGGCCTTGCCAGAGAAGATCACCCAGGCTGCAGGACCTGAGTTGAGAGGCATGTGGGCCTGGTTTGCCAGCATCTGTGGTCCGTCTTTGATGGTCCATAGCAGAATGCCTGATGAGGTGCTTGAGGATGAGAAGCCTCGAGTCATAGCCCGGTTGGTGGAGAGTACCCCTGATCTGATTTTGTCTGGGATTGACTTTGCCCAGCCTATCACCTTGGAGATCTTTGTTGACAGTTCCATGGATGCTCGCCAGGTTACCAAGGTCAGGGGGAGATCTGCTGCTCTGTTTGCTTTTTATCAGAGCAGGGCAAGTTTGTTCAGCTGGTACAGCAGACTGCAGAAGAGGGTCTGTATCAGTTCAGATGTGGCAGAATGCAGGGCCATATGCGAGGGGATCCAGTCCAGCCTGTACATAAAGGAGTTAATGCTGGAGCTGGCTTCAGTTACCCCTTGGACCTTGCAGATGGAGACGTTGTTGCTAACAGACAGCATGGGTATGGTCCAGTTTGTTCACAAGCAGCTGGCCAGGAGCCGGGACCTGGATTATTTGTTGCTGAAGGAGTTGGCCAGTTTGGTTGACTTGAAGCATATCCCTGGCGAGGAGAACCCTGCTGATGCATTGACAAAGCTGCCACACAAGGCCCCAGCCCAGTACAATGTACTGAGGAAGCTCATGAATGCTGACTGTCAAGTCGGTCTATCTGTCTAAAAGCTGAGAGCTGGGTGCTTAAGTCTCTGGATATCAGGCTGGGAGCTTGATTGTACATAATCCTGAGCACACCTTGAGGGGTGAGACATGTCTCTGGTGTGGGAATGTCTGACATTGTCTCTGATGGAGAGATGTCTATCTGGGGTTTTCATCTCAGTCTGAGGTTTCCCCAGATCTGTGGTTTGTGGGCGGGGTTCGATTCCCTGGTGCCGTCTTAAGGCGGAGTTTCACGGACTGGCTGACCCATCCACCATGCTGGTGAGGTGGCGACAGGTCCCCTGATTTTCCACGGTTGGAACGAGTATAGGAGCTTGTGTTTTGCATGTGCTTCGCGTAGATGTTGTGTCTGGTTCGATAAGGGGCAGCAGACCGGCGCCGACTCCCGTCTGGGGGTCAGCAATGTTTTCTGATGAGCTGTTGTGGGTGATCTGTGGGGTTTCGCCTAAGGTCCTGAAGGTTGTACATACTTCTCAAGTTCTTAACTGAACACCTATGGGCTGCCACAGTTGGCCAACCTCTTGTACATGGGTAACACAACGAGCCTCCCGTGAAGGGATAGGGACTCATTGTAATTTGTTTGTGCTCCTGAGCCAGTATGGGTGCTATGTACATATAATAAGGAATCCAAGCTGACTGTCATGCCCAGCGGGTTGTGACTTGTAGTCTGGGGAGGATATCCAGTACCCATTGTGTGTGTTTGTATGTAGACTTGTGTGAGCTGCTACAGCTCAAGAAAAGAAAGGATTGGAGTTAACGCCAAGCGCATTGGCGTGATCCTGATTCGGCATATCTCTGCGATTCCAGCGGCACCGGAACGAGTTCATTCCGACAAGTATCAAGAAAGTTATGGCGTTCCGACTTCCCGGTCGCGCGCGAGCGCGAGCCGGCTGTTCTTCTAAGTCGGACGTGAATATTTGCCGACGACATATGGGGTCGACAGTAATTCCTGGGCTGACAGGAATTAGGTGCTGTACCTACGACGGTATTGGATTAATACGTCGTACGCAGGAAATAGGAACCTTAACCTGTGGTCTGTTGGTACCGCAGGCTTAGTCCTGGACTTCTAGGTGCAGATGCAATAATCACTGTGGTGACTGTACTCTGTGGTCACTGTGCCTGTATGGCAGACCTACTGTATAGGAACTGGACGCTGTACAGGTAGTGAATACTGTACCGGGGGTGTTATTACTGAGCAGGCCTCCTAGGCTGCTCAGGACTAGCAAGCACAGTGCACAAGTATATAAACAATAGGCCAGTGCCAAATGGGCATCTCTTGCGAGCCCGCCTCACGTGTTGTGCCTTGACTTGGCAAGCTCGTGTGCAAGCCTCAAGTGTTGAGCGCTGTAAACATTATCCGATTTAACAAAGCTCCGTTTCCAACCATATTCACACATTGCTGCATTGCAACCATATCCTTCACATTGCATGTGCTAAGAACGCTTAACTGTTCCTGAAAAGGAACTCTTACACGCTCTGGAAACCTGCCGACTCTTGTTGCGCGCGGTCCTCCGGCGATGGCTTCCGCTGTCGCCCCGACCTCTGCAAGCCGCCTGTGATGCTCCGCTCCGCGTCGTTCACGCCTAACTGGACCCGCTGCAACACCCTCGTCGCCGATGCCGCCTGCGAAAGCACGTGGTACTCCCGCGCCCGCTACTGTCGGCACAAACTCGTGTCGCCCTGCGCCAGCTGCCTCCGCAACCTCGCCTCGCCTTGCTGCCAACTCCGTCCGCACTCGCTCTGCTACTGCAGTAATCACCGTCTGGATGCCGACCAACCCGTGAAGCTCCTGCTCAAGGTCGTCGATGCTCCGGTGCTCCGGAATGACGATGGTTTGTACGTGTCGCAGAATTCGCTCCCAGTCTTCGACCTGGTCGTCGACGAATTGCACGAAGCTGCGATTTACAGGCGGACGATCTGCAAGCAACAAAGATAGATCCCGAACGACACGGCGTAATTCAGGAGAAATCGAACCCCCAGCAGACTGCCGAAACCGGAAATCCTGCTGCCGTTGTTCCTCCTGCACCATTCACCACCGGACGAGCTCCTCTCGTCGTCAAAGCTGCACACCGCAACCGGCAACGACCCTCCTGGCCGTTCCGCTGAGACTGATTGTAATTTGAGTTAACGTTCTTCGCACACGCAATGTGAAGGATATGGTTGCAATGCAGCAATGTGTGAATATGGTTGGAAACGGAGCTTTGTTAAATCGGATAATGTTTACAGCGCTCAACACTTGAGGCTTGCACACGAGCTTGCCAAGTCAAGGCACAACACGTGAGGCGGGCTCGCAAGAGATGCCCATTTGGCACTGGCCTATTTTTATATACTTGTGCACTGTGCTTGCTAGTCCTGAGCAGCCTAGGAGGCCTGCTCAGTAATAACACTCCCGGTACAGTATTCACTACCTGTACAGCGCCCAGCTCCTATACAGTAGGTCTGCCATACAGGCACAGTGACCACAGAGTACAGTCACCACAGTGATTATTGCATCTGCACCTAGAAGTCCAGGACTAAGCCTGCGGTACCAACAGACCACAGGTTAAGGTTCCTATTTCCTGCGTACGACGTATTAATCCAATACCGTCGTAGGTACAGCACCTAATTCCTGTCAGCCCAGGAATTACTGTCGACCCCATATGTCGTCGGCAAATATTCACGTCCGACTTAGAAGAACAGCCGGCTCGCGCTCGCGCGCGACCGGGAAGTCGGAACGCCATAACTTTCTTGATACTTGTCGGAATGAACTCGTTCCGGTGCCGCTGGAATCGCAGAGATATGCCGAATCAGGATCACGCCAATGCGCTTGGCGTTAACTCACTAGCCGGCGCGGTCGCCAGGGAGGGCAGCGGTGAGAGGAAAATTGATGGATTTGTGGGAAGTGGGGGAGATTCCAGGAAGGATTATGGGGGTTCCTGTTCCTGCTGTTCCAGTCCAGACATCCAGAGTTTCCAGTCACATTGCCCTGTGATTTGTTCCAGTTTCCAGTGGTGCCTCATGTGATGAGGGCACGGTATCATGTTGCTTGAGTTGACCGTGAAATGGCATGCTTGACCTGGGGTAGGTAGCCGGCCTTAGGCCAACCAGGACCTGGTTCTTGGTGTAAGGTCCCGGTAGATAGGACAAACGTGGGAGTCGGAAGGTGGACACTATAGGAATGACTTCGTGGTGGGAAGACAGCCAGTAGGCAAGGTGGAGCGCCCCACACCTATAATGCCAATGGATGCCCTGTACCGTCAGTACTGGGAATATCCCCGCCGTCTGGAGCAGTCTCTAGTCATGGAAGCCCCGCCATGGCGAAAAAGTCAAACGAGCTGTTCATTCAGGCGACTGTTAACCCACGCGGAGAAGTTTCTGTGGTCAAAACCCGAAAGCCCTCACGTGATAGGATCTGGTTTCCTCCCTTTGGCCTATAGTAGGGAGAGACTTTGATTACGTCAAGACTTGTCCTTGTGTGGCGAGTTTTGGGGTTTTAGTGGCCCGTTGGAGAACAAGGGTTGGGACATAGTACCCCTATGGTCAACCTACGGCCGCGATGATCAGCGACCGATTGGCTACTCAGAATTGATTGTTGTGTGTGTTTTCTTTTCCTGTGCTTCTTCACCTCTATGACGGTAGAGACTACCGTCCCCCTGGGGAGGGGGAGGAGTGTTGCGTGCCCGACCCTTGGAACGGGCGCAACAATGGAATAAATTATATATTTTGGCTTGTTGTCATAGTCCGTAGGAAGTCCTTTGGGAAGTCCTCATTTCGGGACTTAATTTGGGAATTGTCCCTTGGTCAGGACTTTTGTATGGAAATATGATAGTTTGTGTTATTCGGACCAGTTATTTTGGGCCTAGGTTGATGTATGCGATCTTCTAGGGGCCGGTGCAGTCACGCCACGCTGCGTACTTTATAGCTGGTTGAGATATTGTACTCATGCGTGGATTCTGTAGCCTGGCGAGGGTCGATGTCGACCCGAGGATCTTGTGTGGACTGCATGTTTCGGAGTTCTCTGGAAGGTCGGCGCCATGTCGGCGCCTCTTGCCAGCTTAGTTAGTCTCCATGCTTTGCTGTAGACTAAGTCTCAAAGGCATTGTGAATACAACGTATGAATAAGCCTTGTAAATTAACCTACGTTGGTATGTGAATATAAATACCACGTGGGCTATGCAGATAGGAATGCTAGTCGAGTCGCATACGTTTCCCTAGATAGGTACTTTGGGTACTGGGGTACGTGACAGATGTCAGTACCCAGTATACGTAGTGTCCTGTCATTGGACGGTACTAGAGTATCCTAGATAGGGACCGTACTGCAGCGTGCATTGATCTGTGATCACACGATGCAGTGACTAGACTGCGACCTGTCATCGTGCGGCCTCGGGCCAACGGTCTGCACCCAACGGTCACTGGCGGCGCAGCCAGTGAGAGGAACGTTGATAAAGGGTAAACCTATTTTCTAATGAACCAAGCAATTCATTGCTCATTGCTCACAGTGCTCTCAAGCAATATACCACGTCGTTCATTCCCATTTACTAGCTTGGTGGCAGACCTAGGTGAAATTGGTCCGAGGACGAGAGTCTCGTCCTCTTGGTTTGATGAATGTAAAGTGCGATGAAGCCTGGGGCACTTATCCATTTGTAATTGGTCTTGCTAGCCATTACAGTAAGTGTGTATTAAATAGCTTGGCATCAAGCCGCGGTGCCAGATATCTCACGACCCCAGTCGTGAAGTGCAATCTGCATTAGGCCACCTTGATTCTTCCTATGACCGGCACAGTTGATCTTTCGCGACGTAGCTCAGGTTTAGGTGTAAATATGGGTTTGTTACAGGTTGCGACCTCGCCGAGTAGGGCGGGGCGTCTCACTGAGGCGGCAAATGGCCTCCGGGTGGGTGGGAACTGCGGTGTTTCAGGCCCACACAGCGTGTCGTTATTTGTCTCCCGACTTTTTCCTTTTTTCAGTCCCCTTCATAAGCTTCAGTTGACTGCGAGTTGCCATCTGTGAAGCGGACGAATCGAATCTCGACTACTAGAGTTACGGTCGGCTTTGCGCCTTCTTTTGGGGGGGATGCGAAGCATCCCCCCCCCCTTGTAGTTATCTTAAAATCTAGTACAGTACTGTACTGTACAACGTACCTAGTTGCGCGGTCACTCCTTTTACTGTCCGTCGTCCCTCCAAATTCTCGGAGGGAACCCCCAAATTTTATAGCGCTGGCCTTTGTCCCGTCGTCGGCTGTCCCCAGGAAGTGCGGGAGCACCAGGCACCTCCTCGAATGTACAGAACGCATTGCCATGCCGCGCTCATGCCCTCCCTTTTCCTTCACTAAGGCAGAAAGGCTGTAAGAGAGAGTCATACAAAAGGAGCCCTGCACCTACGTGGCCGGTGGCTACAACTGCATTCCAAATTTCCCCATATCCTTATTTTAATTTCAGCAATCGCCAATTAAATCGGTAAAGTCACGTGAACCGGGGAACTGGGTGCCGCAGAGGGATCGACCCGCAACACTGCCGATGCCTCAGCCTTGCGGACACGTGGAGTACCGCAATGGCGACTCGGTCTTGGGTAATTGTATAATAAGACCAGTCAAGGCAGCCACGCGCGGTTGCAGCACCAGCCTGGCCGTGGTCTCTGCCCTGTCGCTATTACTGCTGTCATCGTTGACGATGTTGAAAGTCGGCATCATCCGATTAAGCTCGTCAGCTTTGCCTGATGGCGAGGCTTCTGTGCGGTCCGCCACGTCCTCCATCGAGGTTACCCGGGCTAGTACTGCTAGTGTTGTCGATGCAGCTGGCAATACTATCGGCCCAATTGATGGGGGAGGAAACCGTAACATCGCCATGATCGATCCCGTGGCTTATCAAAGTTCCGGCAACGACCACCATGCTAGTGATGCTACCAAGTCAATGACCAAGCTGCCAAGGGCATCTAAACAGAATTCCAAGAGTGCGGCGGGGAAAGTGCAGGCAAATTCAGGCCAGCTGACATCTGGGGGCCGTGAAAACGCTGCAGCTGCCGCAGATATACCAGTACTGTTTTCCGAAGGTGCGGTACTACCAGCCACGCCGACATTAATCTTAGTAGATAAAAATGATGAAGGCAGCCTTGACGGCGTGGACCATCATGATATCGAAAGGAATCTAGCTGTGACACCGAGATGGGAAGAGCTGCCCAGCTCGCCGGCTCGACTCAGCTTCGCGGGCCTCGATCGCGACGCAACGACACGGCAATCGACGAAGGAGGGCGAGATGATGGCGGACGACAGTGCGGGTGGCTTGCAGCCGGCCGCAAGCACCGCGTCCTCGCACACAACTGCCATCATGGATACAAAGGTGTGTGATCCTATGCAGCTGGGTTGAAATCCTTGTTGAGCAAATTCCTTTATTGGCTAATAAGCATGTGTCATAATTAACGCGCCGGATCGCGTGCTCTGCATGAATATTGCAGGCACTACATGACCCGTGCATCAGTACATGCATCAAGTCATCAACCCTTGGAAGGGCTGCACTGTCCATGCACGCCTCACTGGTCGTGCATGCGGCAAAAAAATTGCCCACATGCACAGCAGCGTTGCATGCTCAGCTATGATAGTTGTTTGGTTTCTCGATCTTTGTTGGTTTCTCGATCTACGTCGTATTTCCATATTCCCATCCATGGTCTAGTACCAAGCTGTAGTTTGGCATTGTCCTCTACAGGCAGGAATGGCTTGATCTACTGTATGTAAGGTCCGGCCTGGAAAACTTGAGGAGATAAGTGCAGAATTATATACTACTATACAAGGATCAATTGATTGAGACATTGGAGGCCTAGTAGCAGGCATGTTGGAGGGCATACTACATAGGATAGGAACGGGAATAATATATACATACTGGATAGTAAGAATACAAATTATTAATATAGTAGGGATAGAGATGAAAACTGGCGCCCGAATTTAAATATCAGGTAGCCTAGTATCAGGGACGGGATAGGCCATTGGTGACATCACTGACAGATGGGCCGCCTGGAAAGCTACTTGTAATATTAGGAAAGGTGAAGGGGAAGCTAATTCAATGGCCGGGGCCCAATAAAGAAGCTAGACCAGTCTGCAATGGTGCAGTGGGCCGTAGGGGCCGCGGTGGGGCCAAGGCCAAACAAAGGGACAGCCGAACTTAGCCAACAAGCAAGGCCCCATGCCCAGCCAGGGATATATATTGAGTGAGGAACCGTTGGATATACCGGGAGGGCTATAGGCCTGATCACGAGTCAGGATTGTGCACATGGCTGATGAGGCCGAGTGAGGAATTGACTGCGCAAGGGCCGGCGAGCTACAGCCGGGCTAGAGGCCAGACATTATAGGGGCACCTGGGCACGATGGGTGCGCAGCCAGCCAAGCTGGCCAGGGCTGTCAGATTGAGGCTACCGCTAGTAAAATGCCAGGGCAAGAGCAAGGGCAGGGAAAGCGCTGCTTGGTCAGCAGAGGGATCAATTGGGAAGGGGGCAATCTTGGAATGAGGCCTGCAACTTGATCATCTGGCGGCAAACAATTGATCTGATTGTGAGGCACAGAGCACTGTCCTGGCATTATGCTTCAACCTTAGTATTGTAATATAAACCAGGAAACCAGGAAAGTGGTTTTTAGGGCATTTGCCGTATATCTGTTGGCCAGTCATCTGGCCTGTCAGAGGTGGCTCGTGGTTCTTATTGGGAGAAAAAGAAGTAATAAACTCAGGGCTCCGATGGCCATTGAACTAGTAAGATACTTCGTATGCCTTATTTTGTACCCGGCCACGACATATAAACTGAGTCCATGGTGCCGCGATTCGTGATGGTTTCTTGTTAAATTGGTGACTGTATGCAGTGAGGACATCTACACTACTGTATGAAGTCGCAGGGATAATATGTGAGATCATGAACAGGGCTTTGTGTCAGCTCGTCTCAGTAAAGATTGCAGCTGGCGCACCTGGACGGCAGACGCACGTGCTGACATAAAATTACATGTCCTAGTTGACTCAGAATCATCTAGAATCGCCATTGTTTTTATACAGATTGTGGTATGCTGTACATCAATAATCACGTGATATTATCGCAGTGTCCGCGATGACATGAAATGGCACTGGCAATGGCCACATCCATGGATAGGTGTGGATTTTTTCTTATGACTTACTTGGATAAGCAAGTGTCCCCTGCCGATTGGCCTGAAAACGTCGTTGGCATAATCTCAATTTTAAAAATTGACGTTGGCCAAGATGTTTGTCAATTATGGGGTCAAGACCCTCTGGCCGGCTGATGCGCATCGAAGTTGTTTCTTTCCGGACGGCCGCCCATCCCACATGGCACCCGGTATTTCTTGTTCGCTGAAGAAGGCACTTGCTTCTGCATCCTGGGACGATGAAATGTCACTATTTAGACCTGTGTGCTGAGCTGGTGCTGGGCTCTTTTTGTCCTTTGTAGTGGCTCTTAGTTAGTCTTGCATGGCGTCCCCAGAGCCCATGAGTCCAATTCTTTCTTATGTTTGCTTGCCCAGTGTCCCTGGAGCCAGTCACCATGATCGAGATGCCATTGAAATTGCCACACAGTGTGGCAATTGGCAGTCTGCTGCGCTTGATTGCAAATCACTTAAGCAATTCAATCTCACTTTGCATCCCATTATTAGGTTTTTTCCCCGTTCTATGTAACGCGAATTGCGTGAAGCCAGGCCTTTCAGAAACAAGTAATATACTGTATAGTCAGGCCTCTCCTGCCCATAATGCGATGTGCTAACACCACCAGTTGTAATCATGGCATGTGCAGTATGCATGTATCCACAAGTCTTACTATGTATATATCATATGTCGTGGCCTGCAAAATGTGCATTCTTTTTTAAACTGCTACATCATTGATCACAAATGTAACCAGCGCTCGTTTCCAACGGCCGGGCAACTGCAAGGGAGGAAGCTTTTGCAGGCAGCAACAGGTGCGTGCCTGCACTCAACCTAAATGTAGGTCATTATAGTTATGGCACTCGTGCAATGGATGCGAACGTGTGTTGGATTATGCAATGGCTGGCATAATATCAACCCATGCAAGCTTGCCAAGCTGGATTGCATGGGCACGTAGGTTAGGGTAACCTAGCTATCCTGCACTAGTGCTAACCAATGAGATGCTGGCTCCGTCCAGCTAGATCTACTCCAGCTAGGACTGATACGATGCCCGCAGGCACCGACTGCCTAACAGCACTACGTGGATGGTCCTGGACCTCCCTAGGACCTCCGTACAGGACTAGCACTGCAACCACCTTGTGGTCTGCATCACAGCTCATCAACCCTACCACGTGAATACCCACGTGCGTGTGCCCTACATATCTCAGTGCTAATATCTAGCACCCACGTGCCCAATATGGCACGTGCGGATCTAAATCCTAGTAGAGATATGTCCAGTGTACTACACCACCGTCCATGTCCGTATCCCACTTGGGAGACGGGGACAACGCCACGTGTACTGATAGTCTAGGCCTGAAGCCCTAGAATAACTCCCATTATTACTTTTCTTTGGGGAGTGAGGGGAAGACTCTTCCCACAACCCACTCATATGCCAACCACTACTGATAAGCAAGGTTCCCCACAGGGACAACCAGGACACTGAAAGAGATGCATTTATAAAAGCGCCCATAGCTCCTCCGTGTTGGATACAACATCCCCACTGGTTGGGTGCCTGTGTTAGGAAAACCATTGTCAGAAAAATATGACCACACGTTTTATTGACAAAGAACAAGCCATCAATAAAGGAGGACCCTTCTGACCTCAATCTTTAATGACGCAAAGAGAGTCTTACGGGTGGGACACTTCAGACCCTGCCACCCCATGACCACCCTCCTATCTGGTGCTAATAGCCCTAGGCTGAGGCACTTCACCCTCTGCCGTTATATGGGTTCATCAGCGTGTATAGGACTCTGTACTGAGGCCCTGCAGCCTGTGGCACTTTTGTGAGTGCATCTGCTGCATTGTCAGGGTCTCGGATGTGAGTCTTGGACTCCAGATAGGTACACTCCTGCTTGAGGACAATCCAGTCCAAATCGGTGTGCACAGCCAAGGGGTTGTCCAGGAAAGAGAGAAGGGATTGACTGTCAGTCAGCAGATGGGATTTGACACCAGCATAACTACCAGCCTGATGCTGCAACCACACCAGCAGATGGTTCAAGTACCTGGCATGCAACACAGCTGAGACCACAGCACGGCATTCAGCTACATTGCTGCTGACTGCCTTGCGCTTGTGGAGTCTGCTGAACCAGGAAACCAAAGATTGCTTGCCAGTGGGGTTAGACAACATAAATAGCCTGCCTCTCTGGCTTGTACCTTAGTGACTACCCGTGACTCCATGGAACTGTCCATCATGCATGTGATGTGGATGGGTTGGAACAGATCCAAGCATGAAGAATAAGGGGAGGGCCATCATGCAACACCTGTTTAATAGCCCTAGACCCTACCTCCATGAGGACATCATCATCCACTCTGCTGACCACTGCCAGATGAGGAGCACAAGTGGCACACAGCCAACCTAGCTTACCCCTAATAGTGGGACAGAGATCAGGAGTGATGTCAGAGGGAAGAACATCTTTGCAAGACATGACATACTCAGGGGATGCTTTGAGAGAACACACCCACTCCTTCTGCTCCTTAAACAGGTTCAGAATGATGCCACAGAACTTGACAGGATCTTTCCCCAGCTCCAGCTGCTTGCCTAATTCAAAGCTAGCAGACACTTGAGCAATGAAATCCTCCACAGCTGCCCTGGGACCAGTAATGAGCTGATCATCCCCATGCCACACAAACATCATCATACCAGCAGGATGAGGGATGGTGAAGAAACAAGGGTCAATATCATCATACTGGGCCCCCAGCTTCAGGAAGACCTCTTGGGCAGACAGCCTAAAAATTTTAGGTGCTGACTGAAGCCCTTCTACCCCCAAGTTAGGCCTTAGATGAGGTTCCTTGATGTCCCCAGACCAGACTTTGGGAGTGTTTACCACATAGACTTGACCCCTCCACACCTTTTGGGCTATGTCAGGGTTGCCTTTAAGGAAGGCACGCTTAATGTCAGTGGCTTTACACACGTAGTCCTTACCAGCATTCAGATGGTGAAGGAAAGTGGCCAACAGGACCTTAAGAGACGTCTGCTGAATACCAGGGGTATACAGTTCAGCCTCTGTTAGCTCAGTGGAGCCCCTGAACTCCGTGACACAAGGTCTGGCATGAAAAATGGGAGGTGTCCCATCTGCCTGGGGTTTATGCTTGCAGACAAACTTCAGTCTGAGCTTTCTGGCCCCTTGTGGCAGTGCCTCAATCGGTGTTACAGGTGGTACCTGGGACTTACTACGTGGATCAGGACAAACCCATTCCTCTCTAGCCCTGTTAAAGGCTTCCATCCATTTCAGAAAACCAATCTGCGTTTGACAGTCTTTGACCACATCATCATAGGACAAGGGAGACATGGACGCTATGTCCCATCTACCAAGCCCAAACGCAGAGGGGTGTAGCTTCTGAGAATGAATGAGGGAATCAACACAGGGTTCCTGACCTGGGAGGTATTTTATGTTGACAGCATTGATGGCTGCTTCCAGGCCATCACTGATCTGTGTTAAAGGAATTTTGAAATGGTCCAGGGTGACCTGCCCCACCCCAGTCACACTCAACCTCCCAGCTGAGATGACTACTCCAGGGTATGAGACAAATGGTTCCCCCAGCAGTGCATTCCCCTTGTAGCCCTCTACTACCTGGAAGGGAGTGGGCACACCCAGAATGGGAATTAGCACTTGGCCTTTGACTGCCATTTTTGTTTTGCCTGAAAAATCTGACACTCTAGCCCAGGGCGAGCGTTGCAGACTTAGGCCAGATACAGCTTGTGCACTGATGATGCTCACCTGTGCCTGTGTGTCTACTGCCAGAATACTGGGATCCTGGTTAGATTCACCCACAGCATTGACTTGTGCTGCACCTGCTGCCATTTGTGCCTTGGCAGTGTGTGCTCTATGTAGAGCTTTTAGAGCCTCAGCAAATTTATTCCTGGGGACAACAGGATCTGCTGCTTCGCGTGGCTGTTCCTGAGATGAGGGAGGAGCGACCTGCTGCTCATCCAGTGCACGTTCCTCCTGCCCAGTTGGACCAGTGGGCTGTGGTGGGGCTGCACCACTGAGGAACACAGGAGCGTCTATGGTTGTGTTGCTTGCATCAGCTATGTCCCTAGCCAATTCACTGGGTGAGACCAACCCACCAGACTGAGGCTCTGAATCCATGTCCAAGAATTCTACCCCTGACACGTCTGCCAAAGGAGGGTAATAAAG
The DNA here is from genome assembly GCA_009746045.1 of Mesostigma viride. Taxonomy (NCBI): domain Eukaryota; kingdom Viridiplantae; phylum Streptophyta; class Mesostigmatophyceae; order Mesostigmatales; family Mesostigmataceae; genus Mesostigma; species Mesostigma viride. Next base: position 6,049,461 of record RPFO01000027.1, read on the forward strand.
CTTCAGTCTATGCTTGCCAACCATTCGCTCTCTGTGATGCTGAATAGTCACCGTGTCACCTGTTTCTGACAACCTGATGATTTCAGCTGGACCATGCCATCTACCAGAGTGGGCTTTGTTCCCTTCCCCTCCCTATAGTAGAGTACCTGATCCCCCACTTCAAACACAGGCCTGGCATTACTCTTATCCTTTTTTGCCAGCAACTTGGCCAAGTGTTGCCTTTGCGTGTTGTAGTGGTCTAGTACCTCCTGAGAGTAGCTACCTGATTGCAGGCCAATTGATGTGATTTCACCAAAAGGAGAAGACATGAGGGGCTTGGTGTTCAGAGTTCTGCACACCTCAGCTGCCCACGCTGTCCTATCAGCATAGCTCCCAGACTCTGCTGTCCTGGACTCATTTTTCTTTATGAGGTCCCTGATAGCACGCATGGTACGTTCAATCATCCCCTGGCGTTCATGATCTTGAGCCCCAGCAATGTCTATCTTGGGCAGATCAGGATAATCTTGTATCCACGTGAACTGCTGATCCAGCATTAATTTTTCCTGAGGATGATACCGTGCTAGTGCAATCAGCAGGGCTCTGTGCAGTTGTTCATTGGCCATGCCTGGCAAGGGTTCTATCACCACAAACCTAGACCAGGCATCTTTTAGGACCAAGTAATACACCGTGTCCTTCACCAGGTGTATCACATCCCCTACTAGCTTTCCTCTAGCCAGTGGTGGGGTGGCCACATGCCATCTCTTGGGTTTAGGTGCATGCAGTTGGCACGCTTCACAGTGCTTCCTGACATGCCTGCACATCTGTTCCAGGTCACGGCCATCAATTTTATTGGCCAGCCTTTCTGCCACTGCCTCATGCCCCATTGCCTTGTGTAGCTGTTGGGCTAACCTGGCATAGGATATAACCTTATCTGCTGCTGCATCTAAGGAGGCTATAGTGGGATCTTGGGCCACCTGTGCTAACGTCATGTCATAAGCCAGGTCCCAATCCACTTCCTCACTGTCAGGCAACACAGAGCAAATAGAAGGTACACGGCCATTGAGAAACCAGGGTACAGGAGACTTACAGTCGTCCTGAGTGCTGGCTTGTTTGTTGGGGCGCCCCGTCGAGGCTCCCTTCCTGGGCTTGTTGCAGCGTCCCCCTGCAGGTAACGGGTGGCGGGGCTCCCAGCAACCTGGGCACACATCCACATCAGATCCAAGTTCGGGTTTGCCCTTCCAGCAATCATCCCTCTCATGCCCCTTGCATGAGCACCTGGTGCAGTACAGGGTGGAGTCATGAGGCTTACCTTTCTGACTAGGCCCCTGGGAGGGCCCTGCCTTACTGCCTGGGTTCCCCTTTCCCCCCTTGTCTGATTTCCCCTGCTGCTTGGATGACCCCCCTGCCTTCTTACCTTGCTGGGGACCCTTGAACACCGCCTTGACCTGAGCTACCACCTCCTTGATGAGCTTCTTCCTGCTAGGACCTGCACCGTCCTGACCACCCCCCCTTGGACCTTGTTAACCTTGGGTTCCTTGACAGTTGAGAAGGGTTCTAGGCTCTGCTGAATGAACAACATGGCCCCCCTAAAATCATCCCACTTGTCTTTAAGGCCAGCCAGCAGAACTGCATTGGTGTTCTTGTCCAGCTCAGCTTTGGTGAGCCACTGATGGATCAGGTACTTAGAGTTGAGTTTCTTCAACTCCTCGTCCCTGTCTATGTACAGGACATACTGTTTGTTGTCACGTACGTAGTCAGACTTGTTGACTTTGTACGAGGCCAACCAGTTGAACCCCTTGAGAGCCTGCAGGTGTTCCCCCTTGGTCAACAGCCCTTTTAGGTCTGCTATGAATTCTGTGAAGATTTGCACCTCCTCAGCCCCAGGTGTGCTGCCCTCCTCTCATACATCTGACCATTTGTTTTATGCTAGGTGCAGATTGGTGGATCGTGTTAGACACCCTGAGAGCAGGAAACCAATCACGGATGTTATCATGGGACCAGGAATGTTCTATCTTGAAAAGAAACTCAAGTGCATCCTCCTGCACAAATCCCTCAGCTAGACCTGGGAAGGTAATCCTATCTTCCCTACGGGATGCATCAAACCTGGGTCGCTGTGGTACAGCGACAGCCGCTTGTGGTTGAGGTTGCTGCTGCTGCTGCTGCTGCTGCGGTTGCTGTTGCTGATGCTGCCGCCGCTGCTGCTGCTGCTGCTGCTGTTGCTGATGCTGTGGCTGCTGCTGCTGCTGGGTTGTCGCTCCAGCGTTGCTGCCGCCCGCCATACCCCCGGTGCTTGCTGGTGCCCCTCCCCCTGGTGCTCCCCCGTCCTTCCCCTCGTCACCATCCTCCTCTGGATGCGACCGCTGGGGCGTAGACGATGGTCCACACCCCTCCTGCCACTTTCCTTGGCGGACCCGCTTGGCGGCCCTCAGCAGTTGCTCGACTGCCTCTGCTGCCCGCGCCCGCTTGGTCGGGTTGGCTTCCGCTGCGTCCAGCTCCTGGTGGAGTAGTGCAGCGATGCGGTCCAGCTCCAGGTCCGTGTCGGTCTGCACAGTGTGTGTGGGTGTGGGGGGTGGGGGTGGGGTGTGTCTGCGCCAGCGCGAACACGCTCACGCGCGTTTAACAAGGCCGCTCCTCGCTGGGCTCTTGCTGGCTGCGGGGTGCGCATGAAGTCCAGTACCGCGTCCTCGGCAGCGGCTCATGTGGCGCCAGACCACGCTCAAAACGGATTGCGTCTCCGAATTCTCCCTGCAGAGCCCAGGTCCTGGCCGCCTCCTGATACCTGCGCAGAGCCCGCTCCTCCTTACGCATGCGCCTGTCTAAGGCACGTGCGTTCCGCCTGCTCTTCCTCGCCAGCCTGGCCTCCTGCTCCCTCCTCGCCGGGCCCACCATTGCTGCCAGTGCCGCCTCCGACCTCTTCATGGCCGCGTCCAGACGCGCCTGATGACGCCGGGTCTTCTCCGTGGCATCGTGCGCCTTCGCACGAAGTCGCCGCAGCTCCCGATGCTGCGCCTCCCTGGCTGCGCGCTCCCTAGCCAAACTGTTCTCAGCCATGGACCGCACCATTGCCCTCTTGCCTTCCGCTGGCAATGCCTGGTGTACTCGATCTTGGCCAGTCGCTCGGCCTCGACCATGGCCGGGTCCATCAAAACCAGCTCCTCCCCCGCGCTCCTGGCTGCATCTCCACCGAGAGTCGTCTCCTGCAACACATCCCCAGCCATGCGCCGAAAGTTGCGCGCTGTGCGCCTGTGAGCAAAGGTGTAGAGCTCGTTCTTCTTGCGGAGAACGTAAGGGGGCGCCTCGCGCGCACCTGTCGGTCCCGCGCGCAGGCCTGCCCTGGCCACGCGATCCCGCTCCTGCTGCCGCTCCGCGAGCACCCGGGCTGTCCTGTCCATCTCAGTCTCTGCCCGCAGCTGAGCCTCGCGCTGAGCCTCCAGCTCGCGCTGCTGCTCCAGCTCTCTGCGGAGCTGGGCCTCCTGCCGAATGCGCTCTGCCTCCCGGCGGAGCAGCTCCTCTCGCCGCTCCCTATCCTCAGGCAGCTCAAGATCGACTAGGTCTTCGTCCTCGTCGTAGCCGTCCGACGGGATATCCCCCAAAACTGGCACCACCCTCCCCGGCCCAGTTATTAACTCGGGTGCCGTGGGCTGCCCTTCAGCCGGTGGCGCGTTGGGTCGCCAGACATTGTATGTCGGCGGTCTCCGCCAGCTGATCGAGGTACCGCGGGTCCTCGTCCGAGACGAGCGACCACTGCCGGCATCGCTGCCAGCGTGATCACCCCTATCCTGCCGGCCCCTCACTGCCGCCCTGTAGTCCATATCCTCGGACGAGGGCGACAGACTTGACTCCGAGGAGTAATCGGTAGCGGAAACGTTCGACATTTTTAAGATGGTAGAGTAGTATATAAACTGTGAGAGTTTTTATAAATGCAAGTTATGGCACTCGTGCAATGGATGCGAACGTGTGTTGGATTATGCAATGGCTGGCATAATATCAACCCATGCAAGCTTGCCAAGCTGGATTGCATGGGCACGTAGGTTAGGGTAACCTAGCTATCCTGCACTAGTGCTAACCAATGAGATGCTGGCTCCGTCCAGCTAGATCTACTCCAGCTAGGACTGATACGATGCCCGCAGGCACCGACTGCCTAACAGCACTACGTGGATGGTCCTGGACCTCACCTAGGACCTCCGTACAGGACTAGCACTGCAACCACCTTGTGGTCTGCATCACAGCTCATCAACCCTACCACGTGAATACCCACGTGCGTGTGCCCTACATATCTCAGTGCTAATATCTAGCACCCACGTGCCCAATATGGCACGTGCGGATCTAAACCCTAGTAGAGATATGTCCAGTGTACTACACCACCGTCCATGTCCGTATCCCACTTGGGAGACGGGGACAACGCCACGTGTACTGATAGTCTAGGCCTGAAGTCCTAGAATAACTATTATAGTTGTTTTTGCAAGTGGTTGGGCCAGAGAGCTGTCGGTCCGGCACTGTCCATTAAACATTGATGGGCAGATGGTCCTGCCCTGCCCAGCATTTGTGAGGACCGTGAATCATGTAGCAACAGGCCACAAAGTTGGGATTTTAGAGCGCTGCAATCGCCCAGCTGTCCGTGCCCTCGCACAGTCTCAATGGTGGCATGCCAGGGGGGCCGAACAGATTGCATGACGTGAAAGAGGCCTGCGCACCACGCTAAGAAGGGATCCACATACATACTCGAGTATGTGAAGACCTGTAGCTAACAGCACCAAGTTTAATTCTGGAAGCCCGCAGGATTGCATGGTATCTAGTGAGACCCAGTATGGGTTGTCAATGAAGCATTTTGGCCCAGACTGTGGCCGCAACTCCTGTATTAGTTGTTTAGCCTCAACCCATAGTCCGGAAACAGTTCGATATATCGAACTGTTTGATCCCCGGTGGCGCGGCGCTCAATGCCCGGAGCGCCGCGCCACCCGTGACGGAGGGAAGTTGTCCGGTGGGTCTGGGAACACTTAGGGACGAAGGTGATGCATAGGTTTGGGGGTAATATTCGCCATAGCCTGGTAATTACAACGTGTATTGAGACAGTATCACGTGACTTTGGCGGGAAATTTTCACTCGCGCGCGCGTAACTAGATATGGCTGGGCACCAGCGTGCCGTTATCAAGGAAATTGTGCGTCTCGCGGCTTGTAACGGTTCAGAATGTTGCTCAGATTGATGATGCGTGATTTTCGTAGGTCAGGGGTGGCCAGATGTGTAGCATTGGTAAAATACAGGTAGGAAATTACTGCTTTCTTGGTCGTCAGTACCAGATGAGTAATGGCATGTCATATTTCGATTTTCTTCTCATGGCCCGGCAGTCTGCGCCAGCCCGAGCACCCAGTTTTGGTACGGGACATCCGCAGCAGCGTCCTGTGAATTCGGATGCGTTTATAGGTCATCTTAATTGCACAGAACATCAACCTGGTAATCATGGCAGATGCATTCATTATGCGGGTATGGCGGCCTATGCCTGGAAATCATTAGCCAGTGTGAGATATGAGGGTCCCGGCCAGCAGAACCCGGAAAGGTCGTGATCAAGCCAGGTACGGCAACGTGTTTGCATGTCGTTTGCACGGGAATCTGTCGTTTATGCATCGATTTTACACGAGTGTATCAGTGCGTCTTGCAGCAGGTTTCCATGCCTGCTGTATGAGTGCTATTAGCCCCAAATCTGCTCAGTTTGTGGTGTTTCTTTGGAGGATGCCATTCCCTTGGTGCTGGTTTAGCCACTTCTTTGTTTCCCAGCACTTTTTACAGTCCTATGTGGCTGTATACAATGCATAATTGTGTGGCATTTCATGGATCATTGGCTGCTTACGCGCGCGTAACCCACACACGTAAGTGAGCGCGTTATATGAGGTCAGATGGGCTATCCGTGCGGTCTGACCCAAGGAAAGCATGGTGGCACTATCCAATGAAATTGTCCAATGTTAATATTGAGGTTCCCGACCCTCCCAGTAGGTGTTGTTATCTAAGGGGCTTTTGCTTACCTGAAAATGATCGTCTTTTGTCCAACTTTGGCAGTAAATATCTTGCAAAGCACTGAATGGACTCAGGATATTATTGCAAATTCTGAAAGCCCTTGAAGTGTAGATACTCCTAGCACCTTGGTTGGGGGCATTTGGAGTTGTGGCCTATGAGTTATGATTTTTTCCATTTTCAGGGGTCTAAAAATGCCAAAAACCCATTCCCGGAGACCCGGACTATATTTACTTACGGAGACCCGGGCTATTATTACTTATTATCCAACACTTACTCATTGCCGGACATCTTGCGCAGGATGTCCGGCATGCAATGAGTAATTGTCGGATAAAAAGTAATTAGCTAACAAGTTTTGCGGGCTTCGCCCGCGACATTAGAGCTCGTACTATTTGTGGCCGGTCCCCGGCCAGGCAGCCCCGGCTAGGGATTGCGTGACACCACATACCGCCGCCGAGGGCCAGGTGGCGCTAGCCTCGCCAAGGAGCGCGCGCTAGCTGTAGTAGGGTTTCGACCACAATCATGGAGGTTGGCAAAAGGGTGGAGAAAAAAAAAAAACGAAAAAAAATGCAAAACCTAGCAACTGACTCTAATCCGGGATCTCAAGAACACGCATGCTATGACGTGTGCCTCAGCGCCTGAAGTCAACGTAGGCGGAAAAACCCGAAGTTGCACAATATGTACATTGCTACAAAGGGACAAATTGCACGCAACCGCGCAGTGGACGGAACTCGCGAACTACTTGCGGATGACTGCTACGCCTGCACGGGAGCGCGATGCGCGCGGGGATGAGTGACCTCGCCAACCCCGCAGACAGCAGGGAAAAATCGCTTACAGGCGGTGGAGCAGAGGAAAATCCTCGTGTGAGCTTCCTGCGCGTTTGTAACTGGTTCCTCAATAAAAAGCTTGGGACTCCTCCAACAGCCCAAAAGTTTGCGACGGTTATATCTGGAGCTTGCAAATAAAGGACATTGCAGAGTTTCTAGTAGGAGCAATTTGCGCGTACGGACCTCTGCCAAATGGCTCATCTGGATGTAACGCACAAAACCCCTCATATAATATGGACGCAGCGGTTTGACCTTTTCGTGATTCAGGTCGCAATAAAATTTCTCGCAGCTCATTCGTCAAGCGGACTGTAAATCGCGCCGCTGAGTGGCTGGAGCCGAAAGCCGTTCGAAAAAGTGTTAGCTAAATTTGTGCCACGGCTGTGTTTTAAGTATTGTAGTATATATGTTGAAGGCAAAAGAGCTTAGAACCTAGAACTTAGAACCCGCGCACTGAATGTGAGGCGCAGGTTCGAGACCTCGCGCGGACAGTGCCAAGCGGGGTTATGCATTTATCCCGGCCCTGCAGAATGCCGGCCGGCCTATTTTGTCATTAATGCGCCGCGCGAGGTAGATATCAAACCTACCCGGGATTTTAGAATCGAATTAGTAATTCGATGCGAATTAGAGCCCTAGATAGCCCTGGAGCCGCTTCATATTTCGCCCCACGCGCAAAGGTTCAGCCTTTAGCTAATTACTTTTTATCCGACAATTACTCAATGCGGGACATCCTACGCAGGATGACCGGCAATGAGTAATTGTCGGATAAAAAGTAATTCTACTAAACCTAAAGGCTAAACAACCGAGTATTTGAGCTATTATTAGGAACCTTTGGGGTCCTTACTCAGGCCCCGGCAATGAGTGGTGCCCATGCAGCCGGGCCAGGCGAGCAGACTGTGGGACCATCATTGGGGCATTGAAGGCGAGCGCAGAAAGATGCATGGGGCAGATCGTAAGCAATGCAGAGGCGGTGGACTCAGTGGGAGTGGAGACGTATGACTGCCGAGCCGACGCTTTTTTGCTGTCGCTGGGACAGCAAGTGTGTTAGAAAACCCGGGGGAGGAGGAAAAGATCTTTTGCTCAATGTGAACCCAATGTTGTGTCTGCCTAAAGTTTAGTTATATTGGCAATATGTAAATCGATCAAACAACTTTGCCCACTGGGCATAGGCCAACTAGGCCTTAACGATGTTTGCCAACTAGGCTAAACACACTTGGACCAACGAGGCCAAGTTTTCTGACTGACCAACTATGTAGGCAGCCATACAAAACTAGGGCTTTCCCACACACATGGGGACCAACGAGGCACCAACAATTTGCAAGGCGTACCACTGAAGTGGAGGGCACGGAATAATTTTGTCCGTAGGCATCTACGGTGAAGTTTACCCGCCGCCACCTACCAGTACCAAAGATGCATGGCAAAGCATCGACACTTAGATAAGTGGTCCAAAAGACTAGCATGCAGGCACGAAGGTGCTGCGCCTCCCAGGCGGTACTAGTACAGGGGTTAGAACTGCGCGAAGCGCAGATCCACAGCAATTAATTGTCCAGGGTACTCTAGATACGGACACGTACTTGTCCACTATAAAAACACCGCGAGCAACCACTTAGTCGTAACAAACTGGGCCTGTTCAATGCGGAGACGGAAGCGATTGTTAGGGACGCATTCCTAATTATTCCCCGTTTACAAAAAATTGGCCACGACATTAAAGTTCGGCTAGCAAATATGTTAAGGCACAACCAGGATTCTATAAAATCCTGACAGAGTGCAGCCATTGAAGCCCTCCCTATTGTTGGAATTACACTGTCAACGGTGTGCCTGTTGCTTCTTCGTTCTTCTACTACTATAATTAATTGCTAAGTTGGTATAAGGTCAGTACAACACCCTGTGCCTTTGCACATTGCATGGCTACTTTTGGTGCAGTGGCCACCAGTGGCAGCATCTTGGGGTTGATGTGTAGGCCCTGTTGCATTGGCGTGTGTATGCAGCTGTCAATAATCATCGGCACATATGGTGTGTACTTTGGAATCCCGAGTTTGCCATGGCAAACCTGTGTTGCTGCGGTCACCCTCCTGTGCTGACATCATTTCGCTCTGACATCCATCCCTGGTGATGGTTTGCCTATTTCTTTTGAATGATTGTGTGAGCCTGCAGGGCCTTGCAGCCAGAGCATTGGGGCAGACAGCACAATCGGTGCCTTCAGCGACAGCCGTGGTCTTTCTCCCCTCAATGTGAGCACTGTTTGGATGCTACCTATATATATTAGGAAAGACACTAAACAGTTGTGACTTGATTTAACCCCTCTAAAAATTAAGTTGAGTCAAGGTGTAAAATATTTCGGCTAACAAGGGTAACAATGTTCAATGTCGGCCAACAGGGTTAACGACAATGGAGAGGAGGAAGATCTTTTCACCCTTTAATTCAACATTGTTTGTATTGATAGTAATGCGTGGTCAGCCAACAAGGCGACATTAAATACGGCCAACAAGGCCTACAGACCAACAATGTCACACATTCGCCATACTTAGCCTCAGGCTTGGAAGCGACGGACAAGGTAATTACAAGCTTGGTCGAGCAATCCCACATATATAGTGCTCTTGTCGCTCAGGGGATCGAGCAGTTCCACAACAAAGCATTATATGTACTGTCGGATGTTCATCAAACGGCGGCGCAACACACATCAATTGTCGGATGCATTACGCATGCATGCATGCACATGACAAAAGTAGGAAGACAGCGCCGGCGTCAAGTACTGACCAGCACTTCAGGTTTCTTTCCTCGACGCCTGCATAAGGCTGTGTGAGCTCAACTTAAACGCGTCTATCAACGAAGGGTGATGGCAAGGTAGTCGCGATTTCTGCCTTAGGTAATATACAACTTGCCGGCTTCTGGAAACATAGGACTTTGATAAAATATTTCCGAACTTTAATACAACCGTTTCTAGAGTCGAAGATACGCCTAGTCGCTAATGTGTATGGGGTCCAGCACACACGCTAGGTACCTGAGCGGCATACTTTTGCTCTAAATACTTTTTCTCTGAAGGCAATGAAGGGTAGCAATGGTTAATGATGCCGACCCACAATCCGGCCTGTACAGAATTCTCGAAATCATCCGACATCAGAAAATGTGGCGAAGGTAGTAATTTACTTAGAAGAACTGACACAAGGCGGACCTTTTCATTACAAAATATTCCATGGTGCCCAACCCTAGTAGCCATAGTCAACACAAAAGGTGACATGGTGATTTCATGTGGCATTTTTTACTCTTGCCAAAGCCGGCGGATGCTACATGCTGCAAAGGGCCAACATGTGTCGAAAATTGGCACATACAGCTAGGACAGTCATGCAGTCATGCAGAAGATCATGCCGAATTGTATGCCTTAACCCCTTAGTCCTTGCACGTCTGCTAACATTCGACACCAAAAGCAGTACCTAAAAAGAGAGTACCCAATATTACAAACTTCAGCACACAAGAACTTTTGACCCGTGTTGACCCCGTACAGTACAGTCATGCAGAAGATCATGCCGACACTCGTATGCCTTAACCCCTTAGTCCTTGCACCTGCTAACATTCGACACCAAAAGCAGTACCTAAAAAGAGAGTACCCAATATTACAAACTTCAGCACACAAGAACTTTTGACCCGTGTTGACCCCGTACGGTTCGAATAAAATACTTCTGTACGCGTACTTCACGCCGTGAATAAAATACATAAAATACGCGACTTGGACTTGCATTTTTCGGGGGTGTACCAGGCTACCAGCGAGCAGCGCGGCGCCTAGGTTCTAAGTTGGCGCGGCGTTTACTTCCCGTGGGAAAAATGTCTGGCGGCCTGCTCAAGGACTTAGTTGGCACGAAATCAACGTAATGAAGGTGATGCTGCAAAAGGGCGACTACGAGGTGCAGTCAGGCCTGAGCAAGAGACAGGGATTTTCACTTAATGTGCAGCCTGATGAAAGAAAAAGGTCCCAAGTGGGCGTTTGTGCATGGCAAGAATGAAAAGATTCGGGATCCTGTTACCATGAAAGAGGTCTCTGTGATTAAGCAGTACAACTTATTGCAGATTCTGCAACAAGAGCTTACACTCCAAGGCGCCCGGGGGCAATCAGCGCCTACCGAGTCCGATTACACTTTGCCGGCATCTCAAATGGAGGCATCGCGGCCTGCGAGAAAATTCCAAAGGAATTATGGGACAAGTTTATCCTGAGGATCGCCAACAGCAAGGCGGCGAGGGCGGGCGCCAAGAAGCAGCACGCTGCTAACAGGGCGATGGCGGAGATGGGAGGGCCTTCGGTTGCCTCGTCGTCGGTTCCTGTCGGCAAAGGCCATGCGCAGCCGTGCTGACTTGATCTCAAAGTGGCTGCCGATTGCCGAACCTTCCTATCGACGAGCTATCTGCCCAGCTGCTCATTGCCGAGTTCTTCATCGAGAATTCATGGCATAATAATAATTTGCCTTCAACGCTGCTGAGACGCCTCTTTCAAGAAGATGGTGGCCGCCCTGTGCCAGTACAAATGTGGGATCGTGACCCCTCCTAATCGGCAGTTGTTGGGTGGCGAGATTCTCATCAAGAAGAAGGAGAGCGTGGAGGTGAATGTTGAGAAACTCAGGGCCCAGAACAACCAGTACAGCTGGACCATCTATAGTTTCGGATTCCTACACAAATGTGAACAAGAAGCCCATCGTCAACTTCCCCATGCGTTACCAACGGCATCGCCATCTTTGAGGACGCGCTGGACACCTCTGGGCAGGACAAGAACTCTGCCTATCTGGGCAAGGCCGGCAAGGTGGTCATGAGGAGAAACGGGCCTGAGAACTACATCCTGATCTTGATGGATGGCGCAAGTGTGTGCCAGAAGGCATGCGACGAGGTGGTGGCCTCGAAGGGATACGAGCACATCACGCCCACGTGGTGCTCTGCTCACGTCATCAACCTGGAGTTGGAGGACGTGGGCAACCTGCCATGGGTGCAGGAGCGGCTGGCAGCGTGTCACCAGATCTCCAAGTTTATCCGCCCATTACAATTCGTTCAAGTGGCCCGCCGGAGCGGCTGTACAATTTTTCCCAGTGAGCGCGCTGCCAAGTGTACTTGTGGACAAACTTTTAGGTGCTCCGTCACTTCGAGGTACTAAAAATTAGGCTACGGTGCGAATTCAGCGAATTTCAGCGAATTTTCAGTCGAACGAAAGGAAGTGACGCCAACTACCAAAGAATTTCCGTTACGAATTTTCAGTCCAACACTTTGCGCGAAATGAAGTGACGGCAACTACCAAAACGTTTCCGAACGTTACAAATTTCCCAGTCCAACACTTTGCGCAAAATGAAGTGACGGCAACTACCAAAACGTTTCCGTTACGAATTTTCAGTCCCACACTTTGCGCAAATTTTAGTAGGGCTACACGCAAGCTACCTTTCGAAATGTTGTGCAAGTATGGAACGCATTTCATTCGTCCGGAGGAACGCTGCCCGCCAACAGTCTACCCCAGTTGGAACGCTGAGGGGAGCCAGGGCCAGCTTGATATAATCCAAGGCCTCCTTCATGTCCTCCCAATGCTTTGCCATTCCTGTTGCAAGCATAGCGTATGTGTTTTTGTCAAGTTTGAGTTTCTCCAGGAAAGCATGCAGCAAGAACTTGTGATCTAGCTGCTGGACATCAAGACGGGCTTTGATGGCTAGCTCATATTTCTTGGTCTCAGCCACATAGTCTAAGGAGCTGACCTGGTATTCCTCTACCCACCTAAATGCCCCATACATATCCACAGATAAGGGGGTGGAGAGGAGGTCAGTTAGCTCCCTCATGAAGCTCTCCCAGACTGCCTTAGCCTGTGTATCCTGCCACCTGGGATACCTACGCTGGAAGACAAGAATGAGATTCTGAATCTAAGAGGAAGACTCATGGTAAAAGTCCCCCTGCATGAGAGACCCAAACCAGTTCTTGACATTCAGTTCCTCCCTGGCTAACTGGAGAGAGAGAAGTACATGATTCCCCTGCTCCCTAGTATGCCCCTCAGGCAGCCCCCTGACAGTGATCCTATCCACAGGACGGTTCTCATTGTATGTGGGCCAACGGGAGGGGGATGCAGGGGGAGAGGGAGAAGATGGGGGTGCTGCTGCAGCATTCACAGGAGAGACATGCTGTGTGGGAGGTACTACGTGAGTGAGCTGAGCAGGAGGGACATGCATGGGCTGAGTAGGATGGGTGGGCAACAGATGGGTGGGCTGGGTAGGGTTGTGAGTATGTGTGACTTCCCGCCTCCTGCTGCGGGCCTCCTCCCAGTCATGGAAGGTGGGAGAGAGAGACACGTCATCGTCAGTAGGGTTAGTAATGTCATGGTGCAGCCAGGCAGGCAACAACCTACCAGCCCCGGACAGGATGGCATTGTGCAGGCGCTCCAGGTGTCGCACCAGTCGACCCCTGTTGCCCTGGACCCTCCTCCCTGCAAGGAGGGCCTGCAGGGCAGGCAGCAAGGAGTCACACACTGCACGTGTGTTCGCCTGAATGTTGGGCAAGCCCAGTAAGTGCGTAATGATCGAACAGACCAAACTGCCCACCTCAGCGATGTGCAGCTGCTGAGTCCTATCAGCCAGCCCGCGAAAGGATGCTGTGGCAGCCTCAATGGCCCGCCACACGTGCTCATCCCCCATGGTGATCATGTCATCACCTTCCAGATCACCCTCCATCACCTCCGGCAGCTGCCCTGCCTGGGTGGGACCCTCGGGCCCGCCTGCCCCTGCCAAGGCCTTGTCCTTGGGGCGCCTTGAGGGGGCCTGCCCTCCTGAGCCGCTGGAGGGGCCAGAGACACCCTCCATGGGAGTGTCCTCCCCCGACTGCGCCGGAGGCGCCGGCGTCGCTGCCGGGGTCCCTGCAACCCCGGGAGCTGGTGTCGCCGCCGGGGTCCCTGCAACCCCGGGGGCCTCAGCAGGCGCCTGGCCCCCTGCGTTGGGCGGGGGGGCCGGCTGCTGAGGATGGGCCCTCTGCCCTGCCAGAGGGCCCTGGGTGGTCGCACCACCCGCTGGTGTGTTGGGGGCGCCTGCCGCCCCGCGCCCAGCCGTAGGCGGCGTCGCAGCCGCCTGGTTCCTCTCGTCGCCCCAGCCAACTGGCGTGACCTGGGGCCACTGAGGCAACGGGGTGGACATCGCGATGTCACGCGTCGCCACCACCTGCAGCGCTTCCCGCTGACGCTGCTCAGACGCCCACTGATCAACCGTCCCCGGGTTCTGCCTCGCCCTGGTGGCGAAACAGCGCATCCAGACCGCCACCTGGAGCAGCTGGAACTCCATCCGCCTGAACACGATGAACATCGAACGACGTCGCCGGCTCATCAAAATTCAGCTGAAACGGCTGGCGAAGACGCCAGCCCGTCACCGAGATGAACTCCGTAATATCATCTTCCCCGAGGGGTAGATGGTAGGGCCGAATCCCGAACTCGACGGGTAGCGGGACATGCTCGCCGTAGCGATCAATATCCATAATGGCCATTTGTCGGCCCACAGACAGGTTGCCCGACGTAGCAGGCGTCTGTGAAGACAGCTCAAGCGAGGGCCGCGGCCTCGCGGGCGGCACCTCCCCGTCCTCCTCAAAGGAGTCGCTACGCTCACGTCCCCCGCCACCTGCGACGGGGGTGTCACGTGCCCGGGGTTCCTGCATCCCGGGTGCCATGGCGGACGAACCGCCAGTGGCAAGCGTGCGGCCTCTAGCCTGCCCCTGGGCGCCGGCCCCCACCTGCGGGGTCCGACGCCTGGGGTTGTCGGCAGCCACTGTGCTAAAGGTAAAGTTGGGCGTCACCCGCACGGTGGCGGAGGGCGAACCCTCCGGCGAGAGCTGTGGGGAGGTGCGCTTGGTCGGCGCATTCCCCTTCTTGTTGTTGTTGGTGTTCTTGCCGGCATTTTTGTTGTTGGAAGCCATTTCGAACTTTTCAGTCCAAGTTGGAACGCCGAGAATGCGGTGGACAACTCACGAATGCTGAGAGCGAAGAAAGAGATTGTATTAGGCAAATAATACAACGAACGCGAAGAGCTCAGAATGGAACTGTGCGAACTCGGTGCTGTGGCACTCCCCAGTGCTACGCCTATATGCCTATGGCAGCGCTCCACTGCAGCGCCTACCAGTGGACAACTGTACACTGCAATGCCATGCGACCACGTCACTAGCATCACCTACACTCGGCCCGTCAGACCCGGATAACCCGGATCTGGCGCGTCGAGCTAGAGCCTAGGAACAGTCTGGCACTAACTGCACGTCAGTCCACATGACACCTCAGTACCGTACGACCTGCCGTACAGTACTGAGGTGTCCCGCTCAGCCGCGGTAGGCAATACGCGGCGCGCAGGCCGGAAATCCGTGTGTCAGCCTAAGCATCTCATCTAACTACCCCCGTTCAGAAATTTCCATCGAACTTTACTTGAGATTTGGAAATCTGAATGTCCGCGCAAATTTTAGTAGGGCTGCACGCAAGCTACCTTTCAAAATTTTGCGCAAGTATGGAACGCAATTCATTCGTCCGGAGGAATGCTGCTCGTCAACTGCCCCCGTTCAGAAAGTTCCGCCGAACTTTACTTGAGATTTGGAAATCTGAACGTGCGGTTGGAGTTTCGCGGGGAAACCCAAGTTCCCCAAGTAATTCACCAATAACGCGCTTCGAGCACTTGCCCGCTAAAACCTAAGCAGCCGCTCCGGTAAAACTTGATGCACGATGCGACGCTCTCCCTCTGGCGCAGCTACAACAAGGGCGCGCTCAAGCTGCCGCTCGAGACGCAGTTCGCCAAGAACTACCTGTGCGCGAAGAAGTGCAACAACGAGCGGGACACGCTGGCCAAGATGGTCGCCTCCAAGGAGTGGCAGAAGACGAACGATACCAAGCCATGGGTGGCAGAGGCCAGGGAGGTGCGCACGCTGATCCTGGACGAGGCGCTGTGAGACGAGGTCGGCCAGGTGCTGCAGGTCTTGGAGCTGATGTACAGAGCGTCCTGCGCGAGGTCTGAATGGGCGGCTGGCCAGCATGGGCACCATCTACGCGTCCATGCTGGACGTGGAGAAGGCCTTGGAGGCATCCAATCCGCAGAGGGAGGACGTTCTCATCGCTGACAAGAAGCGCAGGGGCGACGTGCTGAACATCTGGCGCAGCCGGTGGGAAGACATGAACAACGACCTGCATAGCGGGCTTCGCCTTGAACCCCCAGCACGTTCTTTGGACCGTTGAGGACGACAAGGGCAGGCAGGTGGAGGTAGGCCGGCCGGGCATTGAGGACAATGAGGAGGTGATGCTGGCCCTGGCGCGCATTTGCGAGAAGCTCCTGGGCAGCGGCGAGAAACCTGTAAAGGCTGTGAGCGGCAGTGGCACAGGTTCCGGTGGCTGGAGGGCATCTTTGGCTCCCGTATGTGCATGACATGGATTGACAAGCAGTCGCCCTCTGGATACTTGGCAGGAGATCAGGGGCATGGCCGGCCGGCGCCATCGAGCTGAAGATCGTGGATGTGCCTGTGCTGGCGGCGCCAACGTCCGCGAGTACGGCCGAGGTTTCCCGGTCCCACATGAAGCTCCTGCACACCAAGCTGAGGAACCACCTGTCCGAATGAAGCTGAGGAGAAGGCGGTGGACTAGATGTACATGTATCACACCATCAGGGCGTACAACAAGTCCCTGGATGCGCAGTACGCGGAGGCGTTCCTCAGGCAGGATGGCTATGCCACCGATGACGAGGCCAGGGGGGATGAAGTGGCGATGGAGGAGGAGAAGGGAGAGGAGGAGGAGGAGGAGGAGGAGGAGGAGGAGGAGGAGGAGGAGGAGGAGGAGGAGGAGGAGGAGGAGGAGGAGGAGGAGGAGGAGGAGGAGGAGGGGGAGGAGGAGGAGGAGGAGGAGGAGGAGGAGGAGGAGGAGGAGGAGGAGGAGGAGGAGGAGGAGGAGGAGGAGGTGGTGGTGGTGGTGGTGGTGGTGGTGGACTGGTGCAGGGCAGGCACCATGGTCGTCGCCCCACTGTGGGAAAGAGGCCTGGCTCCTCCTGGAGGGAGCTAGGAGGAGGAGGAGGGGGAGGAGGAAGACGAGAACCTTCGACTGCGGCGCAAGGTTCGCGCAGCCCAGGGTTACAAAATTTGGTACAAAAATTGCATGGACCATGGAGTAATCTCAGTGACATGTCTAGGGTGCAGTTGTGCATGCTGCCAAAGATGAATATTAGACCCCTTCTGAAAAAACCTACCCCGACTAAACTACCCCGACTAAATTAGTCGGGGTTTTTGTCGGGGTACACCGGTCGAAACGGCACGTTTCGCCCCTTCTGAAAACACGGACACGGGTCGGACGGCAGCAGGTAGCATAATTATGCACTCTGAGACCGCGTAAGTGGCCTCTGACGCCACTGGACGTATATATTTGACCAATGACTAGAGTATTTTTCAGTTCAGTTCAGTTCAGACCAGCAGAGTTGGTGCGCAAATCGGTACAGACGCCAGCAGGTCCCGAGGCGCACCCCGACGAAATTAGTCGGACCCCGACTAATCTACCCCAACTATTTTCCGACTAACGCGAAAATAGTCGGGGTAGATTAGTCGTGGTCCGACTAATTTCCCCAAAACGCGCCGCGCCAGGAATTTAGTCGGGGTAAATAGTCGGGGTTGGCGGTCTTCAGAAGGGGTCTATTGTGTGCGCATAGGTGTATATGGGCATGGAGCTCGTTGTGGGATGTTTGAGAGCAAGGTCCGTTGAGTCTTGAGCAGTTATTATCCTCTCATGCATTATATAGTGGATGGCTTTCCTTGCTTGCCGTTGCAGCCCCCCCTGCATTGAACATTTAACAAACCATACTCAGATGGGAATGCCTGGCACAAATGCATGATGTTAATGAATAAGCATACACCAAATTTCAGTCAATAACTGAGTGAACATCGTCAATGAGCGTGCTAATTAGGTGACTAACAATTGGAACACATGGGGTTCAAATGACTAGAAGTTTTCTTAATCACTATCAATGCCACGTCACTGGATGCACACCCTCAAAGCTCTGAAGCGGTCGCGTATTTTAAGCCCGCGTATTTTAACCCCCCCACGTACATACTCGTATTTTGAACCCCGTTTGAACCCATAGTCCGGAAATGGGTTTTTGGCATTTTTAGACCCCTGAAAATGGGAAAAATAATCAAGTTCTCATTATAAGGCCACAACTCCAAATACCCTCAACCAAGGTGCTAGGAGTATCTACACTTCAAGGGCTTTCAGAATATGCAATAATATCCTGAGTCCATTCAGTGCTTTGCAAGATATTTACTTCCAAAGTTGGACAAAAGACGATCATTTTCAGGTAAGCAAAAGCCCCTTAGATAATAACACCTACTGGGAGGGTCGGGAACCTCAATATTATCATTGGACAATTTCATTGGATAGTGCCACCATGCTTTCCTTGGGTCAGACCGCACGGATAGCCCATCTGACCTGATATAACGCGCTCACTTACGTGTGTGGGTTACGCGCGCGTAAGCAGCCAATGATCCATGAAATGCCACACAGTTATGCATTGTATACAGCCACATAGGACTGTAAAAAGTGCTGGGAAACAAAGAAGTGGCTAAACCAGCACCAAGGGAATGGCATCCTCCAAAGAAACACCACAAACTGAGCAGATTTGGGGCTAATAGCACTCATACAGCAGGCATGGAAACCTGCTGCAAGAGGCACTGGTACACTCGTGTAAAATCGATGTATAAAGGACAGATTCCCGTGCAAACGACATGCAAACACGTTGCCATACCTGGCTTGATCACGACCTTTCCGGGTTATGCTGGCCGGGACCCTCATATCTCACACTGGCTAATGATTTCCAGGCATAGGCCGCCATTATTAGCCGCATAATGAATGCTTCCGCCATGATTACCAGGTTGATGGTCTGTGCAAAGATGACCTATAATCGCATCCGAATTCACAGGACGCTGCTGCGGATGTCCCGTACCAAAACTGGGTGCTCGGGCTGGCGCAGACTGCCGGGCCATAAGAAGAAAATCGAAATATGACATGCCATTACTCATCTGGTACTGACGACCAAGAAAGCAGTAATTTCCTACCTCTTTAACCAATGCTATACATCTGGCCACCCCTGACCTACGAAAATCACGCATCGTCATTTTGAGCAACATTCTGAACCGTTACCACTTGCCGCGAGACCCAAAATTTCCTTGATAACGGCACGCTAGCAGCCATATCTAGTTACGCGCGCGCGAGTGAAAATTTCCCGCCAAAGTCACGTGATACTGTCTCAATACACGTTGTAATTACCAGGCTATGGCGAATATTACCCCCAAACCTATGCATCACCTTCGTCCCTAAGTGTTCCCAGACCCACCGGACAACTTCCCTTTGTCACGGGTGGCGCGGCGCTCCGGGCATTGAGCGCCACGCCACCGGGAGTCAAACAGTGCGATATATCGCACTGTTTCCGGACTATGGGACCTGTACCCGTAAGTAAGTACTTTGCAACACGGCTTTTGACTCACTTCACTTTTTTCAGTACACTACGGACACTTGCGCAGGAAAAAGCGCGACCAGCCCTATCAAAGACAGACTGTTCAAATATACGGCACCTGGGCGGAATGAATTATTAGGGATGCATTCCGTATTTCCCCGGCCCATTTACTGAGGCAACTGGGGCATACCTCAGACAAGCACACATGTGCTTCTGAAATGGCCCGCCCGCTCTGGACACCACGATGCCCTCTTGTTATACATACATATGCTCTTGTCAGGCAACACGGCAGTACGCAGACCACTACATGTAGGCCAATTGACACATTACCTAATACCCATATGTGGCCATTGCACTTTGGGCCAGTTTCTGGGTCTATACTTACATTTGGATGCTTACGTATGCACACCACCACATGCACACACACCTTGTAAACCTATTTTTCCTGTATAGTTTCCTGAGGGAAACTTTTAATGAGAGGTCAATGGAAAGTGCTAATTAATTGAAAGCCAAGTATGAATTCATTTGTTAAACGTCCCAAGCAGCGCTGGGTCTGATTAGAACAGCGGTTTCCAATCCGCAGAAGATTGTAGTAACTATGTATTGCGGACACGACAGCGTGCTTGGTACTGTACATTAACCAGTGTGCCAGACATGATCATGCAGAAGACCTTGCCATGGAGAGGGCATGCAGTCCCTTGCTGACACAATACTTGATGAAGTGTACACGCGCAATTAATGTGCTTGCTTCTTCGCTCTTGTTGCGTGATTCCTCCCTGGCGCCCGCACCCTGCAGTGGCAGAGAACCCTTGCGGTGCCCCAGTTTGACCGCGGCTGCGGGACCCTGTACACTGTCTCCATCACGTTCATTGGTGCAGTCAATGGGACCGGTGCATTCGAATCCTTGGAGCCCAATCCATATGCCGTAACACTAAACCTCGGGGCTCAGATTACGCTTCGAAGATCCACGGCTGCTGGCGGCACGGTCTTATTGGAGGTCAACCCTGTCAGATCGCAGGTCGCTTATGCGAGTGCCTATGACAACGTGCTGGACTTTGGGGGAAGTTCGGGAGCTACATTTTTTGGATTGACCGCCATCATGTCCAACTCCACCGCCTTGACAACCAACCTCAGCGAGTTTATTTCCGCCACAGCCGGCACGGTCGGCCAAGTTTACTTCCCAACCACTGCCATCGCGACCTCACAAGCAACTGGAGCCTCTGACAGCAGTCTTATTCGACAATTCCTGACAAACGCCAGTGCCACACTATCAGTCCGATACTTTCTCACGCCACCACCTCCTCCGTCACCTCCACCGCCTTCGTCGCCACCGCCCCCGCCTCCTCCACCACCTTTTTCCCTGGCGTCACCACCGCCTCCTCAACCGCCGCCTCCACAGCCTCCTCTGGCCTCTGGTGAGTGACCACGTGTTGTGCATGCCTCTATACAGTACTGATCGCTGTCAGCTTACACGTCAGCGTCGTGGCACCTATAAAGTGAAGTCCCTATCTACAATTTTGATTGCATTGAATTACTAGTGATATGAAGCAGAATACTGCAGCCTTTGTACCATGTGTTGTTGTTTCTGTGTGTGTGCAGTCTCGACCTGTGGCGCCTTTTTTACATACCACAGTTTCGTTGCTGACAGATATCCACAGAGGATTTGGTGAGCTATGCTCATTTTATCTATGACTAACCTGCTGAGCTGAGAATTCAACGCCGCATAACACAAAAAGAAAAAATAATTTTCAGAAAACATACTTTTTGTGCTGGCATCTGTACCCTAGCCACCCAAGTAGGGGTTGGCTGGACAGGTGGTTGCTATAAAAGGTGGGCTTCCATTCTAGGGAAGCAGGTTGTTTCTTTTGCCTGAGAACCTCACGTGACCACATCACAAAAACCAAAACGTAAGGCAACACATAAAGCATTATAACCCACCATTCATGACCTCAACAGTGACAGCCCCCAGACCGGAATTTCATAGCACAACTCAAGCAAGCATTCAAGGAGGGATGCACCCCAAAGGAGGCCGCCACTGCGGTCGAGAAGATCCTAGGGGAGGGGGTTTGGCTAGAGCGAATCCAGAAGCTCAACCAGGGGCGTGCCAAGAACGTCATGGACGCATTGGAGAAAAGGGGGTTGATCAGCGACTGGGATGGGGAGGAGGCCCTAGCCGATGTGCTAGCAGCGCAATTGGGGTCCGAGTCTATTGCAGAGCCGGATCCACCAGTGTCAGCAGGTGCGGTGGGAACTGGGGGTGTTCCCCCTTCGGCAGGTGGAAGCGGAGGGGCGGGGCAAGGAGGAGCGGGCGGTGGGGAGGAGGATGGCGCCCCTGGGGCGATCGACCAGGATGTGGCGGACCTAGTAGATCGAAACATAGGTCGGCTGCTGGGGACCGAGACGGCCGGCTATGCAACCCCAGCTGGAGGCCTTCCATCCCGGCCGGGCAACGCCCTCACTGGCGGAGATATTGGCGTCCTGATAATAGCGGCCATGTCGAAGCTGCTGGACTAGGCAAAGACTCCAGCAGCTGCAAGCCCAGCCGCAGCGACGACTGCTTGCAGGCTAGCGCGCACGAAGGGAGTGGCGCTGAGCGGGCATGCTGTGCCGGTCCTGCTGAGCAACATGCTGGAGGCGGTGCTGCCGGGGATGTTGGACTACGCGGAGAGCGTGGGGGGGAAGTCCATCCGTGCGTCGATAATGCTGACGATGCACGGTAACACAGCCAACGGGGAGAGGCGCATGTTGGTTCAGCAAATGGCTGGCATCCTGGACACGATGGTCACGGAATTTGGTTACTGGGCAACGCCACGCTCCGAGATGATTCTGGAGCTGGCGAAAGCAGAGCATCTGGCGAAGCTGATCACGGCATGTCAGCTGGTGGATGTGGGGTCCACAATCGGGAAGGGCACCTCTGTCAACGATGCTGCCATTCCAGGAGGGTGGGGCAGTGCTGACGTCTCCGGCAGTCCAGGCCGGCTTCAGCACAAGCTGGAGCAGAGCCCCGGCAAGAAGGGGCAAGGCAGCCCCTCCAACAACAACAATCGCAGTAAGGGAGCGGTGCCTCCTTCCGCTGCCTAGAGCTTCCAGCGCCACTTCCAGCTCGTGACTGGTGGCAGCAGGTACGCTCAGGCCGTAGGCAGAATAGGATGAGGCGGGCATTTAATGCCCGCACTCTAGCTTGTCAAGCGGTTAGGGCTTTAAACTGGAGGGGAGGGGGGGAGGGGCAAGACGCGCCTGCTGAAGTGTCATCCTGTGTGCCTGGGCCAATGCAGCAGGCGGCCCTAGATGGGATCGATGATGTTTGCAGGTCCTTTGTCCGCCGGAACGGTGGTTCCGTAGTGGCAATGGCAGGATCTGTAGTGGATGGGGGTGAATATGCTGAAGGAGCCCCTTACGAACTGTTAGTAGCCGCACGCTTGGCCTTGCCTGGTCCGGGGGAAGGTGGCCTAGTGGATGTGTTGAACTTACTACCCCCTCTTGGGGTGGTCCCACGGAGAATGGGGTAGTTTTTCGCGCATTTTGCTACAAAAAAACGATGTTTTCGACTTTTTGGTTCGAAATTTTTTCTGGCGATTTGAGAACGCCCGCAAAATTTTGCACAATTTCGCGTGATTTTTGCACGATTTTCGCACAACTTCACACAATTTCACACGATTTCACAGGATTTTGCATAATTTTACACGAAGGGTCTAGCTGCAGAGAGACCCTTGAAAATTTTCGCATGAATTCACGCATTTTTTACACGTCGTAATTTTTTTACAATCGAACTTTTTTGCATTAATTTGCACCTTTTTTTCCTATTTTTGGTCAATTTCAGCAAATTTTTCAAGATTTCCCATGATTTTACACATTTTTGGCCCGTTTTGGGTAAATTTCAGCAAATTTTGCGCGATTTCGCACGATTTCGCACGATTTTTCACGGTCGGCCGAAAGAAAATTTAAAGAGGCTGAAATTAGCGTTTTTTTGTAGCAAAAATATACCCCATTCTCCGTGGGACCACCCCTTGGGGAGCAATTTTGAATGATGAGAGTAAAATGACCAGTACGGGCGCTGATCTCAGCAGAGCGGATCTTGCAGAAGTCGATGCGGATCTCGCGGGGGTGTAGCATATAGGAGTTCGTGCGGGTTTGCACGGTGTGTGTGGAGAGGGGGATTTTGGGTGGATTTTTTGAGGAGGAGCCGCCTAGGGTGAACGGTACTTTTGGGGTCGGAAAGCCCGACGGCCGTGTACGGCTGATTGTGGACAACCGTCATGGCAACATGCCACTACCAGATCATATGCCCACTTTTTTACCACACCTTGGCGTGATTTGCGATTCGCCCACGCGCGCTGGGGAGGATGTTTTTGGGGGCGTTCGTATCAGATTTTGATTCGTACTACAACAGACTCCGCCTGCCCGTTTGGATGCGGCGGTAGTGTGCCTGGATGCCGGTGTGGTCGGATCTTGTGGGCCTGAGTGGGGCACGTCGGAAGGTGTGGCCGTGGATGTTGTGCTGGCCAATGGGAAACAAGCTGGCCGTCGTTGTGGCCCAGTGTGTGCACCAGTCTGTGCTGTACCGCTGTGGCCCCAAGCCCCCATTGGATACTAGTCGTGGGCTGAGCATCTACATGTCAGCGCTGATTTTGGTGGCGGATGCTAATGAGGCGGGGCAGACCGTCTGGCTGAGGCTGGAGGAGGACCCTGCTGCGCCCTTGGCACCCTCGCCGTGCTTCGAATCTCGGCAGGATCTGTAAGGTATGCATGCTGTGACGATCGATGACCTCCATTTCACCCACTGTGCTTCGGTGGATGGGGTGAATCAGCAGCTAGATCGTGTTCAGGCTGCCTACGCCACTGTAGGGCTGTGCATAAGTCTGACAAGGTGGTCCGGGCGACAGCAGAACAGGCTGGTGTGCAGGCGGTGGGTGTCATTCACCAAAGAGATGGTGACATGACCAGTGCGTGTTCCTGAGCGTGTGGTGGCGGTTATCGCTGCTACTCATAGAATCTTGGATCGCAGGTTTACATACTACCGCGAACTTAGTTCTGTGCTTGGGAAGTGGGTGTGGATGCATCTGCTATGCCGCCCCATGCTCTCGGTGTGGTCTGAGACGTATCGGCTGCTAGCAGCCATGAACGCCTCCCTGCCTGGGCGCCGCTGGCGCCTCCGGCTGCGGGGGCCCGCCGGGAGCTTCAGGCAGCGATCGACCTGGCCCCCTTTTTGAGGGCTGCCAGGGCCCGGCCCCATTCTGATCGGGTCGTCGCAAGTGCATGATGCGAGCAGTTCCGGCGGTTGGGTGGTCTACAGGGACCTGCCTGCCTAGGGCCGATTGTGCCCGGCTGGCGACCCGGCGCGAAGCGCGGGGGTGGCGGACGACAGCCTTAACGTTTGGGGAGAAGTGGGACTCGGAGCGCATGGGGGAGGCCGGGGGACTACATCCTGCTGGATAGTGGCCACTGGCGTACGGCACTGTCCTACAGGTGGCGGGGGCAGCCTAACCACATTAACGTCAAGGGGGCGATTGCTGCAACGCAGGGGGTCGAGTGGTCGTGACGGACCAAGGCGTGTGGAGGTAAGCGAGTCGTCCGGCTCGTGGACTCTAGCGCTGTGGTGGGGGCGTTTGTCAGAGGGCGTTTGTCTTCCTACCGCCTCAACCAGCTGGTTTGGCACTACCTGTACTGCGCGTTGTCACTGGCTGGCGACATACAGAGCCACTGGGTCTGGGTGGCTACCGACCACAAGCCAGAGGTAGAGTAGGCCAGTCGGCGTGGCGCTTGGATTCCTGACTTGACCCGGTGTGGTGACGTGCATCCCAACCCTGGGCCTAAGGGGGCGCGACGCCCTCAGGACTTGGCACTGTTGGAGGGCACAGTCAACCCTGTGTCTACCTTGCCAGCGTACCGGCGCGCGGTGGGTGTCTATGTGGGATGGGCGCCACCTGGCCCCGTCGACCCAGCTGACGCGGAAGCCATTTTCTGTTAGTGGATTTCTGCTGTCTACCATGCCAGAGGGGGGCGGGGGCGTACTTTATGCCAGCACTCCAAGGCCTGTCTGCACCTGTACACTACCCCCACATGGTTCGGAATTGGGTACTGGCAGACCGCCTGCTAGCACTGAGGTTGGCAGCGGCTTGTTCCGGCTGTCAGCCCTCCGCCTATGCCCTGAGTGGTTTCTTGGAAGGAGATGGCTAACAGCACTCAGTTTTGTGAGAATATTGACGCAGCCTTTCTTAGCAGCGGCCGGCTTCATTGTGGTTAGAGGCTCACAAGCCTGAGTTTGTTTCTTGGCGAACAATTGCGCTGTCCAGAAAGAAAGGTGGCAGTGGTTGTTCTGAGGGGCATACTGCATGGGTGGAACTGCACGTAGGTAGGGGCTATCAAACGTTGTCTTGTTGGCCTTTCTCCCACTAAAATGGGAGAGCCCTAATTAATATGCTAGCAAGGCAAGGTAACCATGGGAAGAAGCCTTGGCAAGCAGCATGCATGTATGATACTTCTGCTTTTCTCTGTGGACTGTCTGTTGTTACCCTTGTTGGGCAATCAGTGGATATGGCTTTCTAAGGTGTGTTTGAATTTGGTCAGCTTGGTTTTGGGATGATGCCCACACCATAAACCTGGAATATGCTTTAGAAGTGTTGGCTAGGCATGTAGAGCTACCTGCCTCATTGTGCACACACGCAACAGGTTCCCCGTGTCGAGGTATAAGGCAAGGGCACGTGACGTGCCCAGCCAACTCCTTGTACATTGTGGTAAAATTGGCCATGGTCAGGAGCCTTTTGGATGGCATAGGAAGTGCTAGTGTGCCTTAATACTCACTAATGCCTTCCTTAGCGTCTGCACAGGTGGCCAACTGCCAAATTTTATAACTTCAACGTTTGTACTCAGAATGATCTCAAATTTTGTGGCGTTACTTGTCAATATGTGTAGTATTTGTTAATATCTCCCCAGGCTCTAAATATGTGTCTATGATTTCATTTATTTTTTGCAGCCTAAAAAAGTGCCGTTTGTGCGGGAAAAGTTATAACTGTAATAATACTCAACATTCCGGGGCTCCAATTAGGTAGGCGACCTCAGTATATACGATAGTATATGGAAATATATTGAAACATGAGTAACTTTGCCCCCATCATGTCCTAGGGGATATGCCCCTATAGTAGCGTCTTTTGTCCGTTTTTGCGTAGTAATAGGTATTAGGTACTGGGCAGTAAAAGGGGTATATACCCCTATCAGTGGGTACGTGGGATGGGACCGGCCCCATACATCCCATTTACATGGAAAAATAATGGTTTGGGTTTCCCCAGGCCAGCTTTGCATGTTATTCCATATTATGGTTTGGGGGAGTCTGGCATAGGACCCTCACCTTAAGACGGGTACAGGTAGGGACCGTAGGGTTAGAAACGATAAAGAAATCTGCCAAGCGTAACAGATGCTAACGCGCACCTTTGAGGGGTAGGTCTCTAAAACGGTAGGCAGAGAAATCACGCTTGACCTCCCGCAAGAGGGTTTTAGTAAGACCCTGAAGGATTTCAACAGGCGCGCACCATCCGGGCATCAAGCTCCTTCATGTATTCTCTAAAAGGTTTAACGCCCTGCTGTAAGGTCCCCAAATCTAACCTATCCTGCCAATCAGCATCAGGCGGGACAAGATGACTCTCCAGACGTTAAAACAGCTCGGCAACCGAATGTGGGTAGGCATGAGAGTCTAACGATTCAGATTGAATAATGGTGGCAAGCTCAGCAGTAATACAGGTAGTAACTATAGGTAATGAGGTACACGCACTGCATCAGGGAGATGCCACCGATTATGATTTTGCCAAGACTTGGTGTTTCGAGTAAAAAGCGTGACAAAAGTGAAAAACTGTTGAGGGGTAGACTTGACATCCAACTTCCAAGGGAAGGTTCGCAAACAGGGGAAGGGCTGGGGGCTGTGCAGGATCGTATTTACCAATAGGACCGCTTTCCTCCACAGCCGCAAAAGGAGGGAAAAGGAAGGCTTGGCCTGGGCCACCGACTCAGGCTGGTGGCCATACGTATACATACGGAACAGTATAATAAGCTTCCCTAAGGAAGGAGTAGACATAATGATCATAGTTTTTGGCATCTGGAAGGGCACAGTGCTGAAATCGCTATCAACTTCTAGGTCAGGTACACGAGAAGGAACGTGGGCAGCCTCATAGGCTGTATCAGGGTAGGACCAAGACACTTGAGGACGAATAGGCACAGCACTGGGGCGACCCAACGGACCCACAGGAGCTGAATTGCGACCCATGATGCAGGAAGGAACAGAAGAGGTACGTCTTCTGTTCCTCCCTGCATCTGCTCCTTCCTTCCTACCTAGGGGGTTCAGGCTGAACAGGGGATGCAGCAGGAGCAGGAATCTGAGTAGAGGGGAAGGAAGGTTCCTGACTAGCCCTAACACGCATCCGCTCAGGTCATATGTTAGAGGAGTCCCAGAGGCAGAGCGACGCACATTGAAGGAAGGAGTAGGAGGTGCTCAAGATACGAGAGGGGTTACCTTGAGGAGTTAAATGGCGTACCGTCTCCAAGGAGTCACGTCTAGTGACAATAAATATTATTATTATTACTATTTAAAGATTATTATTAGTAGAAATAGGGGACATACCCGGGCCACCCAGAGAAGCCATAAGAATTAAAAGTAAAAGTAACGGAAAAGAAAATGAAATAAAAGGACTCTTAACAAAATGACAACACAGGAAAATTTAAGGAAAATTGATTACTCTTTATTAGTAACAGTAATGGACAAGGAACCAAAGTCCAAAGTGATTGGAGTATCAACAGATGATGAGGATGGCACAATAGCCCGAGGAGGAGAAGGAGGAGTAACAAAAGTAATAGGTGATTCTACTGCAGGACGAACATGAGGATCGGGAGGACGAGTATGCAGCCCCAAATCAGATTGACTATAAACTAAGCAAATTTGCTGAGCCTTCTCAAAGGTCATAAACTTCTTATAACGACACACAGAATGGATAGGGCTTTTGACAAATACTTTAGCATCAGCCCATGAAAGAAAAATAGAGGACCAACGATGAGTAATAACTACGTAATATTTAGCTAAGCGATTGTCACTCGTCGAATGAGAGGCCGCGTGATATGTATGGCCGACGTTCTGGCTCACATGTGGTGACTTACTTGAAAGGTCTTGTGAGGTTTCAAGCACAGTACTTAGTAGAAGCAGAAGAAGGGAAAGGCGACGAGGGATCTGAATCAAAACGGATGAAAACGGAAGGACGATGCACGTAGAAGTTTTCCAGCGCACGGTTTTATATCAATTGTCGACCAGGGGTAGGGTTCTGAACGTAGGGACGCAGCACATCCAACACACAACAGCAAGGCAAGAAAGAGACGCTTATCCTCCCACTACGCAGGCGGAACTTGCCGCTACCAGAAATCCTAGCTAACGGATAACAGCAAACCTAAATTGCATACGCAGGAAAGAAACTTTCTATCTACGTGAGGATTTCCGCTGTGAGCGGGTCTAATGTCTAGTCCTGAGGGTGTCCTGGAAAGCAGGCAGCACCTACTCTAGATACTAGCTCGCCGGCGACCCGATCATTACCTGGCAAGTAAATATCGTCTTTGTTATTCTGCTCACGGAAGGCTAGTAATGGGGCAAATGGGTTGTGCAAAGGATCGTCGTCGTGTCTTCTAGGTAGAATAGGTACCTATTAAAACCTAATTCTCCGGAACCAGTGGCACGCCGGGGTTCTCCTGACCCGCCTCCACCTTAAGCCACTGTACCTCTACCTTAAGCCACTGTGTTCCACGTCTAAATGTACCTAAACTAGTAAGGCCTGGTGAGGAGCTATTCTGTTGTGCGAAAGACCGACGAGACGACTCGGATCTCAATGTGTTCGCATACGTGTATCCAAAATATGCCGTCAACCAAGTCAATTCAGATTATATACCGAAGGCAATAACCTGGTAAGCCATGACCCTAGCTAATATGTGTTACAATCCATAACACACCCCGAGTGAATTCACGAGGAGTAGGACGATCAAGCATAAATGATCACCAACGTGCATGGATGCTCGGACCGACTACGGCATCCAAGAACCACGCCGGTCCACTAGTTCTACACGAAAGATTAAAGGACCACTTCTATAAGTACGCGGCGCGGCGCGACTGCGCCAGCCCACAGTACTGTACAACCGACACGTCACTGGACCGGGTAGCATCCGGTCAGAAAGTCCTAACTACACGTAGGCGCGTAATTAGGCAAAAACCAACGGACGTAAGGCCGAATTTACCTCATAACTAACGCAGTTTGTTAAGTGCCGTAACAGCCAGTTCCGCTAGGGGTGCACGCACCGTGCTCAAGCACAGTGTACCACTTTTTCTGGTACCGCGAATTTTTCGGCGCCAAAGTATTTGCGCTGGGACCATCCCCTTAAGCAGACTACATATTGTGTAGGTTGGGGATACTCATGCCAGTGCTGTGTAACTATGTTACTAGTATGTGGGCATGCTATGTACTGTTTAACTTGCCCACTGGTCGGTTGCATGGGCTGATTTGCCTTTGATGACCGTGCGACTGTCTGCTGCACGATGCAGCCTGCAGCCAGAGCATCAACGCAGACAGCACCGTCGGCCCCTTCACCGACAGCTACGGTCCTGTTCCCGCCAATGTGAGCAACCCACCCTTTGCACCACTGAGGGCGCTCATATGCTATGTATTAAGCTCTTGGTACTCAGACTTGTAAACAGTACATTACTTTGCGCTCACCCACGTTCGCCATGTAAACATGTTTGTTGCAGCTATAATTGAGCAACTGCTGCTGCCAGTAATGCAGCCGGGTCAACGTACATACGTGTACTGTCAGCTAGTTTTGCACATAGCCACACACTCCAAGTCCTATAACTAAGCTGTTGCTACATTTTATCCCACAAACCAAGGGGCCTGGGAGCTTAAGGGGGACGTTTCCCTCCTGTGCGGGACTGTATCGAAAGTGGTATATGAAAGCTTGCTTTTTAGTCGAATGGTTTGTCCATTAGCAGCATTGAGCTGAGAACGTCTGACTAGTCAACATAGCAGTTTCTGACACACCAAGATCCTAATTTATAGCTACTGTA
This sequence comes from Mesostigma viride, assembly GCA_009746045.1. Lineage (NCBI taxonomy): Eukaryota > Viridiplantae > Streptophyta > Mesostigmatophyceae > Mesostigmatales > Mesostigmataceae > Mesostigma > Mesostigma viride. Next base: position 6,079,800 of record RPFO01000027.1, read on the forward strand.
GGAGAGCGTGCCTGGTTGCCCCATATGAAAGCGTTTATCAAGAACTAGGCATGGAGAATCAGCTTGCCTGATACGGTGTAAAATGTCGGTGCGCCTTCATGCCTCTTGCATGATTCCTCCCTGCATGGCGCCTGCACCCTGCAGTGGTCAAGAACGTTTGCGGTGAGCCAGTTTGACCGAGCCTGTGGGACGCTGTATTCAGTTTCCATCACATTCGTTGGCGGAGTCAGCGGCGTCGGTGGATACGAATCCTTGGAGCCCGTTCCCTTTGCTGTAATGCTAAACCTCATGGCTCAGATAACGCTTTGGAGATCCCATGCTGCTGGAGGTGTGGTCTTATTGGAGGTCAACCCTGTCAGATCGCAGGTCTCAAATGCGGGTGTCTACGACAATGTGCTGGACTTTGGGGGTACTTCTGGGGCGACGTTTTCTGGATTGAGTGTCGCAAGGTCGAACAGCACCACGTTGACCACCAACATCGGCGAGTTTATTTCTGCCACAGCCGGCACGGTCGGCCAGGTTTTTTTTCCAACTACTGCCACAGCGACCTCTCAAGTGGCTGGCTCTGTTAACGTGATTCAATATTTCCAGACAAACGCCAGTGCCTCCCTGTCAGTCCGATACTTTACCACACCACCACCTCCACCACCTTCACCGCCTCCTTCGCCGTTGCCGCCGCCTCCTCGACCACCTCCTCCCCCGCCTCCCCCTTCGCCGCCGCCGCGTCTGTCACCGCCTCCTCAACCGGCCCGTGAGTGACAGTGTACATGCCTGCGTATATGTAACTGCAATCGACCCTACCACTGGCGAGTAGAACATCCCAGTGATTTCCATGCACATATGATTTGTTGTCGGTGCCGACCGTGTTGACAATCATACTGGTACATATGTATCGTATTATGTAGCGGCACTGTGCTTCTGGTCACTTGTGACCAACGGCATACTCACTTTTGTATTGCATGCGAGACACGGGCCGCACTGTATGAATTGCACATGTGAGATACACCACAGTCTGGATTGCGTGTGATATATTACTGTACACCACGGGCGTCAATCCAAGTGGTACTAGTGCGCGTACTTGGTAAGTGTGCAACAAAAGCCGAAGCTCACCTGCAGGGGACAAGGGATTTGTCAGAAACTCGAGGAGGAGGAGGAGGAGGAGGAGGAGGAGGAGGAGGAGGAGGAGGAGGAGGAGGAGGAGGAGGAGGAGGAGGAGGAGGAGGAGGAGGAGGAGGAGGAGGAGGAGGAGGAGGAGGAGGAGGAGGAGGAGGAGGAGGAGGAGGAGGAGAAGGAGGAGGAGGAGGAGGAGGAGGAGGAGGAGGAGGAGGAGGAGGAGGAGGAGGAGGAGGAGGAGGAGGAGGAGGAGGAGGAGGAGGAGGAGGAGGAGGAGGATATCGGCGAGCTGATGCGTTTGTGTGGCAGAGGTTAGCAATATCGAGTATCGATTTTTCATAAATGTCGGCTCAGTGGGGGATTTTTGCCTTAGCTCTTAGATGTGTGTTGTAGGCTAACATCGCGACTAGTGCACAATATCGCAAGCCATCTGCTTTGCGTAGGTGACTCTGACAGGGCAACTCTTTTGTGGCTCGCCGTCTTGCGGGATATCATGCGGAGTCGTAATTAGTAATAGTAGTACACTTTTAGGACGTTCCGTATCTACTGTATGAGCTGTAGAGTGCGGAATGCCACACTCATGTTTTAGAAAAAAATTTCATGGTTCTACAGTAGCCACTGTCATGTCATGGCTGTGATCAGGTGACGCTAATCGTGGCCTACAGTGCATGTGCACAGAAATAGACTGTGTGCAAATGTGCGCAATGTCATCCTCTATGCTAGCGCCCGTTCTTGGGCTATGGTTATTAAGCCAAGTTTTACTGTAACTTTTACTTTAGAGTTGTTCTCATTTGGACCTTGAAGACATGCAATACATTTATTATAAATAGTGACGGAACCTTTTTTCCATTTGGCCCTTGGGCAATTAGGTCCGTCACTATTTATCCGGCAAAAGCCACTCACCGGTATCTATTCCGCCTTTAAAGTTCACGTGAACGTGGCGCGGAATTGATACCGGCGAGTGTTTTTCGCCCCGGATAAATAGTGACGGACCTAATTGCCCAAGCGGCAAAAATGTTCCGTCACTATTTATAATAACTAATACGTGTCAATGACATAAAACACTATCCACACAGCACACTATAGTAACATCCTGCACTACATGCATAGCACACTGTATGTAAACTTACATTTGGTGTAATGGCTTGATCCGGCGTGGCAAAGTACTACTAAAATACTACAAAGCGACGCACATTACAGGTGTCCAGGGGTGCATGGGCCATGGATGCTGGTAACAAGATTACTCTGACACTACCTCCGAGACTCCGATCGAGCACTGTGCCATGGAATTTCTGATACCCAATGACGTACCGTGGGTGTAAGAAATTGGCGCGCCGGACTGCCGGCCATGAAGTGCCTACATGTATACGGCCGGCTGCATGGTCCGCCGCCTTTGAGCCCTGTTGCATGTAGTGAATTTCCTGATCGAGCGCCAGCTTATGAAGATGTTGTTGTTATTGCTGCTGCTTCATTTCTTCATCATGGTGGACCGTCTTATGAAAACTGATGGTGTGTGCATGCAGCATGCACCCAAACCATGTCAAGTTCTTGGTACAACACGTACGGCCCCTTCATCGACGAACAATATGCTGTTCCTACCAATGTGAGTATGCTTGTGGTTCCGCTATTATGCCCACGCACCCATGGAATCCACCGGTCTTATTGCATGTCTGCCTGCACTATATGCTGTATGTATAGGTGCTGAAGCTAAGGTCCATTGGAGTGCCTTTCCGGCAGACATAAAAGTTAATTACAATACAATGTGTGCAGGCTTTATAGTGAAGCCTAGCCATGTACCCTCAAAATTATTGTACAAGTCACTGTCAAGCTAGGCCAGCTCACCATTCAGGGGCCCGGCACATGCCTCTTTAGTCCCATCTTGTCCCAAAACAACAGCGAGGGTGGGTGGGTGGGTGGGCGGGCGGGCGGGCGGGCGGGCGGCGGCGGGCGGGCGGGCGGGCGGGCGGGCGGGCGGGCGGGCGGGCGGGCGGGCGGGCGGGCGGGCGGGCGGGCGGGCGGGCGGCGGGCGGGCGGGCGGGCGGGCGGGCGGGCGGGCGCGGGCGGGCGGGCGGCGGGCGGGCGGGCGGGCGGGCGGCGGGCGGGCGGGCGGGCGGGCGGGCGGGCGGGCGGCGGGCGGGCGGGCGGGCGGGCGGGCGGGCGGGCGGGCGGGCGGCGGGCGGGCGGGCGGGCGGCGGGCGGGCGGGGGCGGGCGGGCGGCGGGCGGGCGGGCGGGCGGGCGGGCGGGGGCGGGCGGGCGGGCGGGCGCGGGCGGCGGGCGGGCGGGCGGCGGGCGGGCGGGCGGGCGGGGGCGGCGGGCGGCGCGGCGGCGGGCGGGCGGGCGGGCGGGCGGGCGGGCGGGCGGGCGGCGGGCGGGTGGGTGGGTGGGTGGGTGGGTGGGTGGGTGGGTGGGTGGGTGGGTGGGTGGGTGGGTGGGTGGGTGGGTGGGTTAGGGTGGGTGGGGGTGGGTGGGGTGGGTGGGTGGGTGGGTGGGTGGGCGGGCGGGCGGGCGGGCGGGCGGGCGGGTGGGTGGGTGGGTGGGTGGGTGGGTGGGTTAGGGTGGGGGGTGGGGGTGGGGTGGGTGGGTGGGTGGGTGGGTGGGTGGGTGGGGCGGGCGGGCGGGCGGGCGGGCGGGTGGGTGGGTGGGTGGGTGGGTGGGTGGGTGGGTGGGTGGGTGGGTGGGTGGGTGGGTGGGTGGGTGGGTGGGTGGGTGGGTGGGTGGGTGGGTGGGTGGGTGGGTGGGTGGGTGGGTGGGTGGGTGGGTGGGTGGGTGGGTGGGTGGGTGGGTGGGTGGGTTAGGGTGGGGGGGGGGTGGGGTGGGGTGGGTGGGTGGGTGGGTGGGTGGGTGGGTGGGTGGGTGGGTGGGTGGGGTGGGTGGGTGGGTGGGTGGGTGGGTGGGTGGGTGGGTGGGTGGGTGGGTGGGTGGGTGGGGGGTGGGTGGGTGGGTGGGTGGGTGGGTGGGTGGGTGGGTGGGTGGGTGGTGGGTGGGTGGGTGGGTGGGTGGGTGGGTGGGTGGGTGGGTGGGTGGGTGGGTGGGTGGGTGAGTGGGTGGGTGGGTAGGTGGGTGGGTGGGTGGGAGCTTCAGAAAGGCCTCCCTACGTTCACCGCACCACTCACACAAGTACGTGTGCACATGCATGACAGATCACATGGCATCAAGGCGCCGCGCCCCCCTCAAAAGGGCGGCCACGGTTGACAGTAGGCACTAGTACCGGTCCCCTTCTACTCTAGTCCTATGTAACACAAGCACCTCACATGGTGTACATAGGTGACGTTCGGTAGAGCTACGCTACAGCTGACGGCAGATCAGCCCCTTTTGAGCCCGCCGCAACATAACTATAAAATGAGCAGAAGCTCAGAAAATAGGTGCGGGAGCTCAGGTCCATTGGAGTCCCTTCCTACCATGGAGAAACAAGTTAATAACATTATGTGTGTGCGCGCTTGACAGTGAAATCATCCTAGCCACACCCTCAAAATCGTTGTACAAGTCATTGTCAAGTTAGGCCAGTTCACCATGCTGGGGCCCAGCACATGCCCGGGCCTTGGTCCAATCCTGTCCCACATCTCCATCTCTGGCCACCCTGGCTGTTTCCAGCCCTGGCGGTAGGAACGCAACCACTTGGAATGCTGGGCTTACGTTGGCTTGATGATGCGCCCCCCTTACGCCCCCATATGGCCGCTACGGCTTCCCGGCGGACACATAGCGGAGCCACATTCGTTCGCCCGATTAGAGGGGTGCATCCCAGTGCTGCCACTTCATTTAGGGCTTACGCCACCTGGGTACGTCTCCAGCTCACCCAACTACCATCACCAGGCCTACATAGCGGCAAAGCTGCTTGGAATTTCCCCTGGAGCAGGGCCCCACTGTCACTAGCTCTAACCCCCGCTGTGATGATGATGATGGCACCGGACCTCCCGGTGTCAAAGTGCCTCGGTACAATCCCCATGGTCTCACAAGCGCTGGACCCGCCCGCAACCGAGTCGAGCCTTAAATGGTATATTTGGTGAGCTATGCTCATTTTATCTATGACTAACCTGCTGTGCGGAGAATGCAACGTAGTATAGCACAAACAGAATTTTTTTTTTTCAGAAAACATACTTTTTGTGCTGGCACCTGTACCCCAGCCACCCACGTAGGGGTTGGCTGGACAGGTGGTTGCTATAAAAGGTGGGCTTCCATTATAGGGAAGCAGGTTGTTTCTTTTGCCCAAGAACCTCATGTGACCACATCACAAAAACCAAAACGCAAGGCAACACATCAAGCAATATGACCCACCATGACCAGTGCAACAGTGACAGCCCCAGAACGCACTTTCAAAGCGAAAATCAAGCAAGCAGCCAAGGTGGGATGCACCCCAGAGGAGGCCGCCACTGCGGTTCAGAATATCCTTGGGGCGGGCTTCTGGCTAGAGCGAGTCCAGAAGCTCAACCAGGGGCGTGCCGAGAAGGTCATGGACGCATTGGAGGAGAGGGGCTTTGTCAGCGATTGGGGTGGGGAGGAGGCCCTAGCCGATGTGCTAGCAGCGGAGCTGGGGTCCGAGTCTATTGCAGAGCCGGATCCTCCAGCAACAAAACGCGCGGTGGGAACAGGGTGTGTTCCCTTTCCGTCAGGTGGGGGCCGGCGGAGGGGCGGGGCATGGTTGGGGTTGCGGTGGGGAGGAGGATGGCGGCCCAGGGGCATCCGACCAGGATATGGCAGACCTAGACGGAAACACAGGTCGGCTGCTGGGGACCGAGACGGCCGGCTATGCAACCCCAGCTGGAGGGCTTCGAACCCGGCCGGGCAACGCCCTCACTGGCGGATATATTGGCGTCCTGATAGCGGCCATGTCGAAGCTGCTGGACTAGGCAAAGACTCCACCCGCCGCAAGCCCAGCAGCGGCGACGACTGCTGGCAGGCTGGCGCGCACAAAGGGAGTGGCACTGAGCGGGAATGCAGTGCCGGTCCTGCTGAGCAACATGCTGGAGGCGGTGCTGCCGGGGATGCTGAACTACGCGGAGAGCGTGGGGGAAAGTCCATCCGTGCATCGATAATGCTGACGATGCACGGTAATACAGCCAGCGGGAAGAGGCGCATGTTGATTCTGCAGATGGCTGGCATCCTGGACACAATTGTCAAGGACTTTGGTTACTGGGCAACGCCACGCTCCGTGGTGCTTCTGGAGCTGGCAAAAGCAGAGCACCTGGCGAAGCTGATCACGGCATGTCAGCTGGTGGATGTGGGGTCCACAATCGGGAAGGGCACCTCTGTCAACGATGCAGCCATTCCAGGAGGGTGGGGCAGTGCTGACGTCTCCGGCAGTCCGGGCCACGAGGAGCATGGGGAAGCTACAGCACAAGCTGAAGCAGAGCCCCGGCAAGAAGAAGGGGCAAGGCGGCCCCTCCAACAACAACAACCGCAGTAAGGGAGCGGTGCCTCCTTCCGCTGCGTCTTCCAGCGCCACTTCTAGCTCGTGACTGGTGGCTGCAGGTACGCTCAGGCCGTAGGCGCAATAGGATGAGGCGGGCTTGTAATGCTCGCACTCTAGCCTGTCAAGCAGTAGGGCTTTAAACTGGATGGGGGGGGGGGAGGCGAGACCTGCCTGCTGAAGTGTCAGCCTGTGTGCCCATGCCTCTGCAGCAGGCGGCCCTAGATGAGATCGATGATGTTTGCAGGTCCTTTGTCCGCCGGAACGGTGGTTCTGTAGCGGCAATGGTAGGATCTGTATTGAATGGGGGTGAATATGCTGAAGGAGCCCCTTACGAGCGGTTAGCCGGTATATTGCCGCATGCTTGGCCTTGCCTGGTCCGGGGCAAGGCGGCCAAGTGGACGTGCTGATCGACTTACTACCCCCCTCATGGGGAGCTATGTTGAATGATGAGAGTAAAATGACCGGTACGGACGCTGAGCCCAGCAGAGCGAATCTTGCAGAAGTCAATGCGGATCTCGCGGGGGTGTAGCATGGAGGAGTTCGCACGAGTTTGCACTGTGTGTGTGGAGAGGGGGATTTTGGGTGGATTTTCTTAGGAGGAGCCGCCTATGGTGAATAGTATTATTGGCGTTGGAAAGCCCGACAGCCGTATACGGCTGATTGTGGACAGCCATCGTGGCAACATGCCACTCCCAGATCATATGCCTGCTTTTTCCCCACACCTTGGCGTGATTTACGATCTGCCCATGCACGCGTGCTGGGGAGGATCTTTTTCGGGGCGTACCTATCAGATTTGGATTCCTACTACAACAGGCTCTGCCTGCCGACTTGGATGTGGAGGTACGGTGCATGGATGCCGGTGTGGTCGGATCTCGCGGGTCTGAGTGGGCCGCGACGGAAATGTGGCCGTGGATGTTGTGCTGGCCAATGGGAAACAAGCTGGCCGTCGCTGTGGCCCAGTGTGTGCTCCGCTTCGTGCTGTACCACTGCGGACCCAAGCCCCCGTTCAAGGCTAGTCGTGGCCTGAGCATCTACATGTCAGCGCTGATTTTGGTGGCGGATGCTAATGAGGCGGGGCAGACCGTCTGGCTGAGGCTGGAGGAGGACCCTGCTGCGCCCTTGGCACCCTCGCCGTGCTTCGAATCTCGGCAGGATCTGGAAGGTGTGCATGCCGTGACGATCGATGACCTCCATTTCAACCACGGTGCTTCGGTGGATGGAGTGAATCAGCAGCTAGATCGTGTTCAGGCTGCCTACGCCACTGTAGGGCTGTGCATAAGTCTGACAAGGTGGTACGGGCGACAGCAGAACAGGCTGGTGTGCAGGCGGTGGGTGTCATTCACCAACCGGATGGTGACGTGGTGCCTGTTCCTGAGCGTGTGGTGGCGGTTATCGCCGCTACTCATATAATCTCGGATCGCGGGTTTACATGCTACCGCGAACTTAGTTCTGTGCTTGGGAAGTGGGTGTGGATGCATCTGGCAGTTGTGCCGCCGCATGCTCTCGGTGTGGTTTGAGATGTATGGGCTGCTAGCAGCCATGAACGCCTCCCTGCCTGGGCGCCGGTTGCAGCTCGCTGAGGGGGCGCGCCGGGAGCTTCAGGCAGCGATCGACCTGGCCCCCTTTTTGAGGGCTGCCAGGGCCCAGCCCCTTTCTGGCCGGGTCATCGCTAGTGACGCGAGCAGCTCCGGCGGTGGGTTGGTCTACATTGACTTGCCTGGGGCCGATTGTGCCCGGCTGGCAACCCGGCTCGAGGTGCGGGGGTGGCGGACAACAGCCTTAACGTCTGGGGAGGACTGGGACCTGGAACACATGGAGGATGGGGACTACAGCCTGCTGGGTGGTGGTCACTGGCGTATGGCTCTGTCCTACAGGTGGTGGCCACATGGGGCAGCCAACTGCATCACACTCATGCAGAATGTATGTGGGAACTAATAATGTAACAAACATAAATGGAGTTATTCAAACCCATGAAGTTTCTCAAAATCAGAAGCATCACACTATGGCAAGTAAATTGACTGAGGCCGGGGGGCATCTAAGAAGGGCGTTTAGAAAGGGGCCCAGCCATGGTCAAGAAAGAGCATGAATAATGCAAAAAGAATGTGCCACACAAGCTATAACGCATGTACAATGTCAAACATTGATAAGAAACCGATGCTTCACCTGCTAGCTTTACCTGGTAGGGCTGGGCTTTACCTGGTATGGCTGATGACCTTGCACGGCCCAGGCGGTGGCCGCAAAATGGCGCAGTGCAGCACACCAAAGTTGTGCAGCATGGTGGCTAGATCAGCGATTTCTGGCGACTCTTGCACGTTTACAGATACTAAAAGTAAGCCTAAAAGTAAGTTACGAAGAAACCAATGTATCCCTTAAGATACGCCGGAAAGGTATATTGCTATCAACGTTTCTATCGTCCGGCCTGATCGCAGTTTATTCCAGCAAGAATGCTGCCGACACCTGTCAAACATCATTCCCGCGTACCAAAAATTGGGCTGTGTGATCTCTAAGGATGTATAGAATCTGTTTCCTGATTTTAGCCAGAAAATTCGATCTAAAACGTAAATGCCATGCGTAGGCGCTGATGCCGCCATGGCCAGCTCGTAGTTTTCCGGAGTGCACGTTGTACGTGAAAATGAACTCTTACCCCTTGTACTTTTCTACTCCTTCCATTATAGCCAGAACACCTCTATAAGTTTGTCAAGCGTTTGCGAACTCTAGTTTCATGCAGAAAGGAAAATTATACAGTTTCGATCGTCTCAGAGCTGTAAAGGTTTCCTAACTCTCAACAGTTTCCGCGGCATTGGGTCTCGCGTTGCGCCTGCCCCCACCCCGACTCCGCAAACTCTGATGTCGGCCAAGTCCAAAGTGAAAAACGGTGGAAATCGTACGGCGTGCGCGGTGGAAATCGTCAGTATCGTATGATACGGCGTACTTTCATACCCGAGGTGCCGTACGAACCAACACGTCGGCGGGGCGCCTGGCACTCTCCCCATGCCACCAGCACGCGCCGACCCACAGCAGCCGCTGCCATTGGTGCACCCCTCTCTCCGCCTCTGGTTTCTTTTGCCCCCACTCTCTCTGAAAAACACCCTTCTGTCCGGGGCCCCCTCGTGCCCGACGCCACGGGGAAGAAATCCACGGCGGACACTGTACTCGAGAGCAAAAATCGCGCTTCCGTCAGGGATTGTCGCCTCGGCTGTCCTTTCTCAGGGCTCTCCGCCAAAAGCCACTCCCCAAAAACCACTTCCCCTCTTTCCCGACTTTCGAAATCAAAGTCACAACGGGCTCCCAAAAAGGAGCCCGGGCGCACCCCAGCGCCATGGGGAGCCCCAGGACCAGCGCCAAAACCATCAATCACTAATCTTTTGAAAAACAGCGGGTCCCTTCCCCCCGTGAATGGGGAGGCCCGGCCGGCAGTGTGGACTTACACTGGGCGCAACCGCCATAGCGGCCGCAAAGCGCCCCCCATAGCGGCCAGCCAGCCCAGTGACCATTCCTCACGGTGGAAAGTTGCAAGTTGCAAATAGGCCTCCCTACGTTCACCAAACCGCTCTTAAGACTTAGTTACATGTGCACACAAACAGTGGGGCACGTGTGACCTGAGTATGTAGGCACTATAGTACCGGCGCAACGCCAGTCCCCTTCTTAGTACTCTAGTCCTATGTTACTAGCATGTACAAGCACCTCACATGGCTTAGGTGACGTACGGTAGATCTACGCTACAGGCGGCAGATCGGCCCGCCGCAACATTAGTATAAAATGAGCAGAAGCTCAGAAAATAGGCATAAACGAGCTGTGGGCAGACTCGGTGGATAGGTTTTCGTTTGTTGTTTGTGCGCATGCCTTTTTTTTCCTGGGTCTACATGTGCGGTGCCTAATAATTGCTTGCAAACGCACACGTACCCTACTACTTCGCCCCCCCCCCACAAAGTGCCTGGAGCTGGGGAGAGTGTGGAAAGCATTCAAGGGAGTCTAACTTCTAATCCACTGTATTTGGGACAAACTCAGGAACGTGGGACGTTCCACCGTGGTGAAATCATGTCCCACCTGCATGAATGTGGGGAAATGGGGTGTCTCACCGAGGTGAGTTGGGGCGTTTTACCGACGTGAAATTGTTCCACCAGCGTTCCACAGAAGTGAGACTACGCTCTAGGGGTAAATGAAGGCTTATATTGAAACCAGAGCTCTTATTCCCGGCAACTCCTTTCTTCTGCAACTTTTGTTTTCTACTGAACGTAACGTCTTCCAGTTGACGATCATCGATGGGCAAGCATGCCTTGCTGAGGCGGGATTGAATTGATGCAATCTGTGCGTTTCCCTCTTTGCTCTTGTTGCATTTGCATGGCTCTTCCTTGGTGTCCACTGTCACCCTGCAGTGGCAAAAAACCCTTGCGGTGCCCCAGTTTGACCGAGGCTGCGGGACGCTGAACTCTGTTTCCATCTCTTTTGTCGGCAGAGTCAACGGAACTGGTGCATACGAATCCTTGGAACCCAATGGATTCGTTCTAACGCTAAAGCTTGGGGCTGTGATAGAAGTTCGCAGATCCACAGCCGCTGGCGGTGCGGTCTTATTTACTGTCAACCCTGTCAGATCGTTGGTCTCCAATGCATGGGCCTACGACAATGTGATGGACTTCGGGGGAACTTCGGGGGCTACATTCCCCGGAATGTCGGCCGCTCGGTCAAACGAAACCACGTTGACCACCAACATCGCTGAGTTTACTTCTGCCATGGCCGGCACTGTTGGCCAAGTTTACTTCCCAACCACTGCCAGTGTGGCCTCTACAGTCACCGGCGCTGGCAATTTGATTCAACAGTTCCAGACAAACGCCAGTGCCACAATAACAGTCCAGTACTTTGTTACGCCACCACCTCCTCCACCGTCTCCTCCGCCTCCTTCGCCGCCTCCACCGCCCCCTCCACCAGCGCCGCCTCCTCCACCACGACCTCCTCCGCCTCCTCCACGGCCTCCTCCACCTCCTTTTCCGGCTTTCCGTAAGTGGTTGTGTGTTTCTGCATATGTATGTCCCGTCTGATGTATTACGTTGTCCTGCATTCATGAGAATTTGTGAGCTATGCTCATCATATCTATGGCTTACCTGCTAAGATGATAATGCAATGCCACATAGCACAAAAAATCATTTTTTTTTTTTGTGCTGCACCTGTACCCAAGCCACCCCTGTAGGGGTTGACTGGACAGGTGGTTGCTATAAAAGGTGGGCTTCCACTCTAGGGAAGCGATTGTTTCTTTCGCCTGAGAACCTCACGTTACCACAACGCAAAAAAAAAATGCAAGGCAACACATTAAAGCAACATGACCCACCATGACCACAACAGTGACGGCCCTTGACCGCAATGTCATAGCAAAGTGCAAAAAAGCAGCCACGGTGGGATGCACCCCAAAGGAGGCCGCCACTGCGGTTCAGGAGATCCTTGGGGTGGGGGTCTGGCTAGAGCAAATCAGGAAGCTCAACAACGGGCGTGCCGAGAAGGTCATTGCCGCATTGGAGGAGTCTTAGGGGTTTTATCAGCGATTGGGATGGTGAGGAAGCCCTGGTCGATGTGCTAGCAGCGCAGCTGGGGGAGGCTACTGCCGAGCCGGATCCTCCAGCAACAACACGCGCGGTGGGAACAGGGTGTGTTCCCTTTCCGGTGGGTGGGAGCGGAGGGGTGAGGCATGGTGGGGCCGGCGAAGGGGAGGAGGATGCCGCCCCGGGGGCAGCCGACCGGGATGTCGCGGACCTAAATCGAAACATGTACGATCTGATGGGGACCGAAACAGGCTTAGTATGCAACCCCAGCCAGCAGCCTCCCATCCAGGCCAGGGCCGGGCCCTCATTGGCGGAGTCATGGGCGTCCTGCTAGCTGCCAAGTCGAAATTGCTGGACCAAGCAAAGGCTGGCCCCACTGCTGCCCAGGCACCGTCTGTCGGTGCCGGCTGGCGCGCACGAAGGGAGTGGCGCTGTGTGGGAATGCAGCTCCAGTCATGCTAAGCAACATCTTGGAGGCAGAGCTGCCGGGGATGTTGGACTATGCGGATAGCGTCCACAGGTGGGAAGTCCATCCGTGCGTCGATAATTCTGTCGATACAGGGCGGTGGCTCAGCAGGCGCGAAGCGGCGCTTGCTCGCCCTGCAAATGGCTGGCATCCTCGACACGATGGTCACGGAATTTAGTTACTGGGCCATGCCATGCTCCGAAGTGATTCTGGAGCTGGCAGAAGCAGAGTACCTGGCTAAGCTGATCGCGGCATGTCAGCTGGTGGACGTGGGTCGACGGGCTGGAAGGGCACTCCGTCAACGATGCTGCCGCTCCAGGAGGACGGCGCAATGCTGGCGTCTCCCGCAGTCCGCGCCGCGAGGAGCATGGGGAAGCTACAGCACAAGCTGAAGCAGAGCCCCGGCAAGAAGGGGCAGGGTGGCCCCTCCAACAACAACAACCGCAGTAAGGGAGCGGTGCCTCCTTCTGCTGCCTCTTCCAGCGCCACTTCTAGCTCGTGACTGGTGGCAGCAGGTACGCTCAGTCCATATTTTCGATAGGATGTGTGGAGCTGTTGCCCGCACAATAGCCTGTCTAGCGGTTAGGGCTTTAAACTGGATGGGGGGGGGGGAGGCGAGACCTGCCTGCTGAAGTGTCAACTTATGTGCCCATGCCTCTGCAGCAGGCGGCCCTAGATGAGATCGATGATGTTTGCAGGTCCTTTGTCCGCCGGAACGGTGGTTCTGTAGCGGCAATGGTAGGACCTGTATTGGATGGGGGTGAATATGCTGAAGGAGCCCCTTACGAGCGGTTAGTATACAGTATTGCCGCACGCTTGGCCTTACCTGGTCCGGGGCAAGGCGGCCAAGTGGACGTGCTGATCGACTTACTACCCCCCTCATGGGGAGCTATGTTGAATGATGAGAGTAAAATGACCGGTACGGACGCTGAGCCCAGCAGAGCGAATCTTGCAGAAGTCAATGCGGATCTCGCGGGGGTGTAGCATGGAGGAGTTCGCACGAGTTTGCACTGTGTGTGTGGAGAGGGGGATTTTGGGTGGATTTTCTTAGGAGGAGCCGCCTATGGTGAATAGTATTATTGGCGTTGGAAAGCCCGACAGCCGTATACGGCTGATTGTGGACAGCCGTCGTGGCAACATGCCACTCCCAGATCATATGCCTGCTTTTTCCCCACACCTTGGCGTGATTTACGATCTGCCCATGCACGCGTGCTGGGGAGGATCTTTTTCGGGGCGTACCTATCAGATTTGGATTCCTACTACAACAGGCTCTGCCTGCCGACTTGGATGTGGAGGTACGGTGCATGGATGCCGGTGTGGTCGGATCTCGCGGGTCTGAGTGGGCCGCGACGGAAATGTGGCCGTGGATGTTGTGCTGGCCAATGGGAAACAAGCTGGCCGTCGCTGTGGCCCAGTGTGTGCACCAGTCTGTGCTGTACCCCTGTGGACCCAAGCCCCCGTTCAAGGCTAGTCGTGGCCTGAGCATCTACATGTCAGCGCTGATTTTGGTGGCGGATGCTAATGAGGCGGGGCAGACCGTCTGGCTGAGGCTGGAGGAGGACCCTGCTGCGCCCTTGGTACCCTCGCCGTGCTTCGATTCTCGGCAGGATCTGGAAGGTATGCATGCCGTGACGATCGATGACCTCCATTTCACCCACGGTGCTCCGGTGGATGGAGTGAATCAGCAGCTAGATCGTGTTCAGGCTGCCTACGCCACTGTAGGGCTGTGCATAAGTCTGACAAGGTGGTACGGGCGACAGCAGAACAGGCTGGTGTGCAGGCGGTGGGTGTCATTCACCAACCGGATGGTGACGTGGTGCCTGTTCCTGAGCGTGTGGTGGCGGTTATCGCCGCTACTCATATAATCTCGGATCGCGGGTTTACATGCTACCGCGAACTTAGTTCTGTGCTTGGGAAGTGGGTGTGGATGCATCTGGCAGTTGTGCCGCCGCATGCTCTCGGTGTGGTTTGAGATGTATGGGCTGCTAGCAGCCATGAACGCCTCCCTGCCTGGGCGCCGGTTGCAGCTCGCTGAGGGGGCGCGCCGGGAGCTTCAGGCAGCGATCGACCTGGCCCCCTTTTTGAGGGCTGCCAGGGCCCAGCCCCTTTCTGGCCGGGTCATCGCTAGTGACGCGAGCAGCTCCGGCGGTGGGTTGGTCTACATTGACTTGCCTGGGGCCGATTGTGCCCGGCTGGCAACCCGGCTCGAGGCGCGGGGGTGGCGGACAACAGCCTTAACGTCTGGGGAGGACTGGGAGCTGGAACACATGGAGGATGGGGACTACAGCCTGCTGGGTGGTGGTCACTGGCGTACGGCACTGTCCTACAGGTGGCGGGGGCAGCCTACAACCACATCAATGTCAGGGAGGCGATCGCTGCGACACAGGGGGTCGAGTGGTTGAGCCGGACTAAGGCGTGTCGAGGTAAGCGAGTCGTCCGGCTCGTGGACTCTAGAGCTGTGGTGGGGGCGTTTGTCAGGAGGCGTTTGTCTTCCTACCGCCTCAACCAGTTGGTTTGGCACTAGTACCTGTACTGCGCGTTGTCACCGGCTGGTGACATGCAAATTCACTGGGTCTGGGTGGCTACCGACCACAACCCAGCTGACAAGGCCAGTCGGCGTGGCGCCTGGATTCCTGACTTGACCCGGTGGGGTGACGTGCATCCCAATCCTGGGCCTGAGGGCAGCAGCTTTGTTCCGGCTGTCAGCCCTCCGCCTACGCCCTGGTGGCAGCCTTTGCTATTTCACTGCCCTGTTGCTAGTTTCACGTCGACAGGTGCATTTGAGTGTGTTGATTATTGTTGCTGTCCAGCAGTATTTACGCATTAGCGAGGCGCTTGGGCTGCGGGTTCGGGATGTGGCCCATCTTGGCCACCCCTTTCTCGCGCAAGGGCCCACGGCCGGGGCCCTTGTGTTGCGCAACCCCAAAACTGCGCAGGGGGCGGCCCAGCACGTCCTCGTCCGGGATCCACTTTCCTTGTCCCTCCTGCGACACCTGACGGCTGGCCAGCCCCCGGATGCACTTATTTTTCGGGGTTTAGCGTGCAGCCAGTCTAGGCAGCAGTGGGAGGCTGTGCAGGCCCGCATGGGCATCCCCGGGATGTCTTCTTTTCACAACCTCCGGCATGGGGGGGCGACGCACGACGCCATCGCTGGCGAGTCGCGGGAGGCCATTCAGCTGCGCGGCCGGTGGGCTTCGGCCCTATCGGTCACGCGCTACTTTGGCCTCCACTGGGGCCTCATGGGGCAGGACTTTCTGCCAGCCCTCTGGGCTCAGGCCCTGGTTTTTTTTACCCGGCGGTTTTTCGGCGCCACTTCTGTGGCGTCGAGTTTTGACGTCTTCCAGTTGTCATCTCTCGTCCTTCAGCTATCAACTGACCTCATCCTTGTGTAGGAGGTCATGGGGGAAATGGTTTAACTAACCCGAGGGTGAACCTGGGTTGGGACAACGTACCCCCATCCATAGCTCGGGTACAGCTGTAGTTGATGATCTTTTGCTCATTTTATAGTTATATGCAATACGGGCTCAACAGGGACCGACCTGCCGTAGGTAGCGTAGCTAGATCTAGCACCGTCACCTGGGTACTCACCGACCTCACTTGGTGCCGGAATGTTGTACCACTAGAGGCTCTTCATCCGTTACCTGAGTTTGTAACGCACGGTGGTGCTGCAGTGCTGAAAGTTTGTAGTGGCCCGGACCTGCTTGCGCGGCGCGCCTGTCGGCGCTGTGACATGTGCAATAATAGTTTGGCGCCGGTGACCAGGAGGTTTCTTTGCAGCTCCCACCCACCCACCCTCGTTGCTGCAGGGGAAAGTTCAAGGTTGTACAATGGGACAAGTGCTGGGTCCCAGCATGGTGACAAAGCCAACTTGATGATGATTTTACAATGAATGGTGTGTCTAAGGCTCCACTATGTATGAAGCCTAAGCATACAAAGATTGGAATAAAAGCGTTTCTCATTGTAGGGTTTTGGTACTCCAATGGTCCATGGCTAATAATCCATTTAAGTATTCTTTTTTGCATGTCGTATGTATTTTCGGCTGTTAGCCATGTGGGTAGAGCGAGGGCACAGCGGCTGTGTGCTGGCCCTGCAAAATTCACATAGTGTGCTCACCCTAGCATACAGATGGCCATGTTGCCATCTGGTAGACAAGTCTGTGTTTTGCCACTGTACATACAGAGCTAGCACACATATTGTAATAAATTCGATGTTTTGTGGTGATGCATGCAAAGCAAAGCAAGGCCAGAAATGGATGGCCATGGAGTTGGCCAAATCATGCCCATGGACCATATTTTAGTCAATGTGCAGCTGACCCTGTTCTTAAAGAACGGTGAAATCCAACCAGTCTTGTGAAAGGAGCATCATCTGCTAATTCTGTTTCCGCGATACCATGTGGTGTAGCTAGCTGCCCAGGCTTCAAATTATCAATCTGTTCTGGCGACATTTTACTACTCTTCCTAACGAGTCTGTGGGTGAAAAACCATGGATGGAGAGCTGCATGTGCTGTTAGTTGACAAGGTAAAGTATATTGTTTCTTCAAGGGTGGAAATTGGACAGAAGCGTGGTACATTTACATGATAGGAGAAAAGGGGGAATGGACTGCCAGGGTGACATATTGACTGGCCGGCCAAGCATGGGGTGACTGTGAGTAAATAAAATCCATGCTTGTTTTTCTGGTACCTGTGACCTAGTGACCCTACTGACAGTCTATGCCTTAGTAAGAATGTGCCCCGAATGACAGCTGCTAAATGTAGGCCTCTGAAATTACTCTCAATGTCCTCATCCTACTAGCCAAAATAAGGGGGAAGGTGATCCTAATGGCAATTCTGCTTATTATGTGGTTGCTAGCTGACCATTCTTGCCTATTCCGGTGGATCCACTTCCCCTTCATGTGGGGTACCTGCAGCCTGCAGCCAGAGCACCAACGTGGATGGCACGGTCGGCACCTTCACGGACAGCTACGGTCCTGCTCCAACCTACGTGAGTACGATGTATGCGTGCGGTTTTGCGAAACGCCCTGGCCACCAAGTGTGCCAGTCCGCCTGGTGCCCGCATGCTAATGCGTATTATCCTGTTGGCATTGACTGAGTCATGGTATGCAGTATGCACACCGCTGAGGTTTGTTGTTTAGATTCTCGCTGCCTTAAGGTCTAAGGATGCTGCTGCATGGCAGGGAATAATGTCATGCCAACATGCATGATAGTGCGCTACCTACAGCCTATTCTGCGCACAGCCAGATATGCTTCCTTACGCTGCTAGTTGTACTCCTGTATTTATCCCCACTTACCTCGAAAGAGCCAGTGCTTGAGGGAAATTCGTGCTTAATCCCTCTTGATGTATGGTAGGGAAAAGTCGTACAGTGGCGCCTCACTTTGGTGGAACGTGTTCCATCCCAGCGTCGGTGGGTTCAACTCAGAAGTGGGGACGTCCCACGATGCTGAGTTCAGTGTTCCACCTACATGACTTTGGGAAATGGGGTGTGCCACCGAGGTGAGTTTGGGTGTTCCACCGACGTGAAATCATTCCACAAGCGCTGCACGGAAGTGATACTGAACTTTAAGTACTCACTTGCTAGTATAACCTTGCTTTCAAACTCACTTTTCTTATTGCACGCACCTTCATCACGTTGCCTTTTGAGTTTTGATTCAGCAGTTAAGAGAGAGGCAAGGGGAGATTCAAACTCCCAGTATAAGGAGAGCATGCCTGGTTGAAATTCTACGGAGCCTGTGGGCTTGGTGCGATCATATGAAGCATTTATCAGGAAGGGAGCACCCTTGGCTGACACAATCTGAAATAGCAGTGCACTTGCGTGCCTCTTGCATAATTTCTCCCTGCCATGCACCCCCAACTTGCAGTGGTCAAGAACGTTTGCGGTGAGCCAGTTTGACCGAGCCTGTGGGACGCTGTATTCAGTTTCCATCACATTCGTTGGCGGAGTCAGCGGCGTCGGTGCATACGAATCATTGGAGCCCGTTCCCTTTGCTGTAACGCTAAACCTCATGGCTCAGATTACGCTTTGGAGATACAATGCTGCTGCAGGTGTGGTCTTATTGGAGGTCAAACCTGTCAGATCGCAGGTCTCCAATGCGGGTGTCTATGATAATGTGCTCGACTTTGGCGGAACATCTGGGGCTACATATTTGGGATTAACTGCCACCAGTTCAAACAACACCATCTTGACCACCAGCATCGGCGGGTTTATTTCTGCCACAAACGGCACGGTTGGCCAGGTCACTTTCGAAACGACTGCCACCGCGGCCTCTAAAGTCACCGGCTCTGGCAATGTGGCCCACCGGTTCCAGACGAACGGCAGTGCCACAGTTATAGTCCTGTACAGTGTTACGCCACCACCCCCTCCACCGCCTCCCCCTCCGCTGCGGCTGCCTCCTTCACCTCGTCCTCCATCATCGGCATCGCCTCCTTACCCGCCTTCTCCACCTCCCCTTCCGGCTGACGGTGAGTGCCTGTGTGTCTGAGTATGATATCCCATGGACTTGTTTCCTCAGTTCCCTGTAGTTTTCCTGGTATGAAACCATGTGAGGAATTTGTTTTTCGGGCTCTGACAGTGCTTATAGTTGTGGAGGCTTGGCCTCTGGCATTTAGGCTGTCAGATACCTAAACCACTTTGCTCTCCCATCCATCACACATGGATGGATATGGTTGACCAGTCATCCTGGCAACAGACTTATATCAATGGCTGAAGATAAAAAGGGTCCATTAGAAATTGGAGTGCCTTCATACCATGAGCTACAAATTTGATCACAATGTCTGCGTGCAGGCTTTATAGTGGAGCCTAGCCACACCATCAAAATCATTGTACAAATCATTGTCAAGGGGGCCATGTCACCAGACGTTAACCACGCTGCCCGGGCCCAGCACATCCCCCCTTGGTCCAAGCTTGTCCCTCAAACAGCAGCATGAGTGGGTGGGTGCAACTTTAGTTCTTCAGAAAGGAGCCCTCCCTACTTCCGCCGCACCACTCTAAGTCGTACGTGTGCACACATATATACCATTCTCTTAAATCTCTGACAGTGCGTTCAAGGCGCTTTCGCCTTGTTGGAAGTTGGAACTTCATTTACCACGAATGGGGGAGGCACGTACAAATGTACCACACTATAGGCACTATTTACCGGCACGCAGCCGGCCCCACCTCTAGTCTAGTCCAATGTAGCACAAGTGCATCGCACATTGTGTAGATGGTCAACGTTGTAACAGTAGAGCTTTGCTATAGGCGGCAGATCGGCCCCCTTTAGGCCCGCTACAAACTACTACGAAGTGAACAAATAGTTCAACAATGGATGGTCGAACTTGAGGCTCTTTGGAGTGCCTTCCTAAATACCTATGATGAGAAGCAACTTTGGTACAATGAGTGTGTGCAGAATTTGTAGTGGAGCCTAGCCACACCATCGAAAATCACTGTACAAATCATTGTCAAGCTGGCCATGTCAACACGCTGGGGCCCAGCATATGCCCCCTTGAAACCAGCCTGTCCCACATTCCCGTCCTGGCCACGTACCGTAGGTGGTTAGCAGCCTTGAGGGTAGGAACACAACCCCCGTGGAATTATCAAGCCTCCGTTGGCATGATGATGTCCCAACCCCAACCCCTAACAGTCACCACGGTTTCTCGCCAAAATAGGCAGGGTGGAGCCGCACGTTTGCCTGATTACATAAAGGGGTGCTTCCCAACGCTGCAATTACCTGACTTGGGTTGCCCAAGGGTCGGAACCCAAGGCTGACGGACTTATGCCGCCTGGGAATGTCTCCAGGTCACCCAAGCGCCATCACCATGCAGCCCCACCGGCAGCTGCCGCAGGGATTTTCGGGGGCTAAGAGCTACTGTCACTATATGGCTTATCCCCCTCCACCTGTGGCTTTCAATTCTCTCTCATCAGCGTTGTCCGAACCACTCTTTTCGTTTCATTGCGAGCTGTATGCTATTCGCAGTCTCCCGGGTAGAAGCGACCCGCACCACCTTTGGGCACAGGGGAATAATTCGTTTGGGAGCTACATACGGTCATCGCCTCGACGAGGCAGTGACCCTGCCGCTGGCTGGACCCTACAACACCCTGTAACCAGCTGCATACAAAATAATTTATTCGAGCCTCTCCCCCTTGCAGGAGAGGCCGGGAACCTCGGCTTACTTGCGAGCTAGGCGCCTGTAAAGTTGCATGGCGGCTAAGTTGCATGGCGCCTAAGTAGCTCGGATTCGCCAGCAAATGTCGCGAGCTGCAAAATGGCTTTCCTACGTCCACCTCACCACCGCTCTACTTACGTGCATACCTGTGCACGCAGATTTGTTGAGCTTTGCTCAATGTTTTATATGTGATATGCGGACGGGCTCAAACCTGCCGTACAGTAGGTAGCGTAGGACTGGCACCTGTCACGGGGGTACTGCACCTGGTGCCGGCGGTGCAGAGTGTGGATCTGAGGTACAGGGCTTGGTAGCTTCTACAGTACATCACTAGACCCATGTACCGGTGCCTAGGGTGGCGCACGTATATCGACAGTCAGTACTTTGAGTGGTGTAGGGGATGCAGGGAGGCCTCTTTTCAGCTTAGCTACTTGGACCCAGCATTTGCTGGCAAGGCGGCTGGCCGCCCTGGTGGCTGCACCAAATATTAGACGATGCTATTGGCCTCTCAGACTGCGTGCGGAGGGGCCTGGAATAAAAATTTATTGAATGCCGCGCGATGGAGGTTGGCGGCTGGGGCCCACTGCCTCGGAGTGCAGCGAGTGGCTTCCAATGTTGATTCCGGTGATATGGGACCCCTCTGTCACGAGGGTGATGCTAGTCGCTTCCTAGCCTGAAGCCTGCGGATAGACGAAAAATGAGCATTAAGCTTGTCGATATAGGACACCGAACGGCTGAAAGAGTCTCACATTTGCATCATAATAAGGGCGATGCGGACAACAGTAGAGTGGTAAAAGCCACAGGCGGAGGGGGGTGAACTGCGGGCAGGCGAATCGCGGGCAGGCAACTTGGCGGCATGGGGTGGGGCGCGCCGGTGGAACCTGGTGACACTCCACGGGCTCCCGCGGCTTTCCCGTGACTCCCGAGACTGAAAGCAGCTTCTCAGCCTTTTGCCAGGTCAACGAAATGCGGGATGTCTGTTTTAGTTGTGATCTTGTGCAGGAGATCCCTCATGTAGTACATGTAATTGCCAAAATTTTACAATGAGTGAGCGTCTCCTGCTGTGTTTTTCAAGCCCTGGTCGGGGCATGGCTAGGTCTAAGTTTTCCTACTGCCTAATTCGTCTTAATAGTGTTAAGTGCCCATCATCACGATAGATTTTTGGGAAATCCCAGCTGTGAAGTCTGCATGGGGCTGGCGATTGGTCCTGCGCTTGTACGAGACACCTGTTTCCGGAGGTGTCCCCCTAACAGGGGCTGGCACGAGATGGGTTCGCCCTGCGTCCGCCGGGAAACCGTATAGCGGCCACATGGGGGCGACAGTGGAGCCATGGCAGCATGCAACGGCGGGGCTCGGCCAGGGGAGAGGCCGGACTGAACCAGAGTGCATCCCTGCTATCAAGGTTTGAGACGGCTTTGGTGGCCAGTTGGGGGATGTGGGGCCACTCATTGTTTGGAGGTATTTGCTGAGCCCATGCAGCATGGTGTTATAGCAACCAACCTGATAATTATGTGTGCAGTGACTTTGAATGGTGTGGTAGGCTGTACTTCATAAAGCCAAGCACATTTAAGGGGACAGGACATACCTTAAGTGCAGTTTTCTGGAATTCATACCTATGCGTGAGATTAAAATTCCCTAGGACAATCAGCACATAATTCTTGGCCAAATCACATATTTCCATATAGGTGCTGAAGCTAAGGTCCATTGGAGTGCCTTCCTACCAGAGAAACAATTTTATTACAATATGTGTGTGCAGGCTTTAACAGTTGAGCCTAGCCACACCCTCAAAATCATGGCACAAGTCATTGTCAAGTTAGGCCAGTTCACCATGCTGGGGCCCAGCACATGCCCCCTTGGTCCAATCTTGTCCCCCAACAGCAGCGAGGGTGGGTGGGTGGGTGGGAGCTGCAAAAAGGCCTCCCTACGTCCACCACACCACTCTAAGTACGGTGTGAAAATAGAAAACAAAGCACATGTCTCAAGGCGCCGCGCCCCCCTCAATCAAGGGCGGGCACGGTTGCCAGTAGGCACTAGTACCGGCGCACCGCCGGTCCCCTTCTCTCTAGTCCTAAGTAACAACAAGCACCTTACATGGTGTAGGTGACGTTCGGTAGAGATACGCTACAGGCGGCAGATCGGCCCCCTTTGAGCCCGCCGCAACATAACTATAAAATGAGCAGATAGCTCAAAAAATAAGTGCTGAAGCTAAGCTGTCCATTGGAGTGCCTTCCTACCAGAGAAACAAGTTTATTACAATAAGTGTGTGCAGGCTTTAACAGTTGAGCCTAGCCACACCCTCAAAATCATTGTACAAGTCATTGTCAAGTTAGGCCAGTTCACCGTGCTGGGGCCCAGCACATGCCCCCTTGGTCCAATCTTGCCCCACATCACCATCTCTGGCCACCCAGGTCGTTTCCAGCCCTGGTGGTAGGAACGCAACCACTTGGAATGCTGGGCTCTTGTTGGCATGATGATGCCCCCCCTCCCGCCCCCGTGTGGCCGCTACGGTCTCCCGGCGGACGCAGGGCGGAGCCACATGCATTCCCCTTCTTAGAGGGGCGCATCCCAGTGCTGCCGCTTTAGGACTTATGCCACCTGGGAACGTCTCCAGCTCACCCATCCACCATCACCAGCCCACCGACAAAGCCGCTGGGATTTCCCGAGGGTAGAGCCACTGCCACTGGCCCCATTACCCCCCATCGTGGTGATAATGATGGCTGCGGACCTCCTAGCGCCAAGGCTCACCATCGCCATGGTGTCACGAGCCTTGGCGCAGCCGCAGCCGAGTGGAGCTTTATTATGGTATATAATGCAACAAAGCTGGACCGCACTGCCAGGTTCCACACGCACCCCCCCTCGAGGGGGGCGCGTGAAAACGGCAAATGCAAAGCGGAGCCCGCCGCCTTTGGTCGGGCGCAAAATTTTTTTCAGGCTTGCCAGGCACTGTAGCATTTTTCAAAGAGTTTTTATGAATGCGCATGAATACCCACAGTTTACCGCTGCTTTCCACCTCTCCCTTATCGCCAAGGGCAGAAGGGGCCTGCTCGCCGGAGCGCTGAGAGGGTACAGGGCGCCTGCCGCCCTCCCCATGCCGACAGGACCCCCCTGACCCACGGGAGCCGCTGCCTTTGGTGCACCCTCCTCCACCTCTAGTTTCTCTTGACCCCCATCTTTATGAAAAACGCCCTGCTTCCCCCGTGCACGCCTACAGGGATAAAAAATCCCCGGCGGACACTTTACCCTAGGGCAAATCTAGCGCTTCCTTCAGGGCTCGTCACCTCGCACTGTCCTTTCGCAGGGCTCTCCGCCAAAACCCGCCTTCTCTAAAAACTGCCTTCCCTCTTCATTGACTTTCGAAATTCAAGTCACTACGGGCTCCCAACTGGAGCCCAGCTGGTGCACCCCAGCGCCACGGGGGAACACCCTAGGACCAGCACTACAACCTTTCACCAATATTTCGAAAAACAGCGGGTCACCTCTCCATAACACGGGGAGGCTCGCAGCGTCGACTGACATTGGGCGTAGCAGCCATAGTGGCCGCAAAGCGGCCCCCCTATCGGCCAGCCCACCTTTCCTCATATTGGAAAGTTGCGAGCTGCAAAAAGGCCTCCCTACGTTCACCACACCACTCTAAGTACGGTGTGAAAATGGAAAACAAAGCACATGTCTCAAGGCGCCGCGCCCCCCTCAATCAAGGGCGGGCACGGTTGCCAGTAGGCACTAGTACCGGCGCACCCCCAGTCCCCTTCTCTCTAGTCCTAAGTAACAACAAGCACCTTACATGGTGTAGGTGACGTACAGTAGAGCTACGCTACAGGCGGCAGATCGGCCCCCTTTGAGCCCGCCGCAACATAACTATAAAATGAGCAGATAGCTCAAAAAGTAGTTCCCCCACTTTTGTGAAATTCTACCTAATTGGGACCAAAAACTAAGCACGAATGCACACGTTATTAATTTCCCCACAAAACACGTATACATCCATTTCTGGCCTTGCTAGCTCTATACGGTGGAATAACACAGATTCGTCTACCAGATGGGAACACGGCCATCTGTATGCTAGGGTGATCACACTGTGTGAATTTGCAGGGCCAGCCCACAGCAGCTGTGCCCTTGCTCTACCCCTTTTGCCCGGGTGGGTGGGTGGGAGGCAAAAGAAACAACCTGCCTCCCTAGAATGGAAGCCCACCTTTTATAGCAACCACCTGTCCAGCCAACCCCTACCTGGGTGGCTGGGGTACAGGTGCCAGCACAAAACATATTTTTCTGAAAGTTATTTTTTCTTTTTGTGCTATGCGGCGTTGCATTTTCTGCTCAGCAGGTTAGTCATAGATAAGATAAGCATAGCTCACCAAGTATTTTTCAAATAATAAATAAAGAAAACAAATCATAGACACTTTGAAAAATGCCATTTCACTTGGTTTTCTCTGAATATATTTTAATTAACGCATCCGGGAAAGATAGGGCCGATATGCCTTGGCCTGCATGTGGAAGGCTGTCTGCGACATGGGCTAACTAATTCGATCTGTACAAAGGGTTTCATGTTCGCCTGAATTTTCCTTGGATGACCCGGTTGTTTATAAGGGTCGGTGGCTATTGATTAGTGGTCCGAGAAAATTAATTGTAGGTTTTATACGACTTACTTGCAAAGATTCGTATTTGGTTGCACCAGCCATGAGGTTGGCTGGGGACCTGAAGGGTCGGCTGGTTGGTTAACGAATCTTTGACTGATTTGGGTTCTTTAGTGAGTCGTGATTAATTATTGTATAGTGGATTCGGACCGGCCCAAGGGGTCGATGGGCGAGCTTCATGTTTGTCAGTCTTGGGAACCTTGTACAACTGCCTGTACGGTCAACGCACTAGCCTGGGGGTGCGTGGCCACGTTGTTTGTAGTGGCGTTTTCAGCACTGTTCAGGCCGGCGTGTGTTGCATGCCGGTGTTACTTAATTTAGGATGATGTCAGCTTGTGTGTCGGCGGACCATGCCTTGACCAAGCTAGGCAGGCAGTGATCTGCAATTGTTTCTTTCACAATGGCGGCAATGGCCGCCTGTGCAAAATTGCACATTCTTGCGCGGGTTGCATCTGTCTTGTAGCCGAGGCAGATGGTGGCACAACCGCTAATTTGTTCGACCAAGCATAGTAGAGTTTTTCGTGCAACGGAAAGAAAATTTAAATTCATCCCCATGTCGTTTTCCCCGGCTGCGGGTCTTTTTGACATGGGCGAAGGATGGGGCGCTACTTCGGCGGTTTGACTGGTCAGCTTTGGCGGAGCTGTTCATAAGTTTCTAAAACAGCTCTAGTGTAACATCGCAGGCTCGCCACATTGCGATGGTGCGTGGGACGTGACCTGGACTCTTACGGTCCCGAACCAGGTTCCTGTCAGCGACGGCCTGTTTTTTCATAAATAATTTTTTGTGGCGGCAGGTCCGTTGTCCAGCTGCTCCTGCCGAGGAGGGGTAGTTGGGGACAATAGGAGCCGCACGAGGGTTGCGCTCCGAAGCTAGAAATTATTCCCTATTGCGAGACTCGAGTAGGGGAGGGCGTCTTGGGGAGGCGAGGCTACGCCAGACCTTGTCGTTCCTTTTCCTCTCAGCACCTGCTGCGCGGCTCAGTCTATTATGGTGTCGTAAAACCTATTTCCTTTTTGGATAATTCCGGAATTGCAAAATGCTGGCTCCTTTTGGGGGCTTGGTTTTGGGGTGGTCACCGACTTGTGTCGCATTGAACCAGCGGGACCCTGCGGGGCTTAATATAGCCTAGCGCGGGCTGAGTCTCCATTCAAGGTGTTGCGACACGCTCTTTCGCGCACGGTGGTCATGAGTTTAATCAGCGCAATGGGGTTGGCGCCAGGGGGGGGTAATTGGGTGGAGGCTTCTTGCTTCCGCGTGCGGATTGAGATACCTTAAGGCCACTGTTAACTGTGCAATTTGTGGCAGGGCTCCACTTATTGTATTCAATCAAATGCTGGTCTTCTTGGGAGCTTAGTGATCTTGATCGGTTTTCTCTGAATATAGTTTAATTAACGCATCCGGGAAAGATAGGGCCGATATGCCTTGGCCTGCATGTGGAAGGCTGTCTGCGACATGAGCTAACTAATTCGATCTGTACAAAGGGTTTCATGTTCGCCTGAATTTTCCTTGGATGACCCGGTTGTTTATAAGGGTCGGTGGCTATTAATTAATGGTCCGAGAAAATTAATTGTAGGTTTTATACGACTTACTTGCAAAGATTCGTATTTGGTTGCACAAGCCATGAGGTTAGCTGGGGACCTGTAGGGTCGGCTGGTTGCTTAAAGAATCTTTGACTGATTTGGGTTCTTTAGTGAGTCGTGATTAATTATTGTATAGTGGATTCGGACCGGCCCAAGGGGTCGATGGGCGAGCTTTATGTTTGTCAGTCTTGGGAACCTTGTACAACTGCCTGTACGGTTAACGCACTAGCCTGGGGGTGGGTGGCCACGTTGTTTGTAGTGGCGTTTTCAGCACTGTTCAGGCCGGCGTGTGTTGCATGCCGGTGTTACTTAATTTAGGATGATGTCAGCTTGTGTGTCGGCGGACCATGCCTTGACCAAGCTAGGCAGGCAGTGATCTGCAATTGTTTCTTTCCCCTCCCTCCCACCCTGGAGGCTTCTTGCTTCCGCGTGCGGATTGAGAAACCTTCAGGCCACTGTTAACTGTGCAATTTGTGGCAGGGCTCCACTTATTGTATTCAATCAAATGCTGGTCTTCTTGGGAGCTTAGTGATCTTAGTCATATTATAAATTACTAGAGAGGGAGGGGCATGCAGCCCCAATATTTGAAGTCATTCTGACAACCACAGCTCAAGTTATTGGATTTTTGGGGGGCAAATCTATGCCATAAAAATTTCCTACAAAAACACAAGCCCTGGTCGGGGCTTTTGCTAAGCAGTGGTCCAAGCCAAGGCCTTGCTAGGGTAGAGGGCCTATTGCCACAATGGCTTCAATGCCGGGAAATCCCAGCCTCGGGGGTGGGGCTGGTGATGGGTCCTGGGCTTGTGAGAGACGGTCCGGGGGCGTAAGGCCATATGAGCAGCTGCTGGAATTACCGCCCCCCTAATGGGGGGAACGACATGGGTGAGCACCGCCCTGCGTCCGCCGGGAAACCGTAGCGGCCACACGGGGGCGGCAGTACAGCCGCGGCAGCGTGCAGGAGGGGGGGCCAGGGGCGGAAAGAAACCCGGCACCAAAGTTGGCAACAGCCTTGGTGGCCAGGTAGGAGGTGTGGGGGCAACACCTGGTGTTCGAGTATGTTGGGCCCCCAGCATGGTGCTACAATAACCAACTTGATAATGATGTGCACTGAGTTTGAAGGTGTGGTATAGGCTGTCCGTATAAAGCCTAGCACACAAAAATGTAAAATAAATGTTTCTCTTGGTGGGAAGGAACTCTGATGGACCAAAAACAAGAAATGTATTTGTTGAGCTTCGCTCATTTTATATATGACGCGTGGACGGGCTCAAAGGGGACCGACCTGCCGTAGGTAGCGTGAGACTAGCGCTTGTCACGAGGTTACTGCACCGGCCGGCCCTTTTTATGCCGAGGCTGAGTGTGGTTCCGGAGTGCAGGTCTAGGTAGCTTCGAACGTACGTCACTAGACCTTGTACCTGCGCCAGCCGCCAGGCGTGGCGCAACTGTGATGGGCAGTCAGTACACCTTAAGTACCTGCGCCAGCCGGCAGGCCTACGTGGCGCAATGTGAATGATAGTCAGTACTTGGAGTGGTGTAGGGGACGTAGGGAGGCCTCTTTTCAGCTCCCACCCACCCACCCACGCTGCTAAGAGGGGCAACACCTGGTGTTCGAGTATGCTGGGCCCCCAGCATGGTGCTACAATAACCAACTTGATAATGATGTGCACTGAGTTTGAAGGTGTGGTATAGGCTGTCCGTATAAAGCCTAGCACACAAAAATGTAAAATAAATGTTTCTCTTGGTGGGAAGGAACTCCAATGGACCAAAAACAAGAAATGTACGTGGACATTAAAACCCTCTTGTATGTTTATTGCAATTAGTAGACATAATGGTAAGTGCAAGCTGTGAAATATTTCAAGCTCGGACTATTTGTCCATACGAATTTGGTCAAGTACATATTTGATATTGAGCATGGTACTCAGTGACAACCTGAGTGTCCGGACATTTGTGTGCAACATGTAAGGGCCGATATTTTAGCGTTGTCGCACCTTTTTTACTCTAGTGCCGACACAGGGCACCACTCTCGGTTTAACGTTTCTGTCACTTACCCGCTACGCCTAATGCAGTAGAAATGCAAGACGTCCATACATTACAATTGGTAACTCAGTAATCCTTCCAGCGAGTCGTTTGCTTGTGCACGTTCTACCACACATTGTTGATAAACTTGACAACGGTCAGCTCAAATCTGTGGCGGAAATCTATTGCTATGAGTAGTGGTGGATAGTGCATAAATATTACAATCGTCTACCTTCGACGCACCTTGGTTAAAGCACTTGTCAGCATGGTCGTCATCCTTCCCGCACAGTCCTTCCTTCCAGCATCTAACCTATTCCAGCTGGGTCCTATGCTATATATTTTATTTTCTTCATCTACGAACATTGTCAATAAAGTATTATCACATGTGGTCTTCCTCATTGCATTCGAGCTTTAGCAGGGCGGCTGCACTCAGTAGCGGGTGGGCGGGGCACGGGCGGGGCTGGCAGGTGTCAGAGTGGGTGAATTGGAAGCTGGCAACTAAAGCGGTCATCTCCTCGTACACCGTGACACCACAGTACTAAGTACATTTGGTATTGTCGCTAGAGCTGGCCAATGTGGTGACGTGCTTATCGCCGATGCACCAGGTGTTGATTACTCCATTGCTTGGACACCGGGTTGTAAGGGCACGAAGTATTTTTTTGTATGGGCCTCAGAATACAGGTATTTACGCCAGGCCTCAAAAATACGTCTGCCAAAAATATGTGCCTATAATGACAAGGTATTTATTCAAAGAATTTTGGATCAGTTTGCTTGGATAGACGTGAAAAAAGGTTATTGTCTCAGGAAAACGATAGCCATTCCTTTTTTAGTGATCAATGAGAGCATAATGACATGCCGTCAAGACGCACATCCATGCTGGCCGCCACACACACCTACAGACATAGTCTGTTACCATAGTTTGACACGTGTACACACACTGTCACACACTGATTTCAGGATCTATAAAATGATATAGTTTATCTATGTCAAATACAACCATGTCAAGTTGTAGAGGATCCCAAGATCTTAATTTGAGCCCAAGAGGGGTCAATTCTGCATCGGTTTTCTTTGAATGTAGTTTACTTAACGCATGAGGGAAAGATAGGGCCGCCATGCCTTGGCCTGTGATGTGGAAAGCTGTCTGCGACATGGGCTGACTAATCTGTTCTGTACAAAGAGTTTCTGACATGCTCACCTAAGTTCTCCTTGAAAGACCCGGTTGTTTATAAGGTTCGGCGGCTATTGTTAAGTGGTCCGAAAAATTAGTTGTAAGTTTTGTATGACTTGCTTGCAAATTATATTCGTAACTGTTTTGTAAACTAGTGCACCGGCTGTGAAGCTAGAGACCTGTAGGGTCGGCTGGTTGATTGACGAATCTTTGGCTGAATGTTTAGTGAGTCGTGATTAATTATTGTATAGTGAACTTGGACTGGGCAAGGGGTCGATGGGCGAGATATATATGCTTGTCATATGCACTTGTGTGCCGGCGGACCATGCCTCAAGCAAGCTAGGCCGGCAATAATCCGCAATGCTTTCTTTCCCTCCGTCCCACCCTGGAGGCTTCTTGCTTCAGGGTGCAGACTGAAAAACCACTAAGGCCACTGTAACTGCTGCATTTGTGGCAGGGCTTTACTAACTGTTTCAATCAAATGCTAGTCTTCCTGGGAGCTTAGTATTCTTAATATGTATTGCGAAAGATATAGTAGTTACAGCGCTGCACTTTTTCCCATCTCCAGAGGCGTATTTTTCATAAAGCTCGCGTAACAATTTATGTTGGGCCGCAAAACAATGCACATTGCGGAATTTTTTGGCTCAGTACGGCGTATTTGTCAGATGCACAACAGCTCCACTGCGCCCTAGCGCTGCGCCTTGATAGATATTTTCACTACCAAAGTCCTGCCCGCATGCGATTGTAGTTCGGCTGTTTGACACCCCTTCCCAACTTAATTGTCTTCATATAATAAGGCCGGCTGTGCTGCAACCTTCGACCTAATTTCAATGGTTGTCAGCTCACAATCAAGTTGCTTCTGTCCATTCGGTTGGCGAATTTGGATAGCACAACATGCATAAATTCCAATGACATACCATGTACCTGGATGATGATGCGTGCCTGCAGGGCCCTGCAGCCAAAGCATTACCTGGAATACTGAAAATGGCGGTTACTACGAGCGCAGCGACAGTTACGGTCCTGCTCCCACTAATGTGAGGAAGATGCATGTGTCTTGCAACACTGTCCCCACCAACCACTAGTAGGTTGCTTGTCAACTGCAGCTTGCTGTTGTCGTTGATGAGCACACACGACGCTCTCTCATTTCTGTTAGTGCTAGATTTTTTGCCTCTAGCTGGACAGACTCAGTCTGGAATAGACTTGCATGTGCGATGCTCAAACCTAAGTAGACTTGATACTTGGCATGCATAGGCCACACCTTGAGGGAAACTGCACAAATAAGCACGCCTTTCCTCCACGTGTGGTATTGACAGAGGTAATAAGCAGGTACGTTTTGAGATCAGTTTCTGATACCATGCAGCCTTGGCAGTTTCTCTTCTCTGGC
This sequence comes from Mesostigma viride, assembly GCA_009746045.1. Taxonomy (NCBI): domain Eukaryota; kingdom Viridiplantae; phylum Streptophyta; class Mesostigmatophyceae; order Mesostigmatales; family Mesostigmataceae; genus Mesostigma; species Mesostigma viride. The sequence goes on from RPFO01000027.1 coordinate 6,111,225, forward strand.
AAAGAGTATAGCTGTCTCCAATCAAGGGATGATCGCATTTAGTGGTGAATAGAGGCTGGGCATGCTTGGTTGACGTGGTGCCAGCTTGTGTGTACTAGCCAGTGCGTTTGATGCATGTGATGCCTTGAAAGCATTCATCAAGAAAGGGGCTGCATGGCTGCTGATGATATAGTAGTATGCAATCTAAGTGCGCTAGCATCTTCGTTTTTCTGGCATAATTTCAACCTGGTGCCGGCACACGATCCTGCAGTGGCAAAGAACTCTCGCGGTGAGCCAGTTTGACCGAGGCTGCGGGACCCTGCAAGCAGTCTTCATCTCCTTTGTCGGCGGAGTCAGCGGCACTGCTGCATACGAATCTTTGGAGCCCGATCGATATTATGTTACGCTGAACCTTGGGGCTGTGATAGAGGTTCGCAGATCCACGGCCGCTGGCGGTGCGGTCTTATTTACTGTCAATCCCGTCACATCAGAGACCTCTTATGCGGATGCCTATGACAATGTACTGGACTTTGCCGGAAATTCTGGCAGAAATTTCAGCGACATATCCGCCAGAACATTGTACACCACCTATGTAAATTCTAGCATCGGCGAGTTTATTTCCGCCACAGCCGGCACGGTTGGCCAGGTTTACTTCCCAATCACTGCCACCGCGACCTGGAGAACGAGTGGCGATGGCAATGTGGTTCAGTGGTTCCAGACGTATGCCAGTGCCTCAATATGGGTCGTGTACAGTGTTAGACGACCTACTCCACCCCCGCCGCCGCCGCCGCCGCCGCCGCCGCCGCCGCCGCCGCCGCCGCTGTCTCCTCCCCTTCTCCGTGAGTGGCTGCGCGTCTGCGTATACTGTAGCCTTGTACCGCAGCCTGATGGAAACAAACTACGATATTCGCTCTTCTATAACGCAGTACATAAGCTTTTGATGTATAATATCTGACCAGGTTGCTCTATACTCCACGTTTGCTGAGGATTTTTTCGTTATCATACAAGTGAGAATCCCTCTTGAAAGATTTGCTGAGTGACTATCATGTACTCAGCTGGCAACTGTGGCTGCGTTCATTTCACACCAATAACTTCAGAGATTGCCTTCTCTTAATTTGGTAGCCCTTGCACAACAGTACATCTATTTAATTTATGCTCCTTGTGCATGTGCGTGTGGTTGCTCTCATTTGTCTCCACATAAATGCACTTCTGCTATTTTTTCCCATCCACCTGGCTCAGTTGCTTGCCAGCGAGTCGATGTGGAACGACTGTCGTATAACTTCGCGGTGCGCCTGTTGGATTTTTCTGGTTGGGACAACCGCTGTCAATGGCCGGGATACCGTGTCAGCGAGGAGGACGGATTTTGCCCCAACGTGACCACCTGCAGCGTGGGAGGTGCATCGTCCACGTGCTGCCCCTGCCTGGAGCTTCACCTTGCATTTCTGGAGACAAACGCATCAGTTGCGGACTTAAGTGTCATGTTCCTGGCTGGTTGTACCAATTTGACGTACGGCTGCATGCTGGACAGCTTCTTCCGGCTCTTCGTGCAGTGCGGGTACAGTGCCAGGGTGAACGCGCTGATGTCGGCCATTGGGGCACCCTTCCCTCCGCCGCAGCCATCCCCACCGTCTCCCAAGACTGCACCACCTTCGCCGCAAGGACAAGGTTGGCAAGACACAGAAATGTCGCTGGTTTGGGACTCATAAATGGCGCTGGGATTGTGTTCTTATCTACTAGTGCATATTAGTCATCTGCTATTACTACTATGAATGTCCACACATCCTACTGACAAAAGTAATATACTAAGCTCACGCCGGGACTGTTACAGTAACGTCATGCATGGCATGTAATCAGTTAGGTTGTCTGCTGTTGGCTCTGATGTATTAAAATTGCAGTTTAAAATTTTGGAACAACCAAAATGTTTGAAATCCAAAGTATGATTGGATTGTTCCGCAGTTTGGTGCAAAAGCAGATGGCTTGTGGAGATGCGTCTTGAGCGGTAGACCATTTTTGCCCACCCACACACCGCTGCATTGATGAAGCTTTCATTTGACTATTCAATAGATGGCTAACAACAAACTCATTTGCATTTAGCAAATGCAAGTGAGTGCATTGAACTGCTCTCATGCAACAAACTTTTTTAGTTGTTTTATCACTTGTCCCTGGCACACTGGTAGCTGCCGCAGTTGTAGATTTATATGTTGACTTCGATGTTGACTTCGCTCACCCATCATGCATGCTTATGGTTTTTTTTTTCATGGGTGACTTTGCGTGCCTGCAGCCTGCACCCAGAGCATCAATGCGGACCGCACAGTTGGGACCTTCAGCTACAGCTACGGTCCAGTTCAAGTCGATGTGAGGATGCGTGTGGTTGCAACGCACCAACCTTATGCAGTCCACCAGAATGCCTGCCCATGCATGCCACAGATATGGATATACTATGCCACAGATATGCTGCGTAGTGCCGACCATCATGCATGGGCAAGGCATGATACAAGCTTGTTTAGGTTCATCATTTTGAGACATGCTGCCTGACGCGGTTCTGCATGTGTGACGCGTGCATATATATCCACATGCACTTTAAACCACCCAACTACATACAACACACAACTTTGCTGTGCACGTACATGATTCCCTGCTTCAGTTTGCCAAAGCTTGAGGGTATGAGGGTATGAGTACGTTTTCTCGGAACGCATTGCATCACTGGAAGGATGAAGCTCAGCTTTTCTCTTTCCAAGTAGCATTGGCAAGTTCTATGGCTTTCACTAGTCACAATAACAGTTCGGCTCCCGATCAACTGGTCAGTCAGGGGGATCACCCTGTAGATAGAGTGGAATTAGAGTCTAGCATGCCTGGCTGTCAATGAATTATGTTCGTGCGGTTATATCCTTGTTGCACAATTCCTTCCTGGCCACCACACTCTGCAGTGGCAGAGAACCCTCGCGGTGCCCCAGTTCGACCGCGGCTGCGGGACACTCCAGTCCGTCTCCATCTCCTTCGTCGGCGGAGTCAGTGGCAAGGCTTCTGTGGAAAACCTGGAGGCTCGTCGTATTAATGTGACGCTGAACCTTGCAGCCCGGATAGTGGTTTCACGGTCTTCAGAAGCTGGTGGCGCGACGCTGTTTGTAGCCAATCCGGTTCGATCCGACGTGGCCTACTTGCATTCCTATGATGGTTTCTTGGATTTTGGCGGGGGTTCGGGTAGACTTTTCGACGTGGGATGGGGTGTCACGGCGGCTAATTCCACCACTTTGACCACCAACATCGACGAGTTTCTTTCTGCCACAGCTGGCACGGTTGGCCAGGTTTACTTCCCAATAACCGCAACTGAAGCCTCTCGATCGAATGGCTCTGGAATTCATGTAGGCTTCGAAACTCAAGCTGGTGCGACAATCTCTGTTCGCTACACCCTTACAAGAAGTCCGTCACCTCCGCCACTTTCGCCATTACCGCCATTCCGTACGTGGCATGCATGACTCAATTGCTTCAGACTTTTGTTCTTTGGAATTTATAGGAATTGGCGGTTTCCAGCATTGCCATGCAACTAACTGGAAACCCAAAGTTTTCTCATTCCTCTTGTCTTGCCCTCTGGTTATCCCATTTTATGCCTACCTGTGTATTGAGAAACAAGTCAATGGATATCAATCCATAACGCCACCCTTCGCGTGCTTCTACCATCCCTTTATCTCAGAAAAGTGACAAATGCGGCAAAAATATTTTGCTTGGCAGGCAGGAGCAATAGCCACTACATAGCCCGTGCAGAATTTTAAAAGTGTTCTTTTCCGCCTGCCTACCTTGATATAAAATTCGCTCTTTCCCACAGTAAGATAATTGTTCTGCTGCTATATGTGACTTTTTTGCTGTGTATGAATTTGGTATTGGTACTAGCTGCTTACAGCGCTCATGCAGCAAGCCGTGCAAATTCTGTTTTCCTTTTGCGTGTAGCTAATGAGGATGTGCCTAGCTAGGTACAACAATCAGTGCCTCATCACATTGGAAGTGTACTGGGAGCATTATGTTTTCTACGGACTCCAGACACATTGACTGCAAAGCTGCAAGATAGCGGGGAAATCTGTTTGCTTTGATGGCCGGCGAATGCGTGCATGGCGATGGGTGGCCTGGCTGTGGGATTAATGGTTTGCAGTAAGATTATGTATGTACATGATAGGGCTGCCAGGAAGGGAACTAATAATGGCATCGGCAATCATAACAACTTAGGGTGCAATTAGCTATATGCGGAAGCTGCTGGCAACATGGCTTTGCTAAGAATGACGAGTGAGGGGATGCGATGGATTGAAATGCATCCAACAAAGGCGGGCAAGAAGATGGGTAGTGCTCAGGGTCTCAGGTCAGACAGGAAAGATTGTCAGGGCATCGTCTGGTACACACCGATCCTTGGAGGGTTGACCTGACATATGCATGTCAAGGGATACACTCCAGCATGCACAGCCAACCAGGTATGAAGGTGTACATTCAACTGGGTTAAACGGAAAGGTATGAAGAGGCTGCCTGTATTCATTTGGGAGAGAACTGAAGAGGCTGCCATTACTCATTTAGCTAGCACGTGCAGGACTGCACTAGCGTTTATTTTCCTTGCAGCATTGGCTGGGCTAAGCCAGGGCTATCGTGTTGACTGGGTTAAACCTGGGGATATGCATGGCATGTCCCGTGGAGCAATGCAGCGGGTGACGTGCGTGGTGGTGTGGGTGGGTAGCTGCATGAATGGCTGCATGGGCGGGCGGGCGGGCGGGCGGGCGGGCGGGCGGGCGGTGAGTGGGTGTTTGAGACTGTGGTAAGCTCAAACAGCTGACGGGCACCCTATCGCACAACACTCTGGGTACCTTCGACAGCATAGCTATAGAGCCAGCGAGCCAAAATGCTGAGCGCCGATGCTGCAGGCTTCCAGCAGTGCTGGTCAGTCCAGTATCCTGACACAACAGCACATCCATGCCCTAGCGCCGCTGGGGAGGAAATTTGTTACCTCCCACCCAGCAACGCGTGTTTCGATACGTAACCCTTGGGTATCTGATTTCACATACCCGACGCACACACATACGTAAGAGATGAAAGAGTCACGGCTTGCGCCCCCCCCCCCCCACACACACACACCTGCGCCCTCCGACTGGCTTTTGCGTCGGGCTCCCCTAGCTCCCCCCCACGTAGACCAACCCGTTGCATCGGGCCCCTCCCCTTTGTAAACCCACCGGCCGTCCCGTCACCGTCCCTCTTGGGTGTCTGGCCCACCTTGACAATTGTGACCACCTTGACAAGGCCGCCTCAAAACGACAATACCCCCGCGATGATGCCACGTGACAAATGACAACCTTGGGGGGCACCTTGACGCCACTGGACACCGCACCTCCACAAACAAAGCGCCTTGGTTGGCAATGCCGCGTGGACGGAGCATGGCCGGAGCGCCATGCGATACATTTCATGAACACAGTCCTACCTGGGCACCACAGTGCAGTTTTCAATCACCAAAGCTTGTTTTGGAAAGGTGCCTTCAGTTGTTGTCTGTCAGGGCTGCTGCCAATTTGAGCTCTTCTGTACCATGAACTGTAGAGCGAGTGCCAGCTTGCAAAACTGACGCTGACGTTGATGTGGTTGCTGACTTCGCTTACCTGTCCTGGTGGACCGTTGTCCCTTGGATCGCATGCCGTGCGCACGCCTGGCGCCTGTGGCCCAGCCTGCAGCCAGACCATCAAAACGGATGGCACGGTTGGCCCCTTCATCGACAGCTTCGGTCTTGTTCGCACCAATGTGAGCATGCATGTGGTTGCACAGCATCCTAGTCTGTGCACCAGAGTGCATGCCCCTCTGTAGTTGATGCTGTTGATAGCTTACATTGGCAAGCTGCCTGCAATCTAGGTTTGCTAATTGGCGCTGTTCACTGCCGTTGCGCATGCTGCCATGCCTTATCATCTGGGTCTATGCATATTTGCAATGCTTACGTGCACAGCCATGCACACACGTCTTTTTGGTTGCTATTTCCCCCATCAACCCGCGCTATGGCATCAGGAAAACTGTGTTTTTTCTGACGTGAGGTATGCAGAATTTGCTAATTGACAGCTTGCTTTTGAAGTTTCTTTGTGCATGCAGCGTTCAGGTGGATTCTCTTGTTCTCGAGAATCAACATAGCGATTTTCAATCAAAAAATCTTGTGTAAGTGCATTTGAAAAGGGATCTCGCCTGGCTGATGTGATGTTAATAGCATGAAATTATACATGCATTGCGCTTGCTTCTTCACTCCTGCATGTTGCATGACACTTTCCTCCCTGGCCCACCGCACCCTGCAGTGGATAAGGACTCTCACGGTGAGCCAGTTTGACCGAGGCTGCGGGACCCTGCAAGCAGTCTCCATCTCCTTCATCGGCGGAGTCAGCGGTGGTGCTGCATATGAATCCTTACAGCGCACTTCACTGGTTATAACGCTAAACCTTGCCGCTGTGATAGTGGTTCGGAGATCCACGGCTGCTGGCGGTGCAGTCTTGTTTGAGGTCAACCCGTTAAGATCGCAGGTCGCTAACGTGGGTGCCTATGATAATGTGCTGGACTTTGGGGGGACTTCCGGGGCGACGTTTTCCGGGCTGTCAGCCACCCGGTCGAACAGCACCACCTTGACCACCAACCTTGGCGAGTTTGTTTCTCCCACGGACGGCAACCCGGGCCTTGTTTTTTTTCCAACCTCAGCCACCGCAGCCTCACAAGTGATTGCCTCCGGCAATGTGACTCAACAGTTCCAGACGAACGCCAGTGCCACAATAACAGTCCTGTACATGCTTTCAGTAATAACTGCCCCTTCTCCTCCTTCACCACCACCTCCTCCGGGGCCTCCGCCGTCGCTGTCGCCGTCGCCACTGCCGCCATACCCACCGCCGCCGCCGTCGCCACCGCCGCCATACCCACCGCCGCCGCCATCGCCGCCACCGTCGCCACCGCCGCCATCGCCGCCACCGCCGCCACAGCCGCCACCGCCGCCACAGCCGCCATCCCCACCTCCTCCGCCGCTGCCTTCTCCCCCTCCTCGTCCGGCTTTCTGTGAGTGGCTGCACATGCTTCTGGCGTACTACATCCCTGTCACCGAATCCCAACTATCTCTTTCTACAGTTGCCATCCCTGTTGCCAGTAAATTGCATTATGGGCATCATGGTGGTGTATTGCTTACATTTTAAGTGTCTGAGCTCAACCTCTGGCACGTTGACTAACGTTACCTGTTGCTTTCCCAGCAATCCGTTCTTACACACACATAAGGTTGACACGTGCCTACGCGGACACCCTTAATTTCTGTTGGCTTTGCCCATAGTCTCTTCTTCTCAACCCGAACAGCTTTGTGAATAAAGAGTAGCATTACCGTTGAGGAGGCTGGTCCTTTCCTGTACTTGAAATTGGGAAGGACATGCCGAATCCTGCTGCGCTGATCTCATACTTTAATGCATGATGTGAGCCCGTGCTGTTGCAAAAGAAAGGTGAGACCTCTCCCCCAAATGAAGGCCGCCATTTGCGAACGGAGCCCCATTTTACTGCCAACTTAGATACAACTTGCGCCTTTGGAATTCACAGTGTTTTACGATCTTCCTCACAATCATGTTGTTGAATGACGAGCCAATGCTAACGAGCTTTCTATTCTTGAATATGTTTGAAAGCTACATTATTCAATGCTAGTATTGCCATCTTACAAATCAACCCTTTCCTGTACTTGAAAATGAGAGGCATTGTCCCAAACATATCCGTGGGTAATATGCACATGTTCAGCACCAGGGCTCTCGTGCACCCTGTTGCAAAAGACTGGTTAGAATGACCCAGTTTGACAAAGGGAGCACCGTCATGTCATGCTGTTTCCGCAATGCACAGCTCTGGCAGGTGCTCCGCACGATACACCATTCACCATTGTCAATGACTTAAGCTCTCCCTCACAATGCTGTGGGTGGTGACGAGCCCATGCCAGTGCGCTTTCATTCTTAGTTATGCGAACGCCTCCTTGCTTAACTTTCCCCGCCCCTGGCTTGTCTGCATGCACGGTTCCCTTACGTGTGTGCTGGCATGGAGCAGTGCCCCCCCCGATTGTGGACCCCCCAGCGCCCCCCCCGGCTATAGATGCTGCAGCCTGCGCCGAGGCGGACTATGACCTCTCGTATGACTTGGTGAATGTCATCGACGGCGATACGGCCTGTGACTTCCCCAGCTACTTGCAAGACACCGAATCCGGCTGCCCGAGCACGACCTGCGGCGTTGGCACTTTCAGCCGCCCATGCTGCCCCTGTCTTGGAAAAATCATGCAAGCTTTCCAGACCTCTCGCGCCACCTCAGGGGTGCTCAGCCTTCAGGCATTAGTTGACTGCCGGTCACTGGTTGTGGGGGGCTGCCCCGTGCGCGCTTACCTGGATGCCATGAAGGCATGCACAGGGGTGAATGCAACCAGCTTGCCAGACCTGACCGGTGGTGTGGCTGGGCTGGAAGCCATCATAGGTGCGTGCGCAGAGCGCCACCATAATGTTGATACAAGTTTGATAGGCATGTATTAGCTGCAATGGCACCCTGACGATCAATAGTGGCCCGCAGAACAAGGCATTTTCTAATAGCGTTCTTTGGATGGGCGTGGTCTTTGCCTGTGTGCATGAGCCTCTAGATAGGCCGTCCACTCGCCAGTAACAAACCTCATACAGGAACATGTAAACAGCGCGCAAAGAGGGTACATGCGGCCATTCGTCCTCATTAGAAACAGCTGCTCGCAGATTTTGCGGTGGCTCTATTAATTTAAAGCACCTGTTTTGGCCCAGATTGGAAAAGTTAGTGTGGCAAGGGCATGGGCAGGTTGGGAGCCCTGGGGATTTGTAATGAGGGAACCAGGGGCAGGATAAAAGGGGCGAGGAGGGAGCTGGGGATGGTGAATGGTTGACTGTTCAACATCCTCTGGTTCGCTTATTATTCGCTCCGGACAACTCGTATCATTTTGCACCTCTACTGATGTAGGAATGTTCGCAACTATCACATGCTTGGTCGGTTTATACCAGGGTAGTTTGTGTGCCTGGTACAGCTCCCCCTTGGTCTGCATTTGGAGCAGAGATGCTACTGGCACACATGCATACTGTACAATGCTCCCTCCCTCCCTCCCTCCCTCCCTCCCTCCCTCCCTCCCTCTCCCTCCCTCCCTCCCTCCCTCCCTCCCTCCCTCCCTCCCTCCCTCCCTCCCTCCCTCCCTCCCTCCCTCCCTCCCTCCCTCCCTCCCTCCCTCCCTCCCTCCCTCCCTCCCTCCCTCCCTCCCTCCCTCCCTCCCTCCCTCCCTCCCTCCCTCCCTCGCTAATTGCTCGCATGTTGCCTTGCCCTGATGCTCACAAGCAGCTTCACAGTCAGTGAGATTTTGTCTCTGCTATCTCTGTGAATGGCATTCTTGATTGTGCTCCCATTAATTAATTAATTTAATTAATAGACACGTGACTGCATCACGTGTAAGTCCTCAGTGGGAGGGGAACATGGGATGGAATGGATGGTGTAAGATATCTAGCTAGGTCTCAGTTACAGGGTTGTGGGCACCGTGGCCCGAATCGCTATGAATGCCATACGCGGTCACACGCGGAGCCCCCACAGACGTGTGCTCCCATATTCACTCGTAACAGCTGGAAGCTAGAGCTAGTGTACACCTGCAGGATACAGGTCTGTGATAAAAAGTCACTCAATGCTCACAGAACCCTTTATGGTATTGTAATTTTGCTTGTGGACTGTCATTCTATCAAGCCCCACTTAACCTAGCATACGCAATAGAACTCCTGGCGTATATCCGCAAATCTGCTCCCTGCCTGCAGCCGGTGGCTTCCTCAACCCCCGCACCCTGGCCTACAGCGAACGCGGCTTTGGAGGCGTCCCTGCTGCCCCTGCCCTGGCGGTGGGGCCCAACCACGTCATCACCGTTGTGAGGTCTTCATTCGGGCGGTCACTCTACCGTGTGTATGTAAAGGAGCCCTGGCTCCAGGTCAAGCAGTCCTTCCTGACCCAGTTCCACCGCTCCAACACCATCTGTCGAACGGGCCCCTTTGTGGGCACCCCCAACACACTGTACGACCACCTGGCCGACCGCTGGCTGATTATGGAGCTGGCGCGTAATGCCACAGGCGGCTACTTCCTGTGCTTGCTTTTCTCTATCACGAATGTACCATATGGTCTGCTGTACCGTGGGTTTACCATCGCACTACCTAGCAACCCAGGGGAAATCAAGATTGCTGTTATGCCGGATGCTTACTATTTGGGCTCAACCGAAAACCCGCCTACGGTATATGCCTTGGACCGGGCGCGGTATATAACAGGGGCCACGGCCCGCCCTTTTGCAAGGCTGCAGGCACCAGCTTTGTCGGGCCTTGCGCTGCAGGGCTTGATGCCGGGGCTCCTGGATGGGAGCCCCAGGGCGTGGTCTTCCTGCGGGTTGTTCGCTCGCCCGGTGGATGACGAGCTGCATTCGCAAACGCCTGATGCCATAGCGGATTTCATGGAGGTGTGGGAGTTGTGCCCCAGCTTTGACAACACCACCGCGGCTCGATTGACTCGGCTAGCCAACGTGAGGGTGTCAGAGTTTGATGCTAGCATCTGCGGCAGCAGTGCGGACACCCCTTGTTTCGAACAGCCGGGTAGCGCCACGCGGTTGACCAGCTACCACGCCGGCATGCCGTCGCGGCTGGTTTATCGCAGCTTTGACGACCACGAGTCGCTGCTGGCAACCTTCACGGTGGACGGGGGATACGACAGGGTGAGTCATGGCACGGTTTTTGCTTACAGATTAGTATTAGAGTTCCAATGGCAAATGTGAGCATCTTTTCAAGTATTATTGTCATTGTGAAGTAAGGCTGCTGCGTAGGCATGGGGACGAGCAGTTTTCTAAGACTATTCTGACACTTATCGTGTTTGTCCATAGTGATTCCTTAGGTTGAATTATGTCGTTGTATTTCATCACTCATCCATCCATCCCTGCAGGGCGCCATCATGTGGGTGGAGCTGCAGCGAGCTGTGGACACGTCCAGTGGCGCGCTGGGACCCTGGGTGCGTGTTCAGGACGGCATCACGCCCTCTGACGGCAAGAATCGCTGGCACGGCAGCGCGGCCATGGACCGGTCGGGTGACATCGCACTCGGCTACTCGCTGGTGGATGCCAGCAATGGCACGTTTGCCAGCCTGTACTACACCGGCCGTGGTGCGCTCGCGCCCTACGGGGCAATGCCCAGCCCAGAGATGCTGCTGGTGGCTGGCACGTCGGCAGCCACCACGTCCAGCTTTGGTGGCCGCAGCGCCATGGCGGTGGACCCCGTGGACGGCTGCAGGTTCTATTTCCTGGGGCCCTGGGAGACGACGGCGAGCCGCTCCGCCACCTACCTGGGCGCAGTCGCCTTTGCGCGGTGCACAGGCAAGTGCGCAGCCAATTGCTTATTCCTCATCAGACTGGCGTTTGATGAGGAATGTAAGGAATTGGGATGGCATGTTGACTGCTGAAGGATGTAGGCAATGTGGCATCCGATGAGCAGCACGCACGCATCAAGTACAGGAATTGCGAGATATTTTTTGAGCTATCTGCTCATTTTATAGTTATGTTGCGGCGGGCTCAAAGGGGGCCGATCTGCCGCCTGTAGCGTAGCTCTACCATACGTCATCTACACCATGTAAGGTGCTTGTTGTTACTTAGGACTAGAGAGAAGGGGACTGGCGTTGCGCCGGTACTAGTGCCTACTGGCAGCCGTGCCCCCCCTTGATTGAGGGGGGCGCGGCGCCTTGCGACATGTGCTTTGTTTTCCATTTTCACACCGTACTTAGAGTGGTGTGGTGGACGTAGGGAGGCCTTTTTGCAGCTCGCAACTTTCCAATGTGAGGAAAGGTGGGCTGGCCGCTAGGGGGGCCGCTTTGCGGCCACTATGGCTTTTACGCCCAATGTCAGTCGACGCTGCCAGCCTCCCCGTGTTATGGAGAGGTGACCCGCTGTTTTTCGAAATATTGGTGAAAGGTTGTAGTGCTGGTCCTAGGGTGTTCCCCCATGGCGCTGGGGTGCGCCGGCCGGGCTCCAGTTGGGAGCCCGTAGTGACTTGAATTTCGAAAGTCAATGAAGAGGAAATGCGGTTTTTAGAGAAGGTGGGTTTTGGCGGAGAGCCCTGCGAAAGGACAGCGCGAGGTGACGATCCCTGAAGGACGCGCTAGATTTGCCCTAGGGTAAAGTGTCCGCCGGGGATTTTTTATCCCTGTATAGGCGTGCACGGGGGAAGCAGGGCGTTTTTCATAAAGATGGGGGTCAAGAGAAACTAGAGGTGGAGGAGGGTGCACCAAAGGCAGTGGCTCCCGTGGGTCGGGGGGGTCCTGTCGGCATGGGGAGGGCAGCAGGCGCCCTGTACCCTCTCGGCGCTCCGGCGAGCATGCAGGCGCCTTCTGCCCTTGGTGATAAGGGAGAGGTGGGAAGCCGCGGTAAACCGTGGGTATTCATGCGCATTCATAAAAACTCTTTGAAAAATGCTACAAGGCCTGGCAAGCCTGGAAAAAAAATTTGCGCCCGACCAAAGGCGGCGGGCTCCGCTTTGCCTTTGCTGTTTTCCCGCGCCCCCCTCGAGGGGGGGTGCGTATGGAACCCGGCAGTGAGGTCGGGCTTTGTTTTAAGAAAATGCATTTTATACCATAGTAAAGCTCGACTCGGCTGCGGCTGCGTCAAGGCTCAGGACACCATGGCGATGGTGAGCCTTGGCGCTAGGAGGTCCGCAGCCACCATCATCATCACGATGGGGGGGATATAGAGCCAGTGGCAGTGGCTCTACCCTCGGGGAATCCCAGCGGCTCTGCCGGTGGGCTGGTGATGGTGGTGGGGTGAGCTGGAGACGTTCCCAGGTGGCATAAGTCCTAAAGTGGCAGCTGGGATGCGCCCCTCTAATAAGGGGAACGCATGAGGCTCCGCCCTGCGTCCGCCGGGAAACCGTAGCGGCCACACGGGGGCGGGAGGGGGGGCATCATCATGCCAACAAGAGCCCAGCATTCCAAGTGGTTGCGTTCCTACCACCAGGGCTGGAAACGGCCTGGGTGGCCAGAGATGGAGATGTGGGACAAGATTGGACCAAGGGGGCATCTGCTGGGCCCCCTTTGTTCAATCTTACAAGCTAGGCCTAACTTGACAATGACTTGTACAACGATTTTGAGGGTGTAGCTAGGCTCAACTGTTAAAGCCTGCACACACTTATTGTAATAAACTTGTTTCTCTGGTAGGAAGGCACTCCAATGGACCTTAGCTTCAGCACCTATAAGGAGATTTAGATGGTGTGTGCATGGAGCAAGTAAAGGCTAACTGGACATGGTAAAACCCTTCATCCTGTGGTTGCTAACCAGTTTGCCACGCAATGCCCATGCTTTTGATTTTTGCACGTTGGATGGTCCCTGCAGAGTCGGCCGAGTGCTTGCTGAACACGGATTGTAACGATGGCCAGTTCTGCACCCTTGACAAGTGTCGCGACGGGAAGTGTGTCAGCGAGCCAGATCCTCTGCTCTGTCGCTTTGGAGAAGTTTGTGATGAGGAGGCAAATATCTGCAGAGCACCTTGATGCTGAGCGGAGATTATTAAGGGGACAGGACATACCTAGAGGGCACTTTTTTGGAAACCATACCTATGCATGTGCTAAAAATCCAAATATGATTGGGGACCATAAATATGATTTTTTAAAAAAAATTCCAACCACTTGAAGGAGGTACTGGCCCCTACCATACGCCGGTAATGCGCTAAAAATAGAAAAAGACGCTATTTTAGTCACATTTTTTCTAGGACAATTGGCAAACATGTTGGGACCAAATCATATTTTCCCCTATAGTTCTCCCACTTTTGAGAAATTCTACCCAATTGGGACCAAGAATCGGATTTCTCTAAAAATAGTTTATAAAACAGAATGCGGGAAAGAAAGAGCCGCCACAACCTTGTGGCTGTACATGCAGAAAGGCTTGTTAGACGAATGGGGACGGCTTGTTGTTTACCGGGGAATCCTACTGGCAACTAGCTTTGCCTTTTGTAAGTCAGGCGCCGTTTGTTGGAACGGCCGGCCATGTGAGAGAATGCTGACGGACGTTGCGTCACAAAGCTGGAATAAAATCTTATTTAACCAGCACTCACCAACTGATTGGTGTGCTGCTTGGTTGGGTAGTGTGTTCAGGTTTGCATTCGTATAGTGCACATGGCCTGACAGCTCAGACGTGTGACAGATGAGCTGGCTGGCTGAATATTAAATTGTCAGCGTTAGGATATTTCTGGTTTTCCCGTTTCCCATTTTGACGGTACGCTTGATAAGCATACTTTGGCTGGACTGCCTGGCGCTCGAGGCTCGAGCGGTTGGTCTAGAAATCAGCCCAAAAACGGAGGCCCTGGCCCTCGGCATGGCAGGGCCCCCACCTACACTCCGCCTCTTAGACGACACCGAGGTCCCCTACCCTACTTCAGGCCGCTTCAACTGAGCTGCTCGGCAGTTGGCTTCCCAACTGCGAGGACGACCTGACGACACGGATCGGCATGGCGTAGGCGCACCTCCATGACCACCGCCGCTGGTGGAGCAACCCCGCCCTACCCCGGATGGTCAAGCTCTTCAAGGTCGTCATTCTGACAATCCTGACCTACGGCGCCGAGACCTGGACACTGACGCAGGAGCTGGAGCAACGACTCGATCGACGGCAACGTCACCAAGATGCTGCGCAAGGCCCTTAACATCCCCTTTGGTTTGCACATTAGTAATGAGGATTTGTACGCTGATTTGCCCTATGTTTCCCACATTATTAGGCACAGGCCCCTGGGCCTAGCCGGGCACCTGGCCCGCACAGATCAGCTAGACTAATCAGATAGACTAGCTGGCACCAAACCTGCCCAACCTGGGCGATATGTCCTCACCTCCGAGTGGCATGCCCCAGGCCGCGCGTGGCAGGGCCGCCACCCGTGGACTTTTCGTGATAGACTCGGCATGGACATGTGCTACACTAGACGCGACGGGCTCAACACCCGGGCAGCCTCCTGGTTTGTCTGTATAATATGGAGGCAGATGGTACGCAAGGATAGATGGCAAGTAGTGATGCAGGAGACCACCCCCAAGTCTGTGGGGGCTCCGCGTGTGACTGCGTATGGCATTCATAGCGATTCGGGTCGTGGTGCCCACACCCCTGTAACTAGGACCTAGATAGCTTACACCATCCATTCCATCCCATGTTCCCCTCCCACTGAGGACATATGCTCACGTGACGCAGTCACGTGTCTATTAATTAATTAATCAATTGATAAGCATGGCGGCGGGTTGTGACCCGTAATTGTTTCTTTGACTTGTACTCACTGCAGCATGGTATGAGCGGCCCCGCTGCTGTGGCGGCGGGGCTAAAAAAAATTAGGCAAAGACCCCCGTCCTTGCTTGCTTATGAAGTCTTGGGCTTTGCGGCATCACGGCAGGTAGGGGCGGTTTGAACGGAACGGAAATTATGCGTTACCAATGTGCCAAGTGGTTCTGCATGGTTGGCACCTTGCTGGGCAGCGTCTCGGTGATCATATAAAGTGGGCTGGGCGCCCCGCCCCGGCTGCTGGTAATTCCAGCAGCGGAGCCAATCATGTCGACTAACCGCAGTCGAAGTCCGCAGCTAATGCGGAAATTGTGCGAAGGCTAATAGATTAATTTGGATTCCATGAGACTGCACTGGTTGTCAGTCAGCGGCCCACAGCCTAGGGCGCTGCATGGCGCTGCCTTCGGCTTGGCGCGCGGCCCTTTTTTGTTATGGGCCAACGAGGGATATAGGGGTGACGCGCGGCCGGCTAATTTCTTGCGTTCCGGAAGAAAATATACTTGCCGGAAGAAAATAAACTCCCACAAAAGGAACCAAGTATAGGAGAGGCATCTCGGCTGGCAGTGGCAGTGCCTGGCCTTGTCGTTTCACTCCGCGCTCAGCACCCGGCAGGTAGCGGTTCAAACCCTGGTGGCACCGGAATGAGAAATTTCTGGGGTTTCATCTGGAATTACTTTTTGCTGAGGCGGCTCCGCGGATTCGCTAACCTTATATTGTCGGGGCCCTTCGATCGTGGGTTATTATAGCCTTGTGCGGGCTGAGTCGCCATGAAGGAGATGTTGCGAAACGCCCCACTTTGTGGTCTTTTTTGGAAGCGGCTACCCTCGAGGCTGCTCGGAAGAAGGGCGGGTGTTCTCCTTAATATTTCTTTGTTCACTGTTATTATATTGGGGCAACAGTGATCCTATCAAGTTTTGTTTCCTGAACGGCGACAGTGCGGGGGAGGAGGGCAATGGCGCCAGGGACTGGGGTGGATTGCATGGGGGGCTCTTGCTCCTGCATGCGACTGATGCGAGGGAGACGATCTCGAGATGCCCTAAGTATTATTGTTTTCAAATTAAATGCTGGTTTTCTTTGGAGCTCGAGTGTGACAAATAAGCATGTTTACTCATTAAAAATTAAATTAAATTATAACATGCCTCCGTTGGGAGATCATGTAGCACATATTCCATGATGGGTGGTGGAGTGGAGAGAGCCGCGTAATCTCACTAACCTAACGCTAATTTATCTAGTCTAGAAAATCCTAACTACCCTACTCATCAAAACGCCTCCTCCTCTTGGGGGGAGGTGGCTTGCCCATGCACAGGGTCGGGCGTGTGAGCCTTGACAATCTTCTGCCACCGCGTTTTGTTCTGCATGGCAGTCCAAAGGGAGAGAGAGTGGATGCGGTATTCAAACTGGGCTGGGACCAGTAGGTCGGCCAGCAACATCTGGGTGTAGTTCGTGATATGTTTCTCTACCCTTTTGGGAATGCCCTTGGGGCCAGGCCAGGTCAGAATATGCCGCCCTGGCTGGCCAAGCCGCTGGGGGCCTGCCAGACCAAGGGCGGTGTCGACCTGCATGGCTGGTGCGAGCAAGGTGTCCAACAAATGCTATCCTACGCTGTCTAATCTCGTCCGAAATACGAGGCATGCCCTGATACAAAGACTCTAATGACGGGCGCTTGGAAAACCCTACGTTCAGGACCTGTCGGAGCATCCGGTAAACTGTGCCGTCTAGCTTAGCTGCCAGTGTGGGTGTGAGTGTCCACGCCTCGGCGCCATACGTGAGCACCGTGAGGACGAGGACCTTGAAGAGCATGCGCTTGCGGTGCTCGCCCAGGCCCTTGGAGCGCCAGTAGGTGTTGAGCGAACGAAGCCTAGCCCAGGCCAGGCCGATGCGGATGTCTGGACACAGGCGTCGGCGGTGTCAGGGAGCCAACTCCCGAACAGTTTGAAGCGATCGCGGAACGGGACCTCCGTCCCGTCGAGCAGGCGCGGCAGCGGCGGTGTACATTGGAGGCCCCAATCACCATCGCCTCAGTTTTGACACTAATCTCCAACCCCACCGCCCTCGCCTCCAGGCCCAGACAGTCCAGCCAGGTCTGAATGTGCTCGGGGCTCGCGATGAGGGCGGTGTCATCCGCATAAATCAGGTCGGCCAGGCGGTAACCAGGTTTAACCCCGCCGTGCTCTTTCTCGTTACGGATGTCCAAGCCTGGCTCGAACCCCTTAAGAGCAGTAAAGCGCGCACGTGCCCGGCGCATGACGTGATCCACGACAATAATGAACAGGTATGGGGACAGGACACAACCTTGCCACACCCCGTGGTGAAGGGGGAATGGTGGGGTGGTGCCTTCCGCAGTCCGCACTACTGCCTGTGAGCCCTCATACGGTCGACGAATGGCAGCAATAAATGCTGGGGGTACCCGATCCAGAGCTAGGATGGCCCAAAGAGCCTCCCAGAGGACCGTGTCAAAGGCCTTGATATAGTCAACAAAAATGAAGACCAGCGGCAAACTGTCAGGGCAAAGGCGACGCACCTCCTCCATCAACCGGCGCGCGACAAACACAGCCATGACAGTGTTACGACCACGACGGAAACCCATCTGAGACTCACCCAGGTGTGGGTCCAG
The DNA here is from genome assembly GCA_009746045.1 of Mesostigma viride. Taxonomy (NCBI): domain Eukaryota; kingdom Viridiplantae; phylum Streptophyta; class Mesostigmatophyceae; order Mesostigmatales; family Mesostigmataceae; genus Mesostigma; species Mesostigma viride. The sequence continues at coordinate 6,129,124 of RPFO01000027.1, forward strand.
CGCGGTGCGGAGCCTGTGCAGCATCATGCGCATGAAGACCTTCAGCGCGGCGCTCTGGAGGCAGACACCCCGGTAGTTACCGGGGTCAGCAGCGGAGCCCTTCTTGTACAGCATGACGCGGATGGCCGTCTGCCACTCAGCAGGCGGAGGCTCGTCAGAATTAAAGCAGGACACGGTTGCAGAACGCCAGCAGAAGATCCCTAACCGCCGGATCAGGGGTCTTCAGCAGCTCAGCAGAAAGGTGGTCGGCACCGACCGCCGCATCGTACCGCAGGCGAGCAAGGGCGCCGTCCAATTCCTTCAAAGTGAAGGGGTGGACGACGCCGTCGATCAGTGGCAAGGCAGCCCTCCTGCAAGGCGGGGACTTGGTAGTCCGCGGCCGAGGAAGGGGGCGCTGGCGGCGGCGGGGGTCCGGCGACCCCGAGGCGGGCGGCCGTCTTGGGGTGAAGCGGCGGGGGGGGGGGGCGCGAGCCCCACCGGTCAAGGAAACAATGATTGTGGGCCAACCAGCCAGCGGTCAAGGCTGACCGGCGCCGTGCCATCCCCCGTGTCGGCTCCACCGGGGTGCGCTGCCGCCAGCCGCCGAGCCGGTCGAGGTGGTACCACATGTCCTTGCCCTGGTTGCGAGCTTGGCAGGCCTTGGCATCTGCGATGCACTGGGCCGCCTCCGCCAGTGTACAGGCATACGCAATACGCAATCGTACGGGGCCCATGGGTATTGGGTATAATACGCTCGTACGGGGTATTATACGCAAATCGTACGGTGACTCTTGAAAATGCTGTTTTTTGAATGGTTCAGGGGGTTCCTCAACATTCTGACCAATCAGGCATGTTTTCTTTGTGTTCTTGCAATGCACCACATGCCTATATGTGACACATCATCTCATGACATTGGCATTACCGTTGCTGCTTACAAGTACAAGCATTGTCCTGCAGGCAACATGTTTGATTATTAAGTCTCTTAAAAGCACACCATAACAAAGTTGTATGCACAATCAGTGCACACCTGAAAAGGATAATAACACAAGTAGATATGCATGCGCAATGACACTTGCAGAGGTATAGAGATTGCTGCCACCATTACTGTATGTTGAACTTAAAACCACGTCATCTCTGGCAGCATGGAATTGCTATATACTAGGACTGAAATACAGCACACGGTCAGTCGGCCAACTTGCCAAAAGTAATAAGACATTGTGCCAGAAACAGACATCTTGCCTACTCATGGTAGGCCACCATGCAATATTGATCTACATGAAGCAAGAATCCATACGGGCTGCCAACAATGTGGCTAGCGTGCAGGATACCATGCATGCCAGCAACCCGACCCAGCTTCCCTAAACCATTAACACATATGGTACGGTGGCTGGCTGGCAGCAGCCTGCATGGCTAAATAAGGCATTTATGTGCATCGCGAGTCACACCAAATACCCCGCAGCCTGCGACGTAATGCCTCCGGCGGCCTCTTGCACTCGCTCACTCTTGCCTCCTTCGCATACGTAGCGCCCATGATATGGCGGGTGCTAGCCTTGCTCGGGTGGTAGAACCCGAGAATTTTGCATCCAAAAGTGTGCACGTCACTGAGCTTGTAGTTACCTGTCGGCTGCCCTTTCTTGTTGAGAGTCTGTTCTTTCACGATGTGTGTCCAGACAGTCTCAAATACGGCCTGCATCTCGTCGGCCCCATCATCATCGTGTTCCATAGACCCACACCATCACCGTCGCTAGCCATGGTGCCTGGATGTCAATTGTGCTACGATTACATGTTAGGTGCCAGATGCGCGCCCTTGTTGGCAGACAACATAACTTCGTCACCTAATTTCCTCGTCCTTCGTATCCTAGACCCTAGTCCGACACGCAGCAATCTGCAGCAATGCACGTACAGTCGTACATGCACGGCCAGCTTGGCACCTGCATCTAGTTCCGGCTCCACGTGCCGTCCAAAATGATGCCAGAAGCTACTTCGAACGAGGTTCATACGCAAAAAATACGCAAAAAATACGCAAAAAATACGCAAAAAATACGCAAAAAATACGCAATACGCAAAAAATACGGAAATATTGCGTATGGCGTATAATACGCGCCATACGGCGTATTATACGCCGTATGGCTGTTCACTGGCCTCTGCGTCCTGAGCGTGCTCGTAGGCCTCCACGAGGGCGGCCTTGAGCACTGGTTTCTGCAGCGGGTCCCTGAACATTACGCTTGAGGCGGTGCCGGGCGGCCAAGACCTTGGGGTCCTGGCGGTAGAGCGGGCCGGGGCGGCGGCGGGGCATGACCGGCAGGTGCCGAGCCGCCAGCAACGGGGCACGGGCCGCAAAGCCCGCAAAAATGGCGGTGTTGGGGGCACCCTTGACAGTCCAGCTCGTCGACGTCCGCCCGGGCGTCCAGGGCCGACAGGTACTCCAATCGGCACCGGTTCCGCGCGTGCTCGGCGTCCGTCCAGTCCTCAGGATCTCCCCGGACCGGGCGTAGAGCAGACCAGTCAGGGCGGACCACTGGGGCGCGGCGCGCGGGGACGTGGAACCGGAGCCGAATGGTCGCGCGCACCAACCGGTGGTGAGAGCACACCGTGGGCGTCAGTGTCAAACACTCGGGTGTCCAGAACCGAGGTGCACCTGGGCTGCCGTACCGGCCACCACGTTCTGTAGTCCAAACAGGCCTGACGGCCGTTAGGGCCATGAAAAGTGACCAAGTTCTGTGAGGGACGTTGGAAGTGGCAGTTGATAGCAACCATCCCGCTAATATCCCGCAAAAAGGCAGAAAACAGGGGAGTGTTGTCGTTAGCAGCTGTGTCAGCAGGCGCAAAGCGACTGCCAGCAGTGCCCACGGGGAGCGTGGCATTGGCGTCGAACAGCATAACCAAAAAGTTGCGGGCCGGAGTGACCCTCTCAAGGCTATGCAAGGACTCGAAGAACGTCTGGCGTTCCAACTCAGGTACACCACTATGGGGTGCGTAGCCCACCCCCACCGTGAGGTGGTGTTTAGACCGCCCCTCGACGGAGGTGAAATGTGCGACCATAAGGCGTGGGTTTAGAAACTTAAGCGTGCTGAGGCTAGCAACTGCCAGCGGCAAACACAAAAGACCAACACCACCTTGGCCTGACGTACCGCTGCCAGCGAAGTAAAACCGCCAGTCACCCGCCAGGCGATTGCGATCAGTGCTCACCATGCCAAGTGGCACCGAGCGGCGGTGCTCTTGCACGCCTAGAATAGATACACGATGGGCTATGCAGAAGGCAACGTGCTCGTCTATGTACCCGATAGCTATGGCCGTCATCTACTAGTAATGTGCGTGCATTGAAGGTGGCAAGGGCCAAGGATGCCTGCTGGCCCACCAGGGGAGAACGGCGATGGATGATGGGGGTGGATGCAGCGGGGGATGGATGTTTACTCATGTTGATGGATTTCCCGTAAATTAAACAGGTGCTTTTTTAATTAAAAAAATCAAATCATAAACACATCATATCATGCTCCACCATATATATTCGCTGGTGCTTTGACATGGCTCTGTATATAGGTTTATAGCTGGGCGTTTGCTTTGGTTTGAGTGATTTCACTCTGCTGTAAGTAATTATATTTTTAATATATATTCGCTGGTGCTCGCCATGGTTCGGTCGGTTTTCCCCCACGCGAACATCCGGTCCGAGGATGCGGATGGCGCTGCGCCTTCTATTCCCCCAACCACCGGCCTGACATCGTGGTGCTGGACTTTTGAGGGGGGTGGCCCGCATCTGCTTATTGACGTTTCGGTGGCGCGGCCCTTGGCGCTCTTAGCCACGTGGCTGGGGCCTCCCTCACGGCAGGTTACACGGCGGACCGGGCGGAGCGGGCCAAGCTCCTAGCCTACGGTGACGTCGGGCACCATCGTGTGGTGCCCTTTGTCCTGGAGGAGTTTGGGGCCATGGGGCCCCTGACCTCCGCCTTCTTCAAGGAGTGTTGCCGGCTCCGGGAGGACCGGCTGGACCTGGAGGGCCATGGGCAGCGGGCTCCACGGTCGGCGCGGACCTGGACGTCATATTGGCGTCAGCGCTTGTCGGTGGCGCTGACTCGGGCCATGGCTGACATCATGCTCCGCCGTAGGCGGGCTGATTTTGCGGTGCAGCAGGGCTATTAGGTTCCTCCTGCTAGGAGTTTCCATTGGTCTTATCGTAGTATAGAGCTTTGACATGGCTCTGTACATAGGTTTATAGCTGGGCGTTTGCTTTGGTTTGAGTGATTTCACTCTGCTGTAAGTAATTATATATTTTATATATATTCCCAAATATTACAGGTGGGTCCTGACCTACGGCGCCGAGACGTGGACACTGACGCAGGAGCTGGAGCAACGACTCGACGGCAACGTCACCAAGATGCTGCGCAAGGCCCTTAACATCCCCTTTGGTTTGCACATTAGTAATGAGGATTTGTGCGCTGATTTGCCCTATGTTTCCCACATTATTAGGCACAGGCGCCTGGGCCTAGCCGGGCACCTGGCCCGCACAGATCAGCTAGACTAATCAGATAGACTAGCTGGCACCAAGCCCGCCCAATTAACCTGGGCGATATGTCCTCACCTGGCATGCCCCAGGCCGCGCGCGGCAGGGCCGCCACCCGTGGACTTTTCGTGATAGACTCGGCATGGACATGTGCTACACTAGACGTGACCGGCTCACACCCGGGCAGCCTCCTGGTTTGTCTGTAATATGGAGGCAGATGGTACGCAAGGATAGATGGCAAGTAGTGATGAAGGAGACCCCCCACCCCCAAGTCTGTGGGGGCTCCGCGTGTGACCGCGTATGGCATGCATAGCGATTCGGGCCGCGGTGCCCACACCCCTGTAACTAGGACCTAGATAGCTTACACCATCCATTCCATCCCATGTTCCCCTCCCACTGAGGACTTATGCTCACGTGACGCAGTCACGTGTCTATAAATTTACTGGGGGGCATGCAGCCCCAAATTTTCAGGTTGACCATTCTGACAAGCGCAGCTCTAGTTGATGGATTTCCTAGGTAGCCGCCTGTGACGAAGCTAAGGTTGGGGGGGGGTAGCGTATCTTACCACACTAACACCCTTTTATCCATCCAAACCGCGCGAAAACTAGCTGGCCAAACCATATGCCGCGATTAATTTAATTAATTAATTAGTCAATCAATAGACACGTGACTGCGTCACGTGCATGAGCATAAGTCCTCAGTGGGAGGGGAACATGGGATGGAATGGGTGCAGTGTAATAAGCTATCTAGCTAGGTCCTAGTTACAGGGTTGTGGGCACCACGACCCGAATCGCTATGAATGCCATACGCGGTCACACGCGGAGCCCCCACAGACTTGGTGTGGGGGGTCTCCTTCATCATGCACTACTTGCCATCTATCCTTGCGTACCATCTGCCTCCATATTACAGACAAACCACGAGGCTGCCCGCGTGTGAGCCGGTCACGTCTAGTGTAGCACATGTCCATGCCGAGTCTATCACGAAATTCGAAATTAAGTCCACGGGTGGCGGCCCTGCCGCGTGCATGCGGCCTCAGTGGGGCACGCCAGGTGAGGACATATCGCCCACTGAGGCTGGGCGGGCTAGGTGCCAGCTAGTCTATCTGATGTGTCTACCTGATCTGTGCGGGCCAGGTGCCCGGCTAGGCCCAGGGGCCTGTGCCTAATAATGTGGGAAACATAGGGCAAATCAGCGTACAAATCCTCATTACTAATGTGCAAACCAAAGGGGGTGTTAAGGGCCTTGCGCAGCATCTTGGTGACGTTGCCGTCGAGTCGTTGCTCCAGCTCCTGCGTCAGTGTCCAGGTCTCGGCGCCGTAGGTCAGGATCGTCAGAATGACGACCTTGAAGAGGTCACGCTTGACGATCCGGGGTAGGCCGGGGTTGCTCCACCAGCGGCGGTGGTCATGGAGTTGCGCCCACGCCATGCCGATCCGTTTCGTCATGTCGTCCTCGCAGTCGGGAAGCCAACTGCCGAGCAGCTTGAAGCGGCGCCTGAAGAAGGGTAGTTGCATCCATTAATTGATTAATTAATAGACAGGTGACTGCGTCCATGAATTCGACCATTGTTCATATAACAGTCAGCTATGAAACAGGTGTAGATCTTTGATGTACATAGTTGGTATTCCAGCCGACGTAAAAAAATGCTGGCATGCTGGCTACATATACTGCCAACCACGAGCCACGAGCCACGAGGTACATTCTGATTTGGCACGCCGCAAAGGTGAAAACCGGCACGATAGTACATAGCCATGGCTGACGGCGGAGCTCATAACTTCCACGTTTGGACACCAAATTCGGCCGTGAATATCACTATCGCTTCGTCTTTCTAAGACGCACACGCTGATATATTTTTCCGAAGCTAAAACGCAATAGTATGACGAGCCTTAGCTTAGTCTTTGTACAGCCATGCTACGTCCTGGCTATGCTCAGATCACTTGCCCACGCTCCTTGTTATGATATGCTCTCATATGGGTCTTATTGCACCCACAGATTTTGCCGGGTCGTTTCTCGGGCCCGATCGCAGCTGTGGCATGCCTCTGGCCTGAAGGAGAAAGGGCCGGTCTCTGCCCTTTCTTCCTGTTGTGCACACACAGGGATTAAAAGCACTTCGCTGCTCCGTGACTCCCCAACGGGAGCACGAGTTTAATTAATTAATTAAGGAATTAATTAATTTTGACGAGCAAACGCTCGACTACGCAATGCAGCCTGGCGGCTGCGATTGAATTGTAACATAACTCCGTTGGGAGTATATGTAGTGGCGGCTGCGATGAGCCATGAAAATTCGCCTGCAGCTCCGGCTGTAGTTTCGCCCGGCCTGCCAGGCAGCGAGGCCACTACCGTCAAGCGTTGGTAGTGCACTCGGCTCCTGCGGCCTCGCCATCGGCATCGCCTGATCCTAAACGCAGTCGCCCAGCCGACAAAACCGGAGGGTTTTCGCGCCCCACAGAACTGCTCTTTGGGCCCCAACCTTTCAAGGTCGACGATCACGACTGGACCAACATGTCCCCGGCAACTGCCCTGCATTGCCTCTTATTCGGGGACTACGCCTCGCTTTACGACTTGTGCCTCCATCTCCACGACATCAATCGCCTCATTACCCCGCACGGGAATTGGTTTAACCCCGACGCCCTGCTCGGGTGCGCCCGCCCCCAACTCCAGCACACCATTCTCAACTCCCTTCTCATGCGCTCTGACGGCGAGATCTGGGCTGCATCCATGTCCGCCCCCACACTCCGTTCCATCCTTATGGAAGCCTTCCAGCAGCACGTCACCCCCCTAGCTTGCTGCCGATGTGGCAGCAATGGGAGGCACGCTGGCTACTGAGCTCCCTCACCTTTCCACCACCGTCGCCTCCACCTCCACTGCCATTTCCGCCTCCACTGCCGACATCAAGGCCCAGCTCCTCGACCTCGACAAGTGCCTCCAAGCCTCCGCCCTCGCCCTTGAGTGTCTGCACGACACCGCAGGCCTCACCGCCCAGGCGGTGATTAAGGACATCGCTGCCCAGCCGGCATCTGCTGGCCCGGCCGGCGATGCTCCCTCCACCTGGGCGGACTTGCTTAAGCACCACACCACCTCCACCACCTCCACCATTGCGGCACAGCTCAAGCAACAAGAACTCGACCTTCGTGAGGAGGCCGAGCTCGACAAGCGCAGCCACGAGGTCATCACCAAGAACTTCGACCAGCCGGCAGGTGAGACCGCGGAGACGCTTCACATGGCATTTAAGCGCGACATTCTTGCCCCCATGCAACTCACTGGTGAGCTGCGGATGTCGGCTGTCCGCCTCCCCCGCGTGCGGGGTAAGGCTTGCCCGGCACCCGTGCTCCTCACCTTTGAGTACATGGCGGATAAGCTGTCGTTTCTTAAATGCCGCAAGAAGCTCTCGAGGACTAGCTAGCTTCACGCTGGACGACGACTTGACCCTGGCCCAGCAACAATGGCGACGCGAGCTATGGCCGACCTACCTTCAGCTCCGGCAGAGCGCAGGGGGGAAGCCGGTATACTGGAGGGGGGCGGTCATCCACGTTGACCACAAGCCCTGGCAGGCACCTCCTGGCAGCCACCCCAGCAAACTCAGTTTAGGGAGTATACAACAGTAGTGTAGATTAGTCAGGCGTAGCCTAGCATGTGGCCTGTAGACGCGCATGTGCGCCCATAATGGCCCCCATGGATGACGCCTTCAGAATTTAGCCAAGCCCTGCCTATAATGGCCCCCCCATGGATGTTGCATTAAGCATTTATCCACGCTCTGCCTATGCAGAGAGTCGCTCTCTGTTGAAAAGCCATGCCCTAGCTCTTGTATAGCCATGATGATCTTCCCCCCATGACGCGGGCCTTAATTGAGCTCCGAGACATCATGGTGGTGCAGGTGCCCTTGGTGCACCTAGAGCAAGTGTCGTTTACATTCCCACCCTTGCAGGAAGTAGCTTAGAATGTATTAAAAGCCATATGCCCCTTCTCCGGGATATCTACTTATACTCCCAACGGAGTTATGTTCCAAATTAATTAATTAATGCTGGCTGCACCGGGTCGCCAGACATTGCCTAGGCGGCCTTCGCTGGCAGCTCGGTCCGTTGAGCTACTCGCGGGGTAGTCGATAGATAAATTTAGGACCCAACTATTTCGACATGCGCTATCAACAATGCTTTGTACCTACCGAGCTGCAGCAAAGTTACCACCCACGTCACAGGAACAAATGAGTTACATCTTCTCACGCTAGCAAACTGTTACCACGTTCGGTCCCATCCTAGCAACTGCTACGTCACCTCCCACGCCAGGCGTTGTTATAATGTATTAATTGCGTTTCGTATTGGTCGCCAGTGTCTAGTAGTGTTAGCAAGCTCCCACGCTAGCAATGGCATACATTACCTGCCTAAGATAGGGAGAACTGCCGGATATGTACCTGCCGCGCAAGGACAAGCTGTGCTACCTAAAAATCTGGCACTTAAGCACGTTGACAAGTTCAGTTGACAATTTATTGGCTCCCGTACGCCGGTTTCGCTGACACCCATGCACCAAACTCTGTTCAGTCAGTCATCAGCAGCTTCCCATGAGCCCCCCCCCTCACACGGCCGACATGCCGCCGTGACCTCCCCAGGGAGCAGGCTCTCATTATCATGGAACACTGCCGCCGCCACCGCCTTGCCGAGCCAGGCGTGGTACACGAGGCCCCGCGAGCCAAGTCCCCCAAGCAGCCACCAGGCAGGCTGCTTGGGGACCTCCTCGTTACTACTATCCGTGAGGGGGGCGCTACACTGTGTGGGGGCCTTGTTACCACAACTACTACCACTGCTGTTTCCAGTCGACCCGGCTCTATCATTCACCACAGCTGTTTCCAGTCGACCCTCACTGTTACTACCGCTACTTCCCGTCACATGATCCCTACTATTATTCATACGTGCCCAGTCCAGCCGCCCCGCCAGCGGCACGGAGCCAAGCAACGTGCGCGGTGGGATCGCGCGCACACCGCACAGGACACGGTCCACCCGCCACCGCGCCATGAGCCCGTGCAATGCTATTGCTTTGGGGAGCAGTGCCTCCACCGCGGTGCGCTCAAGTGGGTCTGCAGGTGCCAGCTGTCCCCCAGTCAATGCCATTGCCAACGTGGCAGTGGCGGTGGCGCTGGCGGCGACAGAACTATTAAAGGGCATTCCCGTCCGCACCCCTAGCCCCTCCCCGTGCTCCTCATGAAACTTATCATCATCGACCGACTTGCCGGACCCGGACTCTGGACGAACGTCTCGACCAGAACGGAGAGCCCCTTCTGAATCTTCTGAACCGAATTCTTTCGCAGCTACTCGCTTACGTTGCAAGTCTCCAGCACAATGGACTGGGAGGTTCCCCTCTTGCGCGAGTGGAAACACGTGCTGTTCGAGCGGGAGCGCGCCTGGCAGGGAGGTGACCCCCCATACCTTGGTCGCGCCCACGAGCACCTGGCGGGGCCCCTGCGCCGCAAGGTACGTGTTCCCGAGCAAGCTGGGACCCGCCCACTCCAGGGCTTCACCCAGGGCATGACCACTACTTAATGAAGCGTCGTTGCCATTATCAACCACAGCAACATTGGTAGCAACATCCCCATCCCTAGTCAAAGCCGGGCAATCGCTACTTGCATGGCCATCCCGGCTCAGAGATGGGCTATTGCTATCTATATGGCCTTCGCCATGTACGGCTGCAGGGCCATCGAGAGCCGATGACGGATCCATGCAGCGCAGCGCACTCGTGGTCGGCGCCATGGATGGGCCTTGCGAGGTCCGTGGTGGCTCCATGGACAGCACGTGACCCAGGCAGGGGGTCAGGGGCAACCGCCCGCGCGTCTCTGCGATGGTGTCGATGGCGCCCGCCCCCGCTGCGAGGACGACGGCCTCAAAGCCATCTGTTCAGCAACCGGCATAGGCATTCTCAACACAAGAAACGATGTCAGTAAACAGGCCGTGACGGCCTCGAAGCCATCTGATAAGCAACCGGCACAGGCATTCTCAATAGAAGAAACAACAGCAGCGAAAAGGTGGTGACGGCCCCGCAGCAACTGCATCATTCCAGCAATGCCGCCAATGATGATAAAATAAGCATATTCATTCGCCACCATAAACAATTATTATTCTATTAACCGTGGAACACTTATTGCTTGTCCAAGGCTAGCCTTACCCCCAAAACACGCAGGGAGGGTGGGCGGGAAAAGAAAAGAGGCCGACCTTAGGCTAGGTGGGTTTGTTTTTGTCTTTTTTGCGAGTCGCGCCTTGGCCCGGACGGCATTTTTCGCCACACAAATTTTGCGTCTTAACAAATGACGCAGTGTGGCGTTCTAATTGCCGGCAGCTTACGTAAGGCTGACCGGGCTATTAGGTCACATATTGCGTGAGAAAAAGAATCTAGATCTAGTTAATCACTACGTCATAACAAAGAAACCTAGACAGTGGCAGGTCTATTTCAACGGAGCTCCTGCCACCTGGCCAGAAAAACTGGCCAAATCTCGTGCCACTACCGATCCAGATCAGGCCGCAGCGGCCTCAAAAGGTATGGCACGTGCACCCTACCGTGCTTCCATCTCACTGTAAAGAAACTATGTTCAGAGAACCACGATTCACGAACAATGGTCATATATATGCAACCGCGAGAGCAATGGCCTCGTAGCCATCTGCAGGAAGCCCATCGTCTCCGCAGCGCCACCACCACAACCAACCACATGAATTAACGACAAACAGTCACCATACAAACACAAAAGGCAAAACATTCACGATACGAAACGATACTGTGCCTGGTGCGTCAACAGCTGCCTCAGACCCTCTGGAAGGCAACCAGCGTGGAAGGGCTGCCCTAACAAGAAAACATCACATGCCATTACAGCACTAGCCCCGCAAGATCCATCAATGCGGAGCAGCCTCCCTAGTGATGATGATGATAATAAAGCAAGTAGTGCAAATCATAAAGCGTAGTGACAACAATAAAGATAATTAGAAATGATGATGATGATGATGATGATAATTATGTGATGATGATAAGGCACGTGAGTCGTGACGGCATCACGTGGGTACCAATAAAGGAACCTTCAATCCTATACAAAGGGGGGGTAATCAATTCATGAAAAGCACGTAGACGGCATCACGTGGGTACCAGTAAAGGAACCTTCAATCCTATACAAAGGGGGGGTAATCAATTCATGAAAAGCACGTAGACGGCATCACGTGGGTACCAGTAAAGGAACCTTCAACCCTATACAAAGGGGGGGTAATCAATTCATGAAAAGCACGGAGACGGCATCACGTGGGTACCAGTAAAGGAACCTCGATCCCGGCTACACCACGACCGTGGAAGCAGCCATCATGACCAGAATAGACGTATCATTCCAGAGCATGGTTACAAGAACAAGACCAGAACAGACGTACCGTTCCAGAGCATGGTTACAAGAACAAGACCAGAACAGGCGTATCATTCCAGAGCATGGTTACAAGAACAAGACCAGAACAGGCGTATCATTCCAGAGCATGGTTACAAGAACAAGACCAGAACAGGCGTATCATTCCAGAGCATGGTTACAAGAACAAGACCAGAACAGACGTATCATTCCAGAGCATGGTTACAAGAACAAGACCAGAACAGGCGTATCATTCCAGAGCATGGTTACAAGACGTCCACCTGCTGGCATCCGCAAGACAGCAAGCAACAAGCATATTCAGGCAGGGTCGACATCGTAGCATATTTGTCGACATCGTAGGATACAAGTTTCAGGCAATGGACACGCACGTTGGTCCAGCGACGCGAGCGCGGTGACCCGTCGTCGGTGAAGCACCGCGTTTCCCCCATGAGCCTGCCGCCTGCAGCACGCCAACCAGATGCCCTGTGCGGCATGCAGTGAAACAACGCCCCCCGTGTGGTAGAATCAGCACAAGCAAGCAACAACCACTACAAGGGGCACCGGTGCAGGCAACGAGAGGGGCGCCGGTGCAAGCAAGCAACACGTACCAATGCTGTTAGTGACCCCTGCCCATGGTCGTGGGGAAGCGACACCACCAATGCCGTTAGGGAACCTCACATTGGGGGGCCGAGGGGGTCCCGTTTGCGTTCGGTTGCGCACCAGCTGCTGTGGTGGCCGATGTCACGCTACCATTTCACGCTACCATTTGTATGTTGTGGCATGCACGGGCACCGGCAAGTCATCCTCCTCCATCATCACACCTGCAGCCAGCTCGTGCACCATTTCACCACTCACGCGACTCCTGCAAGGTGATATTCGCATGTAAACGAAATGATTGTGAACTGGCAGCGCACCTGCAGGTAGCTGGCGCAACGCAGGACGACACCCTGGGGCACGTGCAGGGCGCACCCCCCAGGGGGCGCCGCCGCCCCTGGGAGCAGCTCCCCAAACGCTGGCCCCTCCAGCAGGGACGTGGAGACTCCCTGGCCGCTCACTGCACCAGAAAACTGGTGGTGTGGCAGAGGAAGTGGGAGTGCACGCGAGCCAAATCATGTCGGAATGTCCGTTGCGGAATGTGTGTTGCGGGTAAAATGTGAGATGCACGCGAGCCAGTGTGTGAATGCTTGCATGTGAATGATTAGCGTGTGAATGCTTGGGGCGGACTGCACGCAAAGCAAACAGTGCAACCTCAGAGCGATGATGTGCAACCCTATACAGTACTGTAGCAACGAACTGTATACTCCAGCAGCGATGCGCACAAACATACGGGTGTGCCATCTTATAGCAATGGGAGTGCCGCACATAAGCTGGCCATTTGCAGTTGCCATCATGATGCCCAGATGGGGATCAGCGGCGCCTTTGAAGTTGCGAAGAGGACGATGCAGAGGACGGTGGCAGAGTGTATGCGAGCGGATGGAGGAGGTTGTTACGGGTGCAAGGAAAAGAAGCATGCGCGACCAACCTGCACGGTGGAAGGAAGATATCATGCGCTAGCATTTGTCACCGCACACGCAACCAGAGAGTGTACCAGCCTGAATGTCCCACCATGTGCATGCATGCAAAGGTGGGCGACAAGAATAAACCGGGCGCAACGACAGGAAGCTGGGCGGGAATGATCATAAACAGGAGGCATGCGCGCGGGCATGCGCGCGGGCGCGGGCGTGGGCGTGGGCGTGGGCGTGGGCGTGGGCGTGGGCGTGGGCGTGGGCGTGGGCGTGGGCGTGGGCATGGGCATGGGCGTGGGCATGGGCGTGGGCGTGAGATGTCCTCGCAACTCGCAGGGGCAACCATCCCTGAATCGCTGCCTTCCCCCCTTCCAGGCAACCAGTTCTGAGACCAATCCCTTTGAAGCATAAGCTGCAAAGTAACTAGCAGCGTCGGAGACGTGGCAGATGATGCAGAGATGATGCATCGTTGATGAAAAAGCCAGGATCATTCATAACACGTTTTGTTAATAAAGAGGTAAACAAAAAGCAATTTCACAATCACGTTTTGTTCACCCCGTGTTAACAAAAAGGTGTTACGCAACAGCCAGGCTATTTCGTTATCTCAGACCGGCGCGCACACTGGTGGAGCGGGGTCCCTTGCCTCAGACCGGCGCGCACACTGGTGGAGCGGGGTCCCTTGCCTCAGACCGGCGCGCACACTGGTGGAGCGGGGTCCCTTGCCTCAGACCGGCGCGCACACTGGTGGAGCGGGGTCCCTTGCCTCAGACCGGCGCGCACACTGGTGGAGCGGGGTCCCTTGCCTCAGACCGGCGCTCACACTGGTGGAGCGGGGTCCCTTGCCTCAGACCGGCGCGCACACCGGTGGAGCGGGGTCCCTTGCCTCAGACCGGCGCGCACACTGGTGGAGCGGGGTCCCTTGCCTCAGACCGGCGCGCACACTGGTGGAGCGGGGTCCCTTGCCTCAGACCGGCGCTCACACTGGTGGAGCGGGGTCCCTTGCCTCAGACCGGCGCGCACACCGGTGGAGCGGGGTCCCTTGCCTCAGACCGGCGCGCACACTGGTGGAGCGGGGTCCCTTGCCTCAGACCGGCGCGCACACTGGTGGAGCGGGGTCCCTTGCCTCAGACCGGCGCGCACACTGGTGGAGCGGGGTCCCTTGCCTCAGACCGGCGCGCACACTGGTGGAGCGGGGTCCCTTGCCTCAGACCGGCGCGCACACCGGTGGAGCGGGGGCCCTTGCCTCAGACCGGCGCGCACACTGGTGGAGCGGGGTCCCTTGCCTCAGACCGGCGAGCACACTGGTGGAGCGGGGTCCCTTGCCTCAGACCGGCGCGCACACTGGTACTACGGCTTCGCAAGGCAGCCCCTTTTCAATGCCTAAAGTTGTGTAGCGGGGTCCATTCCTGACCGTGGCAGGGAACATTTGCGGCGAGGGCCTGGGTTGGCCAAGTCGGACAAAGGTGCCACACCTTGCGCTTACACATGGGGGGAAAGGAGGCATGGGGTAGGTGTGGTGGCGGACCGTGCACAAAACATGGGGGGGGCGGGGGGCCAAGCGTGCGCCCACCTTGTGTTTGCGCATCCATACCTGGCGGGGGGCAAACACGCGAGTGCACACACACATGGGGGGATGTGACCGTGTCTCCACCTTGTGCACACACACACACATGGGGAGGGGCAGCCGCGGGATTTCTCACTAGTGCACACACACATGGGGGTTGTCCTAGGTCGTGGGATTGTTCACTAGTCCACACACACATGGGGGGATGCGACCGTGGAATTGCTTACTAGTCCACACCCTGTTTTAGGGTTTAGGGTTTAGGGTTTAGGGTTTAGGGTTTAGGGTTTCCTCAGGAGGGCGCGCAGGGGGGGGAGCAGCGGTGGGAGCATCCTTGAACCCTCACGAGTGCGCACACACACACATGGGGGGGAACAGCGGTGGGAGCGTGCCCTTCCCTCACGAGTGCGCACACACACACATGGGGGGAACAGCGGTGGGAGCGTGCCCTTCCCTCACGAGTGCGCACACACACACATGGGGGGAACAGCGGTGGGAGCGTGCCCTTCCCTCACGAGTGCGCACACACACACATGGGGGGAACAGCGGTGGGAGCGTGCCCTTCCCTCACGAGTGCGCACACACACACATGGGGGGAAACAGCGGTGGGAGCGTGCCCTTCCCTCACGAGTGCGCACACACACACATGGGGGGAAACAGCGGTGGGAGCGTGCCCTTCCCTCACGAGTGCGCACACACACACATGGGGTTGTTCGCAAACACGACAGAGGGGTGACAAAGTGAAGGGCGGTGGTTGTGGTGGTTCACCTTGCGGAAGTCCTTGGCGGCTTTCTCGTTGTGGGCGGGCCGAACCAGGCCGCTGTGGGGCCACGCGTCCGTGATGTCATCATGCATGTGGGATGCAATCAAGCATGAGGGATGCAGACGTCGAGAAAGAGCCACATGTGCCGCACATCAATCGGACGACACGTTCCCTGTGCACGACATAGGCAGCATAACTATTCTACGGAGTGTTTACATGGTACTTGAGGTCATCATGGTACTTCAGGGCATTATGGTACTTAAGGTCATTATTTCGTGGAGAGAAAAAAGAGCCGTTCCACAAATCAATCAGACATTACCCCCCACCTATGTCATCGCTTTGCGGGGGGAAACAGGGCGATGCCATTTTTTGCGGGTGGACAGAGAACGAGGATAAAGCAAGTAGACGAAAAACGGGGGGATGGGAAACGGGGGGGCGAAAAAAAAGGATGACGAGCAAAAAAGGGGGGGGGGGGAGAGGGGGGATTAAGAGGGGAAGAGAGGGGACAAGAAAGGGAATGAGAGGGATGACAGGGGGCGCGTGGAGACAGGTTGAGGAGGCCCATCGTGGGGTTAAGGTTGGTGATGCAAAGGGGCCAAGGCGGCAAGAAGGATTTGCATCCTTTCATCCAGTTGCGCGAGTATGGTGCCAGCCTCTAGCAGTGGGGGGAGCCGGGAAAGGGGCCATGGAGGGAGGGAAGAAGGCGACAATTGCCTTTGCATGGAGGGGATAAAACGTGCGCACAGCAAGTAGCTGCTATCACGAATTATGCTATCAGGCACGCACGTACACGTACACGTACACCCGCGCGCACACACACACGGAGAGAGAGAGAGAGAGAGAGAGAGAGAGAGAGAGGACGAGAAGAGTGAGAGACAGGAGAGAGAGAGAGGAGAGAGAGAGGAGGAGAGGGGGGGGGGGGGGGAGAGAGAGGAGGGGGGGGGGGGGGGAGAGAGTAGAGGGGGGGGGGGGGGGGGGGGGGGGGGGGGGGGGGGGGGGGGGGGGGGGGGGGGGGGGGGGGGGGGGGGGGGGGGGGGGGGGGGGGGGGGGGGGGGGGGGGGGGGGGGGGGGGGGGGGGGGGGGGGGGGGGGGGGGGGAGGAGGCGGGGGGGGGGGGGGGAGGGAGGGAGCGAGGAGGAGATGGGAGGGAGGGAGGAGGGAGGAGGGAGGAGGGGGGGAGGGAAGGAGGGAGGGGAGGGAGGGAGGGGAGGGAGGGAGGAGGAGGGAGAGGAGGGAGGAGGAGGGAGGGAGGGAGGGAGGAGGGAGGGAGGAGGGAGGGAGGAGGGAGGGAGGGAGGGAGGGAGGGAGGGAGGAGGGGGAGGGAGGGGGGAGGGGGGGAGGGGGAGGGAGGAGGGAGAGGAGGGAGAGGAGGGAGGGGAGGAGAGGAGGGAGTGTGGGATTGGAGAGGGAGGTGGGGGGGCTGAAAGAGATATCGGAGAGTGAAGAGAGGGAGGAGAGGAGCAGAGAGAGAGAGAGAGAGGAGAGAGAGAGAGGAGAGGGAGAGAGCAGAGAGAGAGAGAGAAGAGGAAGAGAGAGAAGGAAGAGCGAGAGAACGGGAAAGAATGCCGCGAGGGGCAAGGAAAGCTTAGAGACTGGCTTCTCATGGAAAAAGGACGGTAAGATGAAAGCGTAGTGAGGAGAGAGAGAAGGAGGAAGAGAGGAGAGGGGAAGTACAGCTTTAGATGGGACGCTCAGCGTGTAATTGAAAGAAGGAGGGGAGAGAGACGTCAGCT